>JADLZK010011890.1:0-304443 GCA_015847255.1 Hyparrhenia diplandra | reverse complement strand
CTATAAAGCATTGTTTCGATATTTATCTATTTTGTGTTGTATGTGTGGACTTTCTGGATACACATATGGTGAGTCTGGTGTTCTTCGGAAACCAGGCATGACATAAACCTTCTCTTAATCCGAATTCTCATCATCCATGTTCTAATCATCTAGTAAATCACTATTCCATCTTTTTTTCGGGCCGACTGATTTACCAATTTTACTCTACGTAGAGGTATATATACACATTCACTATGAGTTGTGTTTTACCCTTTCGCCTGAGGTGATCGTCCTCTTAACCTCCATGGCCGACCTCTTAACCTCCAAGCATAGTCCCATGCCGACCTCCATAGCCGAAAAACCTACCACGATAGGACCTCGAGAGAGAGAGAGAGAGAGAGAGAGAGAGAGAGAGAGAGAGAGAGATGAACCAGTCGCTGCCGTCCTTGCCTTCTGCCGGTTTGCCGATGTCAAGCTCCGGCGGCGGCCAGGGATGGGAGTGCCTGAACACGGTCACGTGTAGGAGTATCTTTTTAGCACAAATATATTTTTTGTAAAAATATCCTACAAATGTTTTTATCAATGTTAGGCCATTTTCAAATTTGAAATAATCACGTAAACAATTCCAGGTATATTCATGATCAAAACACACAGACGTACAAGAAGAAAGAATTATTACAAAAAGAATGAGAAAAGAATTATTTTGTACTACATGGGCCATAAAGCCCATATTATATGCCTCGGCCTGTAAGCACTGCGCTAGAGGGTTCCATTCCCCACTCACATAGGCTTGAGGTCATGACCGCTTCCCCGCTGCCGCCGCCGTTGCGGCCACTTGCTCCCACCACCATAACCGCGCAAAGTGATGACCTTCTTCTCAAAATCTTTCTACGCCTCCCCGACGTCACGAGCCTCGCCCACGTGGCTTTCACGTGCCGCACATTTCTCCACGCTGTCAGCTCCTCCCCCGCCTTCCGACACCGCTTCCATGAGCTCCACATCGCCGCTCCTCGCCCTCTTCCTGCCGCCGTACATGCACACCATCATCTGTCACATCCGTGGCCGCCGGCGAGGTCGCTGTCGACATGTATCACACACAAGAGAAGGATTTACGACGAGGAAGCTGGCAAGGTTCTCTCCTCTGCCTTGGTTGAATTCTAAATTTCAGAATAGAATGTTTGATGTCCCGTCCGCACACGGCATCCGACTTTAAACGACGATACAGACGCTGGTCTTCATGGACCCAAATGATAGCGACACAATTGAAAATGTAAATGACTGAATTCGTAAATGACTCAAGGAATACATCTTGCCTTTACTTCATCTCCTTCATGCTTCAGTCGCGCCTTCAGCTGCGACAAGTCCTCCCGCTCCAGAAGTAGCTTGCCCCCAAGCTGGTGCGTCAGAGAACCGGTAGCGCAAAACATTGTAGTCCTCCCAGGTCTTCACTGATGGTGGGAAGCGAGTCCAAGTTACTTGTACCTGAGGAATCACTGCATTGCCCTCTTGACCAAACGATGAGCGACAATAGCCATTGGCACTGTATCAACTACATCAAGGTCAGTTGGTTTGGGTAGAACATCATACACTAGAGAGAAATCCGCCACAAAAATATGGAACACTAGGTGAATCATGGCCTCTTGAGGAAGATCAATACAACATGCCACCTTGCCGATGCGTTCCAACACCTTGTATGGCCCATAGTACTTGAATGCTAGCTTAGGGTAGGGACGATTTCCACCGACGTTTGGGCATAGGCCGGGTTGTAATTTCAGCAGCACCTGATCCCCTACTTCAAACTGACAATCCACCCGCTTCCTGTTAGCGATCAATTCCATATGATTCTATGCTCGCACCAGAATCTATTTCAACACTTCAAGGTGCAATGCTCGGTCAGCAATTGTGTCAGCCACTGTTGCTGGTATTGTTGTTGACAGTTCTGGAATCCCACCCACATTGGGCTCATACCCATACAAAGCTTTGAAAGGAGAACAACCCAGAGATGAGTGAAGAGATGAGTTGTACCATAACTCTGTTAGCGCTAACCAACCCCTCCATGTTGTTGGAGCATTGTGAACTACACACCTTAAATACATTTAAGCATTGGTTCACTCGTTCTGTCTGGCCATCAGACTTTGGGTGGTAAGCTGAAGAGAAATGCAAGTCACCATAACGTGATGCAAGTATGGTATTGGTCTCAAACTTTTTCTCGGGCTTCCAAATGCCTTTTGTGAAGCAACCACCAAGTTTGAGATTTTTCGAAATCGTTTGATACTTTTTTTTCGTTTAATTGAATTTCCGCGACTTCGACTAGGGTAATTATCGCGTTGAACTAGGTCCACCCCTGAAAAGATCTGTAATGGCGCCAAACTTTGCCACAAGGTCTCTTATGCCCTAGGAAACAAATACATGTGGAGGTCGTTGCATAGTTCTAGTGTTTTCAATGTATAATTCACCAAATTTTGTCTCACCCAGCACGGAAAAAATTATAATAATAAAAATAAGTGTCCAAAAAATGTAAGTTCTTGTGTGGGACCATATTTTGGCTATAAATGACTGCCAGAAAAATCTCAAGCCATTTCGACAAAGTTGGAGTGCTATGTAGTTCAAATATAACTAGTCTCTCACATAGTTTCAGGAACTATGTGGGAGACTTGTTATATTTGGACTACATGTTATTACCACTTCCTCAAATGGAAATTTGACCTACATAAACTTTGTTGGTCTCGATGAGTTATGAAACTTTCGTATTCAAAAAGATTTTCAACCGAGTTCATTTAGGTGTTCCGTTTGACTGAGTTTTGACCGAAGTCAAAGTTCAAATTCAAAACTTGAATTGCTCAAATTTTGACGCATGAAGAGGTGACTGAATCCAACACCATAACGTGATGCGGCATGATTTTAGAAAATTTTAGGAAAAAGAATCACCTCATTTGGAGTTAGTATGAGGGAGAATCGACTAGTTACAAGTTTTAATCCGAGGAAAAAAGAGAATTCACTTGTTCATCATGAACATGTGACGAACAAGAACGATTTTTCTTTTTTAATCTGTAGTCAAAACTTGTAACTAGTCTTTCTCCCTCATACTGAACTCTAAATTTGATGATTTTTTTCCCCTAAAATTTTCTAAAATCATACCCTACCAATTTATGGTGTTGAGTTTCCCATTTAAATTCATTTTGTAGTCAATATATTTATATAATTTATCTGTTCTGAAATAGAAAAAAAAACTAACTTGGGCCAATGCCCTGAAGGCCCGACTACGGTCTCCATTGACATCGGCCGTCCATCTATTGATCCAACGGTTGAAGTCCTTACATCTCAAACCCTAAGCTTCCGTCCGAATCCTGATTGACCTCCTCGGTCTCCAGCGCTCTCTTCCAAACTTCCCGCGCCTCTCTCCCAAATTTCCAAACTTCCCTGCTATGAGTAGCGGCGCCGCCCTTGATCCTTCCCCAAAGAAATTTATCGCAAGCCCTCTAGTGTCCCAATTTTTGCCGCCCAGCGCCGCCCACTTCCCTTGCTACCGCACTGCGTCGCCCGGCTCAATCCCCTGCTCTCCCTCGTCCGGTCCTCGCGGTGGCACCCGCTCCTCCCTTACCGCGGCGGTGCGGCCCCGCCTCCACCACCCGGCGATGGCGCGGCCCGGCCTCTGGACCGGCGCCGGCGCGGATCCACGCCCTCCCTACGCAGCGGCGGTGCGGCCTCGCCTCCTCCTCTACCTGCAGCCGCGATAGGCCCCGCCCGTCCCCCAACCGACGACGACGCTCTCCCCCCGGCGGCTTGAGCGCGTGGCTCCCTAGCCCTGCCCCGACGACCCGCGGCGGCGGCGGCGGTCCGCCCCTTCTCGGCCGGGGCGGGGGCACGACTGCGTCCCTGCGCCCTCCAGACTGGCGTCCTTGGGACTTTCGAGCAGGATGAAGAGCGAGCAGGCACAGCTCGTGGTAAGTTTGACCTGAAGAAATCTAGTAGTCATACTCCTACACTATGGTTGTAGCATTTTTTTGTTGAGGCCAATACAGAAAAGTGGCCAGTACTAATTCACCAAGCTGTAGTCTACCACAAGATACCTAGTTCAATATTGGAATTGCATAAATAGTTCTTTTTGTAAAATGACACCAATTTGTGAAGCAAAACAAAGTTAGGATCTGTTAATATACTTTCTTGATATTGAAATAGCTGCAGGACACTATTATTATGATCCAAAGGTACCAGTGACTGCTATGTGCTATGTTGAGTTAGCAATTGTTGCGTGACTCTATATTAACTTATGGTTTAGTTAGTTTAATTATGTTCAAAGGCTATGAGAAACTACTTTTCCCTTTAACTCTGATTTTTTTGTAGCCACAAAATTACTCTTATTGTAAACATGTTCATTTGTAGGAGGCCTTGGGAAGTTATTGTAAACCAATTTGGCGTGTAGCAAATGTCGACGCCCATCGTCAGGTAAATTGTTTTGTTCTCTCTTTGTACTGCTGGAGTATGTCAATAGCCATGTAGAGTAGTTGAGCCTGACCTTGTAGTTATTCAACTACTACTACACCTAGATGTATATACTCTATGGAATGGAACTGAGAGAAGTTGTTTGTGGTTGGGCTGCTGTTCTCCTGTGCAGGGAGGCTAGCTGCCACATAAATGTTGTATTATTCATGCCTGAAATTGGGCTGCAGCTCTCCTTTACACTTGTTGTTTTAGATAAATAAATGTGACAACCACAAGCTGGTTTAGTTTAGTTAGTACCTGTTAAACCTCAAAAATCAGTTAGCAAAAGGTAGTGGTACATTAGCTAAATAAATGTGGCAACCACTTGTTATTTTATCTAAATAAATGTGGAAACCAACTGTTATTTTATTTAGATAAATGTGGCAGCAATCATTTTTACTTGAAGTCTAAGACCATGATTCATCTTTTTCATATTTCTGTACCATACTTGCATTCTTCTCTGTTCTCTCTGTAATTAATTCAGTTATTAAGTCACAGTAAAGCAAATTGCTTCTCCTATTCCTTAGAGAGAACTAATGTTCTTTTACCATGGTACTAGGACAACAATATTTAGGATGCTATTACCTGGATGGTTGGATCAATCAGTTTGCACAAGTATCAGATTGCCTATACTAAGATTGGTGCCATTTGCAATGAACACTAAATAGATACGTATACTAGATTTGGCTCTCTGTTGTCCTACATGCATTTTTTCTGGTGCAAGGGCTTGTGGAACCCATCCGTGGGACTTTTCTACAGCATGGCAAAATAATATATAACCCAAGGACCAAGGAAGTCAATTCTTGTAACATATTCAGATGCCCTATTAGGAAGCTTTAACCACTGAACTGCTACCTATTAGTATGCTGTAATTACTGAACTGCTACTGCTACATTAGCAATTAGCAGCAGCTTAGACTGCTTATTAAACTGCTTCTTACAATTTGGTGGTGCCTTATGGAAAGCTTGAGATGGAGATACAAGCTGATGTGCTTGCGTAGGGACAAGACGAGATGGTAAGCACTTGTTTTATGGTCATCAAACTAAATAATGTATGCATTGTATCTACAGCTAGCATATGCTACTTTAATGTTTCCTTTCACCCTATAAGGGAATGATTTTTGTAGGTGAAAAGGATCAAACTGTGTTCGCGTGACAAGACACTTGTCGACTAAATTAGGTAACAAATATTCATCAAGCGTTGTCTGTACTTATCTTAGCTTGAGCTCCAACTCTCAACCTCATATTTATAATGAATGGTTTATTCAAACTGAAGTAAAAAAACAAATTTAATGCATATTTAAAAAGATCATGTGTGGTTTTTTATTCAGTTGAAAGTTTCAGCAAGCAAGGAGGGAAGTGAGCGACATGGGAGCTACATATTCTTGCAAGGTGCACGTGCTTCTACATTGTGATGAGAGACATGGGAGCTATTGTATTGCTGGACCTACAGACTCAGTCTTGTTAGAAGCTACATACATGAGATTATTAGCATATGTAAACCACGTACTTATGTGATGTATCTGAACCTATTTGCACTATATAATATATTATATGATTTTTTTTGTTCTATGTGAATAATGGTGTGATGTCGATGTTATATGACGACTTAGATGCATGACTGAATGGATATATAATGTATGACGACCTTTTAACCATGGTTAATCTGCCTATACATGATCAAGCTTCTTGTCGTCACAACAGCGAGCATAAATGGTTTCTTAACCATGGTACACACATAATATGACACGTTGACTAACTAATGTATGACAGAAGTAGCTGTCATAAAAGATAACAATATGTGACAGAAGATTGGTTGCGTCACAAAAAGCGGTGACTTTTTGTGACCGGCTTTTACAAAAAAACGTCCACGAGGTACATAATGTGACGGTCGATTTGTGACCACCTTGTGACGATGGGTTTTTCGTCATAACGTAGTTTTTATGACTAAATTCTTACCTTACATGACACTTTCGGCTTGTCATGAAAAGCCAAAATTCTTGTAGTGATTATCCCATATCATCTCGAGAGGAATCCCTTCACCCACTGAACTTTGGAGAGACCACCCGATGACTTTCGTCCTGCGTCACCACCACCTGCCGACCCCCCATCTCGGCTGACTCCCCTTCCAGCACCTCGTCGGTAAGGGGGCTGTCCGGCTCCGTATTAGCCGAGTGGGTTTGGGGGCGGCGGCGGCAAAGACGGTGTTCCTCGACCCGCCGCCCTGTGGGCCGGGCGGGATGTGCGGACCCAGCGATTAGGGGCGGAAGGTGGGGCGGCGCGTCTGTGGCGTTCCCTCCCGCAAGGCGGGAAGGGGCTGCCCCGAACCGCCCGGAGGGGGCGGCATACCCGAGGCCTCTTGGCCGGCCGTCGGCCGGAGGCGGCGACAAGAGAGCGGTAGGCCCCCGCGGCGTCCCTTCCCCGGCGGCGGCGGTGCGCCCCCTCTCGGCCCCCGAGCGGGCCCCCCCCCCTGCGCCTCCAAGGCATGGTCGGCCGCGCCGCCCGCAAGCGCCCCAATCTTGACCTCTTTCGGGGGGTCGGCTAGGGGTCATCCTCTCCTCCATCCTCTTGTTGAGAAAGAACATAGGAAAAAAGTCAAGAGAAAGAACCCCTGACGGGGCGACCCGGGGAACCGGAACCAGATACACTTCGGAGTCACTCACCGCGAGCGATGGAGGGTCAACCTCGCCTCGGAGGACGCCAGAGACCCCGAGGCGCCCGGACGGATGGGGGGGAAGCGGCGATGGCGATCCCAGCCCGGTGGGGAGCCCCGGTGGCGAGGAGTGTGACACCATGGACCTCAGAAGACGACGCGACGAGGACGACCCAGGATGCCGCTCGACCCGGGCCCGGGTGGCGTGGCCTCCTCCGCCACGACGACGGCCACACCCGGATCACTAGCTCCCTCCGGCGGCGGTGGCGGCGAGGAAGGCTTCGACCATGGAGAGATCCTTCGACAATCGTCAATCATGCGAAGAGCTCGCAGCGTCTCAACAGAAAAATGGCAGGAAGCAGAGCGTACTAGGTTGTTGCTCCCCGGCATCGGCCGCATGTAGGGCTCGATGAGATCCGTCGCCTTGACGGTGGCGTCGATCAGCTCCTTCAGCCGCCAAAGGACCTCGTCGACGGGGAGGGGGTCAATCGACATCTGGGTCCCTTCCGCCGGCGCGTCCGGGGTCATCTGGTCCAGGCGCAACCTCCTCTCCATCAGGGGAAGGACCCGCTGGTGGTGGAAGTAGGATGCCACGACCTCAAAGCGGAGGTCCGCGTCGCGGGTGCCCTCCCCGAGAAGCGTCCGGAGGATGACGAGAAGCGGCTCGATCACCGCCTTCGCCTCCCGGGAGATCCTCGCCCCCCAGTGATCCGGATGAGAGTACACCACCTTGCCGGTGTAGGGCGGCAGGCCGGGAGCATTGTTGCGCAGGTAGAACCACTCCGCCTGCCACCCCCGATGCGACGTCTTCAGCTTCACCGGGATGTAGTCCTCCGGACGGCGGGGCTGGAGCGAACACCCGCCGACGCGCAATGCTCGCCGCGTCTTCCCGCCACGTCGCTCATCGCCGTCTGCTCCCCCTTGAAGAGGAACGGCCAGAGATCCCAATGCGCCGGGATCCCCAGGTAGCCCTCACAGACGGCGACGAAGATGGCCGCCTGCGCAATCGAATTCGGGGGGAAGTTGTGCAGCTCCACCCCGTAGTAGTTCGCCAGTCCGCACATGAACTGGCTAGGCGGCATCCCGAACCCCCGCCGGTGGTGCCCCAGGAAACTCACGATGTACCCCGGCGGCGGGTGAGGCTCGCGGTCTGTTGACGGTAACCAACGACATATTTTTCCCGTCAACTTACTACTAAAAAGGGAGTAAAACTATACCTTTCTATACTCATATACATTTATCACTAATAAAATTCCACTTGTAGTGTCTATTATTTTATTTTTGCAGATTTATAATAAAAGCAGTACGCCATCCGGGAAAGCGCATTATTGTAAAACTCAAGCCGAGCAAATCGACCCAAAATATCAAAATGGGCTGAGCCAAGCCCGGCCCACAACTTTTCAAGACGAGGGAAGACACCCCACCGGGACCCGGGCCAGCCGAGCCTGGGGGCGCTTGCAAGCGCACCACAGGTGCGGCCGCACCTCCCCCCGAGGCGGTTTCGGCCCGGCCTCGGGAGGCGGTTCGTGCACCTGCCAAATGGGGATTCCCGCCGTTGGATGGTCGGTTTGCTCGTAATAGGAAGGTTTACCAGTGTCGGTTTTGGTGTAAATTAGCACTTAGGCCCCTCCTCCAAGTGTATAAGTAGACCCCCTCTCTCCCTCTCTCAACACACACCACTTGGAGTCCAAAGAAACCAGCAATCTCTCTCTCTCTACCACCTCTACCTCTCTCTCTTCTTCTACTTCTTCTTTCTTCTTCTACTTTCTTCTTCTTCTTAGTTCTTGGTTAGCACTTGGAGTAGAAGAGCTACAAGGAGGGCTTGTCTCCTAGAAGAAAGTGCTTTGGTAATACATCTTCTCTATGGAGCATTCTTCTATTTGCAAGTCTTACATCTATGTTCTTGGCCTAACTTATGAACTAGAGCATAGTCTTGTTCATGTTCTTGTGTTGGTATATGAACTAGCATATAGTTTACATATCATAATCTTGACATGTTCATCTCGGTTCATCATCGATCATCATATGCCTAACTTGATTAGAGGTGGGATAACGGTTCGTTGTTCCTTCGGGTTTGCTCTTGTTCTAGTCCGTCCATTCGACGAGTGGGGATCCGGGGGACAAGAGTAGTGCTCTAATATGCGGGCATGGTGCCCGGGTATTATGACACCTGGGATATGAGTGCACGCCACGGTTGAGGGGGTAGGCGGCTTGGTCGTGACAAGCCTTGACCGTCCCTTGAAATCCCCCACGTTCGTGTGTCTTTGTAGGAGTTCGTAAATGCTTCCATTGGGCCGTATGGCACCCGAGTCTCCCCGTTATCCTAGACCTAACCACGATTAAATCGGTTTGCATATGATCCTAACTATTCATTTGTATGGCCATGACTAGATACATTAGAATTACTCCATTAGGTTATTCATTCATTCTTTATCTATTTTTCTTTATCCTTTTGCTGGTGGATTCTTAAGTGTGTGTCACACTATCTATGAACTATTATTGCTTACCCCTGTTATGAACAATTTGGTCTAAGCAAACACATGTTCCTCTATTCAAATGCCATCTTTGGTTTATTAAACACATGCCTTCCTTTGGGAAAATATAAATAACGATACCACGAATACTTCCGGGTGAAATGCTACAATGATAGATCCGCGCGCTATGATGAAATATCTAAGATGGCAAGATCTATCCCGTTGACAATCCCATTTCGGATCACCGACATGGTGGTTTACTTGGGAATGTCAGCGGCGCATTTCTGGCGCTTTTATTGGGGATGGGTTTTATACCTGTTTCCTTTGATTGCGCTAAGAAATGCCAACACGGTCCTCCGGCCGCGGCACCAGCCATGCCGGATTCGCCGAGTCACCGGCAGGCTGCAGCAGCCCGTGCTCCACCAGCGCCAGCAGATCGTCCACCATGACATTGGACTCGGGCCAGTCGTGGGGCGAGAGAATTCGGAGGTTGGGAGCCATCGGGGGACCGGGCAGCAGGAAGGGCGCCGGCGGCAAGCTCTCTCTCTCTCTCTGTCTCTCTTGCGCAGATCTAATCTGAAACAGGGGCAGGAGCGGCGGAAGAACAGGAGCGAGGAAAGAGAAGGTGCGGGGCAAGGACCCCCGATTTATAGGGATGGCAGGAAAGTGGAACGGCAACCGTCCGCATTTACTGCGACTGACCCGTTGTAAAGATTCGCCAGCAACCACGCTGTAAGCCTTCTCCCGTCCCGTCAATCCCATCATTTCGTCTTGTCAGCTACACAGGGAAGCGTACCCGCTACCTCGGGAGGCGTGCGGCCACTATTCCCCTCACTGTCCCGCGTGGGCCTACGAATGAGGGGAGGCCCCACTGTTGCCCCCACAAGGTGGACGACGAGGCGACCGGTTGAGTGCGTACCCCTCAGCCAAAACCTAGGCTTCCGGGCCTCTACGGTCCAGAGGTTCGAACGGTGGGCCCACGTGGGTTTTCGACAGCCGCCTCAGGGCACCAGAGTCAAGGGCATCGAAGGGTATGTCCGTTACATGGCCGTAGCCTGAGCCCCAGGGCTCGGGATACCCTTCGAAGCATCCAAGGCCACTGGGCAGTCAAGTAAGAGATCCCAACGAGGGAGGCAGCAGGCCCTTGGATCCTATCGAATGGATCCAAGACTCCCTTGACATACCTAAGTGTCACTTAGTTGGAGCGCGCCGCGAGGCCACGCAGTCAACCCCTATCGAATGGGGCATGGGCCTCCACTTGGACTACCCGTTAATAGCTCATCGGCTCAAGGCGCCCTCGGCCCATCGAGGGTAGGACGCCTTGACCACCCCCTCCTTCTCGCGGAGAGACAGTCCGAGGGTCGTTATAAAAAGATGCGGGTACCCCTGATCGTTCCCATTGCACGAGTGAGGGGTCGGGGGCTATCCTCGCACAGCACGCGTTACGACAGGGAAGGGAGATGAATTAAGAAGACGGAGAGACCCTCGGGCGGCGTCCCAAGACCCCATGACCTCGTCTCCCTTGTCAAAAACGCGGACCTTCGGGTCACTACGGTCCAGAGGTTCGAAGGCTGGGCCCGCGTGGGTTTTCGACAGCCGCCTCAGGGCACCAGAGTCAGGGGTGTCGAGGGGTGTGCCCATTATGTGGCCTTTATCCGAGCCCTATGGCTCGGGACACCCACCGACACGTTCAAGGCCGCTGGGCAGTCAAGTAA
Source organism: Hyparrhenia diplandra (assembly GCA_015847255.1). NCBI lineage: Eukaryota > Viridiplantae > Streptophyta > Magnoliopsida > Poales > Poaceae > Hyparrhenia > Hyparrhenia diplandra. Next base: position 293,141 of record JADLZK010011890.1, on the reverse strand, counting down.
GAGATCACAACGAGGGAGGCAACAGGCCCTCGGATCCTATCGAATGGATCCGATACTCCCTTGACATACCTAAGCGGCACCTAGTTGGAGCACGCCGAAAGGCCACGCAGTCAACCCCTATCGAATGGGGCATGAGCCTCCACTTGGACCACCCATTAACAGCTCACCGGATCAAGGCGACCTCGTCCGCCGAGGGCAGATCGCCTTGACCACCCCCTCCTTCTCGTAAAAGAGATAGCCCGAGGGTTTATGAATTTTTGCAGGTACCACAGAGCGGGCGGCGCATGCCGCAAGGGCTCGGGGGCTGCAATCACACGAAACGAACGCTCCCTGGCAAAAGGACAAATCACTAAGGTAAGCAAAAAGGAGGTCTTCAAGACACCAACCTCTGGGAGCGTCACTAAGGTTTTACTCGCTCGAGCGTAAGTAAAAATACAAACAGGGCGAGGTGAATAAACTGGTCTCAGGGGAGTCGGACACCCCATCTGGGTGCCTTGGGGGCTACACCCGTCGGGAGTACTCATCGCGCACTCGGCAAGTCGCGACACTTGCTTATTTTTGCGTTCACAGATTTCAACGATGAAAACATAGTCAAATGAATATCGAACTAACAGCTCGATTTCTTAGTCATTTACAATGATCTCATACAAGAGACACCTAAAACTCTACAGGAAGAGGAAAAGGAAAAGGGGGGGCGGTCGCGGCTGCTACAAGGACGCTCGGTCGGGGGCGCACACGCTGTGCATCCGCTGCGGCAGCCACAGCTTCCATCTTCAGAAGGACCTCCACCCTTCGAGGGGAGCCCTCGCTCCACCCCGTGGCGCCCGCCACCGCCGCCCGTCACCGCGTCGTCTGCCGCCTCCACCTCCGCGATGATGGCGCCAATATCGGTGGAGTCGGGCACGGCGTGGCCACCGCAGGGAGTAGTAGGGGACCTGCACCCAATATGACGCCAGGGTCTCCCCGTGGAGAAATCCCCTCACGTCCCTGTGGTCGACGCCGGTGAGAGACTCCGACCGCGCCAATGCCGAAACTGCGCCGTCATGAAGGCAGCGAGCCGCCACAAGGGGCAGCAGAGCCCGCAAGCGCCTGGCCTCCGCGTCGCACGCTGAAACAGGCAAACACGAGATCAGGAACAAGGACTGAGGAGATTGCTTTCGAAAGGAAGGAAGACACCTACCTGAGTCACGCTCGTCCGCGTTCGAACGTTGGGCGCGGAGGAGCTCCATCTGCTGCTCCATAAGGTCGACAGAGATCATCGTCGCATCCGCCGCCCCCGCCACTGCATCCAGGTGGCCCCGCAGCTCTTGGAAGGCAGAGGCGATGGAAGGAACCTGCACCGTGACCGGAGTCCCCACGGAGGCGACGGCCCAGGCGCCTCCTACGGGTGGCAAGGGCTCCGCTCGACGAGGAAAAACCGGGCCCCGACGAAATGCGGGCCGTGGGAAGACGACGGCCACCCCCTAAACCGCCGGCCTCCATCAGATTGAAGGAAGGGAAGAAGACGAGAAGGAAAGAAATCGCGAGCCAATGGCAAGCGGCGTGAGACGAGGAGGCGGCGGCGCGGATCGGCGGTCATTTATAGCGGGGTTCACCTTCCGTCGGGGAAGGTGAACTGACCTGTCACTTCAAAGCGCTGTGACCGCCCGCCGCCTCGAAGCTCGCGCTGCCCGCCAGAGGACGCCGTGTGTATCCCACTACCACCGTGCGAAGGGACGCACAGTGGAGGGAACAGTAAAAGAGACTTTGCGCCACGCATAAACCCCCGGACGGACATTTCTACCCCTCCGGGGGCTCGGGGGCTACACCCGACGGGTGCGCTCGCCGCGCACCCCTTAGAAAGCTCTCAGCAGCGGACAGGGACGCCATGTCAAACATCCTCTAAACCTCCGAAGAGGTGGCCCCACCTCTTCAGAGGCTTGGGGGCTACTGTCGGGTACCAAAATAAATGGCACCCTCGGCGCAATCAACCAAAGAAGCAACCAGCCTCGACATCATCATCATCCAGCGAGATGGCCCGAGGGGGGCCTTCAGCCAAGGGCCCTGACAGTATGGGAATCAGCGATTTGCCCGACCCCCCCCCCCCCCTCTCCGGAGGGACGGATGGGATGACTCGCCCGAGACCCCTTCCGCCAGGAACGCCCCTCGGCGCCCGCCGATCGGCAACGGACGCGACAACAAGGACGGGTGGGTTGACCGCGCCTGACAAAGCTGAATGCCCTGACACCCTGGATTCCCTCGCCAGGGGGACCCCACGGTGGTCAAATCCTTCTGTGACACCATCAGCTCGTCGTGAACGCACTGTGAGGCGCTGTTCGCACCTCACCGTGTACTGTGACAACCACCCCCGCTGTAATGTCATCTCAAATGCCCATCCCGAAGGGCCTCGGATGACACTGTAGCCATGACGCCAACCCCACGGGCGGGTACAGTGACAGTTCCCGGTCACCATCAGCGTACCCCTCGGAGCATCCGCCTTCAGGGAAGCAAGGGTCTCGGAAGTCAATGACCCCTCAGCATGAATCATTACAGATCCACGTAACCCAAGAGTACACCTGAAAATTGGGGGGGAGGTCAGCCTCCTTTCCACGATGACCACCAAGGACGCCCCTTCTCTGCAGCACGGGTACAAGGCACCGGCCAGGCAATTTCCTACACTTAGAGAGCATGTACTCGCCAGCCCTCCTTGAAACTATAAAAGGAGGTTCCCTGACGTAGACTAGGGCAAGTCGAAGCACTCACGCCTTGACTTCACACCATCGGCAACTGTTGACATTTCTTAGCGCAATCACCAAATAGGCAATCACGCTTAGAAATGCCTGTTGGTAATCAGAGCGCAACTGCCAAAAAGGCGGGAGTCTTTGAAAAACCAAAGGTTGACTTCCCACGGCGACTTCACCACCGAATTGTTACATTCCAAAGAAACATCGCCGCGGGATGTCGGGTGGCATTCTGTAACGTTTACAGAACAAGTCCGCGAGCACATGGAAATACCGTTGTAGCATTTCACCCGGAGATATTCAGGGTATCGTTATTTATATTTTTTCCCAAGGGAAGGCATGGTGTAGGATTCTAGCAGGGGCATGAACAAGATGACATGTCTGTGCAGTTGACCAATACTCAATGCAGGGGTAAGTCATGATAGTTCATAAGATAGTGTGACACACACTTGGACCAACCTCAAGGATAAAAGGAAAATAAAGAATAAAGAATATTCCTAAGTGAAGCGGGCATTCCTAATGTATAGCTGTGCAAAGAACAAGTTAATGATCATGCAAACATAAATGACTAGAGTTTTAGGCTGAGAGTGAGATGGACGGGGAGACCTCCCGGTGCCATCCGGCCCAATGGAAGGCATTTACGAACTCCTACATCACATACGAATGAGGGGGATTACAAGGGATGAACAAGGCTGTCACGACCCTGCCGCCTACCCCCACGACCGTGGCATGCTCTCATATCCGAAGGTTCTCGCTCATCCGGGCACCATGCCCGCATGTTAAGGTACATCCCATGTCCCCTGCGGACTCTCACCCTATGGATGAACGAGCTAGAACACGGACAGGCCCGAAAGCCACAACGAACCGCCATCTCAGCACAACTCTTACTCTACTCAAATACATGGCATGAATGGTTAAGCCTAAAGTTCTATACGACTAACCACGACATAGGAACTATAGTCTAGCTCTTCTGTCATGATCGTGTTGAGAACAACATGTCAAGAATATAACATAGAAACTATATGCTAGTTCATATGTCAAGTCTATAACATGGAAATACTCTAGCTCTATTGCACAACTAAATAAGAACAAGACTTGAGAAGAAACCATAATTGGATTCATACCGAATATTCCTTTCTCCCAAGTACAAGCTCTCCAATGAAGCTTTAGCCTTGCTCCAAATACTACTAAAGCTAAAAGAACTAGAGAGAGGTGGAGTAGAGAGGAGTAGTGGAGAATGAGGAGGCTCCAAATGGTGTGTGTTGAGAGAGGGAGAGGGGAGAGCTATTTATACACAAAGGAGAGGGGGCTAAAAGACTACTCTACCCCTAAACCGACCTTGGTAGCACGTCTAGGTACGTTGAACCAGCCGATCCACCAGCGCACCGCCCTCCACGAGAGTTAATGTACCGCCTCGCCAAACCTGGGCTCGAACCGCCTCAGGATGGGTGCGGGCGCACCTTTGGGGTGCGGCCGCACCCCTAGGCTCGGCTCAGCCCAGGTCTTGGTGGGGAGGCGTTGCTGGGCCTGAAAAGTGTGCTGGTGGTGTTTGCTCGGCCCAACTCTGGCATTTTGGTCCATTTTATCCCTGGGCTTGTAATCTTCTGAAGTACGCTTTCCAGGGTCGCGCCTTTTGGTCGGATTTCCACCTGTTTTTATTATAAATCCTACAAAATACATTTTGGACACTACAAGTGGAAACATGTGAGTAATAAATGTATATGAGTGTGATAATGTATAGTTTCACCCCCTTTATGGTAGAATGTTGACGGGAAAGATATGTCGTTAGTGACCGTCAACAAACTCCCCCAAGCTTACCCTTTGCGCGTCCTCGAGCAAAAGATAAGTATTTGGTTGTTGATCAGGAGTTGCTACTATGCCGATTACATTTCACAAGTGTCAGGTTTATAACAAAATTTTCTACTATAGTTTGAATAAAATGGCACGTCTTTATTCACCCTTTATTACCTTTCATCACAGTGGGGCTTTTGAGCAGTCTCTGAATCTTGGGTGGTTGCCGGATAGAACGGTTTATTGAGCTTGCTTATCTTTTATTCTTTCGACTGACTATCAATCCAGAGGTTTTTTTGAAATATTTTGCAGATAAAAGTAGTTCCTCAAATGATCACTCGATCGCTCAATGTATGTAAGTGGTTGATCCTCACCAAAGGCTTAGTGTTGCCTTTCTTTTTGCCTACCAACTAATAAGGCCTTTTTTTTGTGGAGTTCTGGGTAGGTAAAAGAGTGGCATACTTGTATCATGTCATGTTGCCCTCGTCAAAGGCCAAACCACTAGGAGAGACTAGTCATATGCTTTGATCAAGAAGTGCAAAGTGTGTGGGATATATTTTTGTATTTTTGGTGGACTCCAAGTATCATGACTCTCTCTTGCTTTTTGAATGAAGGAGGTATGGGCTACCTTTATTTCTTTCTCTCTTCTTTTTTTTGGACGAGTACTGACTTCCTCGTCTTTATTGGGACATTTGTCCATCTTTTTTTTCTTTTTTTTAAGCATAGCCCATACTTCTCCTTTTGTAACAAGAATTTTTGTGAGAGAGCATGATAAAATGACTGGAGTTTATTTTTGGTGGATGGAAGGGTGCATGTTGTGCGCAATCCTCAGTGTGAGAATCGGCGATTATTTCTGGTTGTACGTGTTTCTTGATCATGGGCATATGAAAAGAATCTCAACATGGGTTACGGCTTTTTGAAAAGGGCTCACCATGAAAACAAGCATCATATGACTAAGGTTTTCAAGATTGCTCATAACATCTTGTCATATGGCTCGTGGTGGGATTGTGCATATCATTGAGGAACTTTGAATTTTGAATTTTCGAAAAGAAATCTCTGGACGTCAAGTCATTCTAGGAATAATGTCATAGCAAGCTCATTTTACCATATCATATCTGGCAACAACTTAGATCAGATAAAGCTTATGCAACCCACATGAATCAGGCTTTTCAAGGTGAAATAAAACTTAGCCACTAAACTCAAACTTTAGAGAAATTTAAGTTATAAACTAGGCACAGGCAAAACATAAGACAGAGCAACTATTTATCATTTCAACAAGGGACTAAAGCTAAACATTTCCATAGCTCATATGTATAGGAATAGAATTTTTGTCTCCTTTTTTTTCAGCGTAACTCATCATTTCATAAGATAGAGAATATAATCAAAATGAGAGATACAAGTTACCTTTCTAGAAGTCCTCCCCCAAGCTAGCTCTTTATTTACCTTTCGTGGTTTTGCTAGCCTTGTGCACGCAATGATCCGAGTTGTTGTGGCCGGTGGCGTGATTGGAGGCTCCCCAAGCTTGTCTTTTGATGTCATTCAAGTAACAGGACAAAATACTTGGGGTTGAAAGGTTTATCTCCTCTCTCTCTTGTCTCCTTCTCCCCTTCTCCTCTCTTCTCTCTCTCTCTCTCTTTTTATTATTTTTTTCTTCTTCTTCTTCTTCTTTTTTTTTTTTTGACTGTCAACTCTGTTGTCATCTTCAAGACTTACCCATATGAAGTTTTACAAATTCCTACAGGGGTTAGTCTAATGGTCGACCAAAATCTACACTAGCAGTTTTGAGTTCAAAAACCAGACTCGACTCCATGTCTAATCTGATTAAGGTATACTTTTTGACCTAAGCACCATACTTAATTCAAAAAGTCTATGGAAGTATGATCATTCGAATAACCAAAACTTCCAAACCAAAACATGCCAACATAGAAAGAGGAAGCATGAATTGATAAACAAGATTCATCCAACAGAGGTAAACAAAAATGTTTTATTTATTTTATTTATCATTTTTATTGTAAGCATCATGGAGTTTATTATTGGGAGATTATTATTGTAACAAAATAAAAGATAACTACCGATTTACCTTCAGCAAGGACTAACCTTTTAAAGTCCGCTGAGCAGGACTCTTTGTGCTTGATGAGTGTACATCCGTATCCGGAGAAGTGGATGTGGATGCCGTCCTTTCTGCTTGCCATGCCTGCTTAACACTTGGTTGTGGCTCTATCTTCTTGGGCTGCATGTTTTTAGCATTCTTATGCTTGTTGAACCCATTGAATGGGCATCTCATCGTTTGGCCCTACATATGAAAGCTAGCATGCCCTGATCCCACGTGTAGGACTGCATTTGTAGTGTTAAGAAATGGTCTCCCAAGGGTTGGGGGAGCTCTCTTGTTGTGACCCATGTCTAGGATGACGAAGTCCATCGGGATGTATGCTTCTCGGATTTTCACCATAATGTCTTGAGCTACTCCCTCCGGCTTCCTTAGTGACAGATCCGCCATCTGCAGTTCAAAATGTATAGGGGACAAAGGTCCACCTAATATTTCATCATATGTTACCTTGGACATGATGTTTATGCTTGATCCAAGGTCGTAGAAGGCATCCTCAAAGACATGTGGGCCAACTGAGCATGTAATCGTCAGGCGGCCAGGATCCTCTTTCTTGATGATGAGTGGTGGCTCGGTAGGAGACTTGCTATCTTCCCGACATAGAGGCTTACCAGACCTCAATGAGACCATTTTAACAGATTCAAGAGAAGTTTCGGGTTGCCCCAAAACTTTTCTCAAACCAGCAACAGGCAAAGCAGCAGTAAACTGAGCTAATTGTGTTTCTATCATTTTATTAAAGCTCAATTGTCTTTCATAAGAAGAAGTTAAATTTTTAATTTTGAAAATCATGTTTTCAATTGTTTTATCATTGAGTATCAACTTCTTTGAAAGATCTTTAATTATTTTTGCTTGGTTTAAGACCAAGTCTTCCAAGGAGAGAGGATTCGAATTGTACCTTGAGTTTGAATTACCTCCTTGGTTTTGTGGGCGCGACTGTTTATTCCGCCCATTATGGTCTCCTTGTCGGCGGAACCTGTTGTTGATGTGAGTGGTGTCTTCATGGGTTTCGGGGCAGTCGTTCCCCAAATGGCCAACATTGCCACAGACTTCACATGTTACATGTGAGTCTATGGCCTTGACAGTGCCATATGTTTCTTCTTCTTTGGTGACACACTTGTCAAGCTCTTTTAAAAGGAGATCCATTATAGCAGGCATGTCCGTCTCCTCCACGGTATGCATGCTATCTTCTTGTTTACCAAAACTTTCCTCCCCCCAAGCTTGATTGGACACTATTTTCTCCATAAGAGCTGTTGCTCTGTCAATGGTGAGGGAGAGGAAGGCTCCTCCTGTAGTGGCATCAATGTGCTCTTTTGACATGGGTGTTAACCCATTGTAGAAGTTCTACATCACGAGCCATTTTACCATCCCATGGTGCGGGCATGCTTGAATGTACTCTTGTAACCTTTCCCATGCCGCGGGTATGGGCTCCATGGAATTCTGCTGGAAGTTGGCAATTCTTCCCCTCAGGGTGTGGGTTTTACCCATGGGGAAGAATTTAGTGAGGAACGCCGTGGAACATTTGTCCCACGTGTTGACAGCTTCCGTCTCTTTGTAGAACCACTGTTTCGCCTTCCCCGTGATGGAGAAGGGAAACAGACGGATTCTAATGGCTTCTGGTATGACACCTTGGATGACAACGGTGTCACTAAGCTCGAGGAAGTGTTGCAGATGCGCATTTGCGTCCTCACTTGGCAAACCATAAAATTGGTTTGCCTGCACCATCTTGATTAGGCCAGGCCGGAGCTCAAAATTCTCTGTTCCCATGTTGACAGCGGGCCCAACGCACTACAAGATTTTCGGTCTAATTCAACGCCTCTGAATTGCAACGCCAAAAATTTGGTTGCTAGAGGGGGCTGTATTGCAACGATGGTCAACAAATGGTAGCAATAGGTACCTGTAAAACAACGATTGTTCAGGGGTTGCAGCTCTTTGTTGCAATTGGTTGCCGATGTTGCAATGGTGAAAAATAGTTGCAGTAGACAAGATTTCCGTTGCAATTGTGTGGTAGTAATGCAACTACTTTCGCATTAGTTGCATTTGGTGGTGACTATTGCTACGAGGTTTTAGGGTGGCGATAGCTACATGCTTAATGCAACGGGAACTTTGAGGACCGAAGCAAAAGTTGTTCTCAATGGCAACGAGTTTGTGGAGTTGCAACTGCGAAAACATATTGCAACACGGACTCCAGGGGGCGAAGCAAAAGTGGTGCTCAATTGCAACGCTTTATTAGAGTTGCAACTTGTACAGTGTATTGCAACGCGGCCTCTATGGAGGTGAAGCAAAAGTGGTGATCAATTGCAACGTTGTTTTGAAGTTGCAAGTGTTACATGTTTACTGCAACAAGACCTAGGAGGGGCTGATTTGGGTTGGGTCTTTTAGCACGTCGTGGCCCGGCGATTTGTAGGCACAACTAGAGTTTTTTTATTTGATCACTTCTCAACATCAACATGATAATTGAATTATGGGTATCTTAATTAAATGGATCAGAGGTAAAATTTACATTCGTGTTTGACTGGGTCCTGATGATATATACGGGCCTGGTGAGAGCTACTCCCTCTCCATGGCTTGTGGGCCATTTTGTATATCTTTAGATTAATAAAATCATAATTAATTTGATTAGGGAAAATAGCTCGATTAGGTGGAGTCGTTTGTGTCCTTCCCGGCATCATACAACACTAGTCTTTGGCACGTCCCGGCATGCACTATGGGGCCACAGGCACCATACAATTCAGTGTATAAGCACAAGAGATAATAGATAGATATCTCCAATAAGCTTAGTGTCAGGAACGGGTGTTCGACATCACATGAATAAAATAGAGCAGTCAGGCAAAGTCAAACGATACAATTTTTTAAGGATGGCTATTGCTGAGGTTCTAACATTAGCAAACTAAGAACATGCTTGAGCCGCAGCAGGACCTCCGACTGAAGAATCTGCATGTACATAGTATATAAATCAATACATTCACACAGCCATGTTAAGACTGAGGCACACCAGAAGCCTCGTTGGCTATCATGTACATAGTATATAAATCAATACATTCACACAGCAATGTTAAGACTGAGGCACACCAGAAGCCTCGTTGGTTATCACAGGTGCCAGCTGCTGATGACTCCCAGCCGCAGTCATCTTCTGCAAGATCTGCACATTCATTAGTGTAGAAGTAAGTCCCTTGCATATGATTCTGTACATCAAGCATATCTTGATCAGACTAATGTACCTGAGGTGCAGTAGCCATCCTCATGCATACAAACATGTGGCTGTGGGTGGTTCATCTACATTTGATCACAAAGAATGTAAAATAAACATCAGAAGGAAACGGAGGACAGAACTATAGCTGAGTATCATCAATTTCTAAATTCCAACTACTCTTACAAAACAAGCTTCATAGTTTTTGTTTTCAAAAAAAAAAAAAAAATCTCTTGGAACAATGAGCAGCATATTTCCATAACCGAACTGTAACAGAATGTAGAACGGATGATATCATACCAATAAAAATGACACCCATAATCAGTTGATAGACACAAAGTGACCCATAATCAGTTGATAGACAGAAAGGCTGACCTTTTTTGCAGTATAAATACATGGAATAGCTAACAAAGCACACACCTACACTGAAACCACAAAAGTAACTGAACATGAGAGGCTCTTACATTTAGTATAATCCCAAATATGCACTCCCTACGACTTCAAGATAAGCTCTTACATTTAGTATAATTCACAAATATGTATTGCCCATGGCCTCAAGATATAGCAACCATAGAATGTCATAGCATATTCAATCATGCTTCATTGCCAAGTGCATCATGCAGAAAGAAAAACATCATGGCATGTAATTAATTAATGAGCTAGAATAAAGTATGATAGTAAGCAAAAATTTGAAAGAGTAGACAATGAGGCAACTAACTGAAAGCAAAATCACTTGTAGAAGACTACATAGCGGAAGACATAAGCTGAAGCAATCCAGTAACTTTTTGGACTGATTATGTATGCCATGTTTATATCCTGATCTTTTTTCTGCCTTTAGCTCTATTTAGAAATATTGAAACAATAACCACCAGTCAACTCTTTTAGTGAGTTCCTCAAATATTTTAGCAAGGATCAATACTACTGGTACCTTTATGCTCTGACACTCAAGTTTATCAGTGAGTTCCTCAAATATTTTAGCAAGGATCAATACTACTGGTACCTTTATGCTCTGACACTCAAGTTTATCAGTAGCTAAGTAGTTTACAGTAGATTACTACCATACAAATATATGATCTCATGAAAATATACAATTAATATAATGCACAGCTGAGGGGGAACCTCATACATAACATGAAGTCAACCTAAGACCACAATAAAGTACAGTTTAAGAGCAGTAATTAGGATAATTCACCACAGATTGACTTTATATTCAAAATTTAAAATATGCATTATAGTTTAAGGACGGTAAGTTAGGCCAATTCACCAAAGGTTGCCTTTATACCCGAAATTTAAAATACGCATTACAGTTTTAAAAAATAATTAGGGCAGTTATTTTTCTTAGCAGCTACCAACCAACAAAGTTACCTACACAGCACAGTGAAAATCATGCTAAGAACTGTAGACATCTGATTAGCAAGAATATTGCATTAAAAAACATTCTGCCACAACTGCTCGCTGCACCTACTGATTATCATGCAGTAATTTCCATGTATAATCTCTCATCACATTTTTATTGTCAATAGCAGGCCTATGAGACCTTCACACTTTCTAGATACAAGGATATGGTGTTGAGTGCCTTACCAGTTCCCTTCACTAATTCAGAAAAGACAGAAATACTATTGGTGAAAAGACTAAGCACCAATATTTGGCATTTATTTATTTTTTTCTTTACTTCTAGGACATTCGGTAAGTTTGCATAACTACACCCAACTTGGACATTGAGAGAACATTTATGTTTGGTTAATCAGACTCTTCACACCCAAGTTGGATTCCAAGTTATATTTGGGAAGTCCAGTAAAATAATGCTGAGTTGGATACCCAAGCATGAGTCGGCTTCCAACACTTGTGTGTCCATATCCAGGAGACGTAGAACCATCGGATTGTAGATATTTCATCAAATAAAAAAAATCATTTAGATCTAAGAGGGAAGGGGATTTACCAAGGCATGGCATCTACTTGGCTGCAGCCTGGAGGCGTCCAACTCATCCAACCGCAAGCAAGAACGCCGGCCGTCACCGTGTAGACCACCCCGGTCCCCGGCCACTCGCTGGACGCCCACACCCAGGAGCCAAACCTAGATAAGAGATCAAAGTCAGTTTGGGAGAACGGAAAAAGAGAAATAGGAGAGGAGACAACGAGTAATGGAGGGTGAACGCGCCTCCACGATGACTGTGAACGGGAGGAGAGCACACACCACCAGGTCGGAGAGGGAGCGTGTGCCGCCGTCGTGGATGGAGCGGCCGCCGGGGTTGGGGATGAAGCGCCGCAGCGCCCGGTCGGGATGGAGGGCCGCGCCGCCGTGTCGGAGAGGAGGTGCTGGCCCGTCCGTGGGAGTGCGCAGTATAGAGAACCACCGCCGAGTGCCGGACTCCGTGGTTCCGGCAAGGACCGCCGCCAGTTTTCGGAAGGACCGAGAGAAATTGCGGGAGAGAGATGGGAGAGGAGATTAAATGGCGAGAGGCAGATAATTTAGGCCGTGTGGCGCGAGTTTGGCCGCCAAACAAAGAAAAGTTCAGATTTGTTGGCGCCTATTTTCCAAATAAGATTAGATTATTTGGTATGACGGCAAATCGTTTAGGCGGCAAATGGTTTACCGAGAAGGAAAATTTGGTGGGAAATACTTTCTATCAATTCTTTTGGAGGGAATCTAATTTCCATTACTCTAGATTCTTGATCTCCCAAGTGCTTAATAATATGTACCTGTTGTGAAACATGTCGTGATTGTTAGGACCTTCCCTCTCCGTCTCTCATGATCACGTAGTAGATGAAAGAAGTAGAACAAGTAGACACAAGATAGGGAGACTATTCTTTATTCATCTGAAATATTGGTAATTACAACATAGAGCTCCCACATATATATAGTCCTGTCAAGGTCTAAGAGTTTCGGTAAGAGCCCACATACGAACGGACTAGGATTAGGATTCCTCCTTATCCTTTCCTTCTAGGAAAGAGTCCGTGTGTTTTACAACACTCCCCCTTGGGCGATTACCACGATATGCATATGCCTCATCAAAAACTCCATCCGAAAACCCAATGGGAAAAAACGGTTCTTGGAGAAAAGAGTACATCGCATTCGTTAATTGCATTGCACATGTTGTCTCATTAAAAACCTTGTGTGAGAAACCTTCAAGTAAAAACTCACGTAGGGAAAAAGAGTACAATATTTAACCTTCTTGGTCATATATTCTTCAGGATATTCTATTCTTCATGAATAGATGTTGATCTTCATAATCTATGCATAAACTTCAGTGTTTTAGCAAATATGATCTACTTGATCTTTGTAATTCTAGTGGTTTACCTTAAAGGCAGATTCAATAAAATATGCTCCCCCTCATAAAGCCAAACTTTAAACTTCATTGTTCAAACCACACTTTTTCATAAACGTGTGTAAATAAAAGTTGGCTCATAATTCTTCTATGAATTATATAAGAGCAATATGCTTCATGCATAATGACCACCAATTAACTGTGCAAAACAAATAAATATTATCCTTCAGAGAAATAGATCCTTTCAGAGGTATGGGGGTAAATAAATTAATATTCAATATCTTCAAGATAGTGTATCAAACTTATACTAGAGTTTGAATACTTATAATGAATCCTTAGTGGATTTTCAAATTGTATTCTATAAATCTTTGAGATTTTGATGGTACAAATCCAGTCTTGCATTTGGCATTTAGGGGATAATTCAATTGCCAAATCCACCATTATTCTCATACCTTCTATGGTATTCTTAGAGGATATCATTAACTTCATGCTAGCTTTTACACTTTCTAAGTGTTTTGATGACACCTTCACGGTATTTTAAGATTCCTCATTTTCTTTCTCTCGGGTCTATATTCACTTCAGGGATGAATGGTGTTTATTCAAAAATTGACTGATAAATCCTTCATGGATTAATTCCTTCAAGGATGTACATTCATTCTTAGTGAATTAACAATTCTCTTCTATGAGATACATTCTCTACTGGATCAGAGATGAGTGATATACACAACGACATAGCGTTATTCACTGTAAAATCATTCAATGATTGCAGTCCTTCTAGGATATGCTCTTCTTGAGACATGAATATTCATTCAGGAATATATATACCTTAGACTTTAATACTTAGTATGAGATTCCTACAAGTTGCGATTTATATTCTTCGGGAATTATATGGATTTTCATAATCCACTAATTAACTGCATATTCGATATTCATTCATTTCATTTGCCGTAGATACAGTGAGAACATTCATTTCTTCTTAACAGGAGATTCAACCTCAATTGCATTCTTCATTGACCCGATATAATCGCTACAGGCGATTTTGCCATGGACTTTGTTTCCGGATCCGGGTTCTCATAAGAGAAACATTTGCAATTAAAGAGGTAGTTTGTCGACAATTATTTTCTTTCTTCCAATACTCTCACAGTGTGAGAATATTCTATCTCTGTCATTTCCCAGATAAGAGATGGTATATTGTTCTGCATACCCAACACTAGTGAGGTGCACGCTTATTGTGTTGGATGTCATCTTCATGATGATCCTCTTCATGAGGTGCTTAACCCTCTTCATGAGGCGTTCTCTTCACGAGAATGGAGGAGTTTTATTTTTTTTTATTTAACAAGTATACAATAAACTAGAACCCACATGCGTCCCCGTAGATTTAGCTTGATAGTATATAACATTTAGTTTACTACGAGTAAACACAACTTCTGGTTTATAACTTCAAGTTACTCCTCTCATTTCAAAAATATCCGCATATGCTCGCTTCAGGGCTTCACAAGAGCATTAGTCAAACTATTGTATGACTTAGTGTGTGATACTATTCCCTGCTTCAAGCTCCAAGGAATATTTTCTCTTAAGATCATTTTCCTTCTATGGAAATAATATTTGGCATTCAAAATATAGGCTCTCTCCCCCTAATGCCAATATTAGATCATTAATAGCATACTTCAAAATATATCCCCTATCATGGGCTTAATTCAAATTCATATGTCTCCAACTACAAGTGGAGACCCATTTATGTATGCTATGATTAAATTTTATGGGAAATATTCACACACATATTTCAACATGGGGGTTATTATTCATTATGCAAATGAGCTAGAATGCTTAAAGTGCATTTAAGAATGTTCAGCATTCCTACAAAATCAGGGATGTTCTCCCCCTAATATGCACAAATCATAGTTTAGAAAACTATTTCATTCTCTAGCTTCTTTATTAATTAGCCTAAAAAAATTGATCCAAGTACTCATACAAAAAAATGGATCATACACTTCAAATGTATAAAATACGCAACATTTAAATTCACATGGAATCTTCTATAATTTTCTAATTGCCTTTAATGCAAAACTCCCTTGATGCCTTTTCTTCGTAAATCCCAAATCATCATAATTGTATTATCCAATATCTTAGTTCCACAACTATTCATCCCATCAAATGGGTTAGTCTCCATTGAGCAAAATTTCATAAACTCACTCCCCGATCTTAGGTCGCTTGGCATAGATCAATCTATTGCTTATGCATACGATGCATCGAAAGCAAATCATTCCTTAGTTCAACGGGAACCATATAGACATAGCATGCTAGCTAGCCAATTTACTTATGAGGGAAGCGCAAAGGTAGCTACTAGCTATAACAAAGAGCAGCTATGCTAATATTCATGCAACAATGGAGATAGTTGCAGCTCAACCCGATACACATGCGGGTGTAATGTAATATTCAGTCTAACATAATAGATAACAACAAAATGCGAGCTACGAGCTTACATGCAATTAGTGCAAGAGAGAAAGTTAACTTCGGCCGGAAGGGACGCGGCGAAAACTTCAAGTCTCGATACATGCACTTAAAGATCGACTTAGGGCGGCTATGCCTATATATTATCCACAACTTTTATGCCTTTACCCAAAATTCCTCCCCCTTTTCATGCCATAATTACTGCAAGTAGTGATTTGCTTCGTGCATTATCTATGAATAGTCACTTTTAATGCTTCATAGAATCCAATCATACTTCTAGTATTTATTGATTATGGCATGAAATTCACATATC
The DNA here is from genome assembly GCA_015847255.1 of Hyparrhenia diplandra. NCBI lineage: Eukaryota > Viridiplantae > Streptophyta > Magnoliopsida > Poales > Poaceae > Hyparrhenia > Hyparrhenia diplandra. The sequence continues at coordinate 277,309 of JADLZK010011890.1, read as the reverse complement.
CAATGTACTATTCAGTGTACAACAATAAACTTAGGGTAGGATACAACTTTTAGTTCATGGACTAAAATATTAAATACTTAGGATTTGGCTAAATCGATCCTTCCAAGATCAATTAATATGCCAGTTTAGTCCAATTGTTCATGTGCTTTTTAGAAAATTCAGTTTCCCATCTACCTACATGGTAGTGATGCACAAAGAACTATAACCTTCATGGTTAATTGAGGCTTCTTTGTGGATAAATTAATGCAAAAATTATTTTGATAGGCAATTGGCAATTGTTTATATGTGAAACATATAAAACTAATTTATTCCATGAGAAGTTCGCACATTTTACTTCAAGTAATAACAAGAATTGCAACTAAGAATATTAAATATTTCATATTAGACTTCAAGCTAACAAATTAACCATTAGCCACTTAATTCAACGGAATTAAAACTTAATACACCACAACCACTACTATCAATACTTCGATATAAACTTCAAAGATAATAAGCACATGATTTAAGTTCTTCTTCAAGAGAAACTTTATATGTTTCAAATAATATACATTCTCACATGTCTTAACTTCTATACTTGACAAGCGGTAGCTTCATGCTTTATATTCAATAGTTATGATATGTAGTCACACGCCTTCAAGCAAAGGTAACATATGCAAGCCACATATTCAAAATTATTGCAACTTAATATCCTGGTTTGTAAAGTCTGTCTAAAAATTCTAACTCAATTTTCATGAGTAGTTTCGATGGTAAATTCAAATACTTCAAGTATTACATTGCTCTTTGATATTCTTATACACAAGAGACACTTCTTCAAGAATATAGTTTGATAAAATTTTATTTACCATCTTGTCTTCTAGACATTTACAAAGCTTCGAGCTATTGTTTATAGAGCAAATAAGTTAAGCATACAAGCTTCAAAATTCGACTTTCAATGCAATATGATATTCTATAATCATAATTTGGGATTTTACTCATGCAATGAGTCCCACAATGCATTTGTTACTTCTATCGGCCATATATATACTCATTCTAGAGAGTAATTTAGAAATATATATATTGAGTTTACTACACTTCAATGGTAGCAAAATATCCTACATGGATTTAATAATGACCGTAACAAATACTTTTACTTTTGGAGTAATTTTAGGATATTGCTTATTCTTTTTAAGGCATACATATTAACATAACTTGGATCATGTGCATATAAGTTTACTACGTGTAAACGAGTAGCAAGGTGCAAAAAGATAGTGGATGGTTACTCAAAATATCCTTAGAAGCATCCTAGCACTTTTCAGGATTATGGTATATGCAAATTTATACCAAGCACATTCATTCATCCCAAAAATTCTTATGAAAAATAAATATGAGGCTCTAAGGTCTGCAGGATTTAGAGAGCTCATAAACCTATACCACGTTTCTAGTATAATCATTCAAGATTTTATTCTTACATTTGCATGGTATATAATCCACGATGTGCGATATATAAGAATATCACATGGCATAATTTTTATATAAACAACAAACAAAATAGATGCTATAAAATGTATAAATGGAAGAGCTTTATGCCCACATAATTTTCTGCAGGAAATTTCTTGAGGATTTAACAAATCAAATTCATAAGCCACGGTCGATAGTGGTGTAAATTGCATGTATATGATCATGGGAAGTGACAACATAGGCGCATGGCTACAGGCCTTCAGTTTGATTCTGTTTACGACATCATGATACCGATGGTGAATGAGCAACTACAGGTGTGCATAGGAGCTAGTGAGCTTGCAGGCTCAAGGCTATTGACTAATTATACATGCATGTTTACTTCATGTACGGATCGATTTGTTGCATGATTTCAAGCTGGTCATGTTAACATAACTTCATGTTTTGCTAATTTTGAAACGCCGACTTCAGACGACGAACAGCCAGTTGTACTTTGTTGCGGTATGCTTGCGTGCCGAATGAGATGCTACGGGCATGAGTGCGCGGCTTATGCGTTGTGTCCCTCCCCTGCTATGGTGTGCGCCGTGGGTAGCAGCCTCGACGTATCCGATCGGCCATGTGTAAACGGAACATGCCATACGGGGCTGGACTCGATCGGATATGCATGATATGCACCAAAAAATATACACGACAAATATAATATCCTCAAGCTTTCATAATTATGTTTCGGACACGTAGGACCTGCCGAGAGGAGTCCTATTGCCCATGGAGACGTGTATGTATTGCCCATGGAGACGTGTGTACACATACATGCATGTTTATCTACAGGAATATAATAACCTCATCACGTAATGTACTTCATGTACGTGGGCATGTATGAGATTAATTAAAAATTATTATTATTGCATCCATGTATGAGTATGGCGTTCGGGCCTTCTCGAGAAAAAGAAAAAGATCTCCATGGGCGTTTAGCATATCGTACTTCGTCATGCTTCTTGCATTTACGCATATGTACTACATGTACAGATTCAAGATATGAGAGCATAGACTAGCTCGAAGGCTAGCACATTCAAGCAAATCTGCGAGATGCGATTTTTTCATACCTTTGATTCTTGAATTCGGGCGAAGGCTGTCGCAAAGGACAGTTCGGCTAGGCCGTGGGGACCTGCCGGCGTGACGATGAGTCGATGCAAAGGCGATTAGTAGCGGGTAGAGGTAGCAGATCCGTTCCGCTAACAACGTCGGGGATATCGACGTAGTCGAAGTAGTTGCGGCGGGACGTCGGCACGAACGTCGGTGCCGAAGATCGGCGGCGGCTTCAACGACGATGTCGACGAAGAGCTTGTCGTGCCGGATAACGTTTGTGAAAACAGTCGTCCGCCGGTTAGGACCTTCCCCTCTCCGTCTCTCATGATCACGTAGTAGATGAAAGAAGTAGAACAAGTAGACACAAGATAGGGAGACTATTCTTTATTCATCTGAAATATTGGTAATTACAACATAGAGCTCCCACATATATATAGTCCTGTCAAGGTCTAAGAGTTTCGGTAAGAGCCCACATACGAACGGACTAGGATTAGGATTCCTCCTTATCCTTTCCTTCTAGGAAAGAGTCCGTGTGTTTTACAACAGTACCAAATTAGAGTATTCCAAAGAAAAGTCTAATATTAATTTTAATATTAACATTAATTTATAAATGAAAATTATTTTTATATAATAAAGACATCAATTTCATGTAGCCAATTATATTACTTTTATTAATAAGATAAATACGAAAATAGTTTCTTGATATTAGTATTTGGGAACTTAACAAATTCAAATGAAAAAGTTGTCAACTATGGAGTTCTACAACTTTTCAAAATCTAAAACTTTTATTTTGGTCGTTTCTCCATCCGAAATTGTTTAAAAAAATTGAATTTCAAATGTGAGGAAATCCATGTTGTGTAGTAGTGGACCTGCGCCATCGATGGTTTGGCCCCCTTCTTCCCCGAAGGCATCTTCCTTCTGGTTGGAGCAGTAACTGAAAAGAGGTAGGGAGTCGACCGTCTGGATCAGGGGGAGACGGCTGGCGGCCGAGAGTGAAGCAAAATTTGGGAACGAGGAGGGATTGTAGGGCTAGCTTTTTGTAATGTGTGGCGCACCGGTTGGCTTTGTGCGAAAATGCCCTCACCTGGGCTGAGCGGCCCCAGCTGAGCTGCTAAGGTTACAACTCTCTTTCTCCATCGAAATCTATGTGGGGGGCTGGTTTAGCTCACGCGGGTTGGCTAGAGACGGAGAATTGGCTAAAAAATTTTGATGTCAAATATTTTCAAATAAAATAATTGTTAAACCATCCCATAAAAGTTATGACATGTCAAATATTTTCAAATAAAATAATTGTTAAACATAATTTAGTCATAAGAGCACATCTTCATAGTTATTTGTGATTTCAGATATATTGTCAATTGAGAAAATAATTAGATGGTTTTATTTTTTTACTGTTTATATATTATAATAGTATAGTAATATTTTAGTGGTATTATATCTTTTATTAGTCTTTCTAGGCACATCTTTTGAACCAAACGAATCATCTTTTATTGATTTTCCATGAAACTTTTGGGCAACACTTTTTACATGCAAGTACTCCAGGCTTTCATCCAAAGAGGCCCTAATGTTTTGTTGGTTGGCCAAGCTCTAGTTATGCATAGTACCATTGAGAAACTAATGCATTTTAAAATTTGATAACTTCATATCTAACCCTAGGCACTAATTCGAGTATGTTACTCCCTTATGTGACGAGAATGTATAGAGACTAAATCCTAGCGAGAGTGGCACCACGGGGGTTCAAACTTCTTTAGCTTTGTTGTTCTTAAATTACATGCATGGAAGAAACTAAGGTTCAAGTGAAATTCATCCTACACATACTCGATTTGCATTATACTTGTACTAAAGTTACCATGATTATTATTTGAGTGTAATTCTAGGTGGCGGTGGGACTTATAGTTGGACCCAAATGCCACCTTATAGATAACAATGTTCAAAAGATTTATAATAAAATAATGTGACAAAATGATAATATCATTATTGGCAAAATTTGCATATCTCTCTTATAGTTATATGAAATCATACGAGAGATGTAAAATTTATGAACAATATTATAATCATTTTGTCACATGATAAGATTAAAAACATAAATCATTTACGTCCACATGGTCCTAACTACAACCTTCTAAATCTTTTTTTTTTTTTTTGCAAAAAGTAAAGCTCCTAAGGAGATTTGAACCCACAACCAACTTCTTGATTTAGTACAATATTTGGGGAACCGAAACGATCGGTAAAAACAAGTGATGGTGTAGTGTAGTGGTAGACAAAGACACACGTTTGTGGTAGGTCTTGGGTTCAAGCTGCAAGGCCCTATCCCATAGAAGTTTTGCTATTTTTTTGGGTTTTTTATTTATTCCTTTGTAATTCAACAAACAATTATAATAATAGCCAAACTTACCTAGAAAATTTCACAGATTTACACAATAACATATTTTAGATCTATAACCATCCCATAGAAGTTTCAAATGATTTTGACAAAGTGCACTATACATCCTTCGCTACCAAGAACATCTCTCATTTAGTCATATAGGACTATGTGGAGCCATGTATGCCTTTACGATGGATGTACAACAACACTTTGTTGAAATCACTAGAAATTTTTATGTGATGCTTATACACCAAAATCATGTGGTTGTGCAAGTATTTAGATTTTTCTAGCCACTTTATGGTATTTTAACATTTATTCCTTTGTAATTCAATAAATATTTATAGTATTAGCTAAACTTGGTTAGAAAATTCCACCGAATCCCATAACAGTATATTTTGGCTCCATATCCATTCCATAAAAGTTTCAAATGTTTTTCGACAAAGTGGTACTATACATTCATCACAACCACAAACATCTCTCACTTAATCATATAGGACTATGTAAGCCATGTATACCTTTGCGATCAATGTGCAACAACACTTTGTTGAAATCACTTGAATATTTTATGGGACGGTTATGGAGCCAAAATATTTTGGTTTAGTGTCCTTTCCATTTGAAATCATTTACTCACCCAAATTTATATTTGAAAATATCAAAATTTGAAATTTCATTCTTTAATCATTCAAAGAAACTCCGATGAATAATTGACATAAACAAAATTTGTAGATCTTGATGACTCCTATAATATTGATGTCGACCACTTTTCCTATTGAAATCATTTTCTATCTCAGAGTTTTGTTTAAATTTGGTAAATTTAAAATTCCAAATTTTAAATCAGCCCAACATGCGAGATGGGCCAATAGCTCCCACAAGCCTGCTCAAGTCTCAGCTGCCATCAGCCATCCATCTCCTGATTGATCGGTTGAGATCCTTGGCCAAACCCTTGCTCCCAATACCACACGACCAATTTTCTAAATAATAACCACCACAGGACCCATTCTAAGTATAGCCAGTTGGCCGTTGATCCCATCCTTGTTCCTATCGCCCCACACAGCAACCTGCAGATAGTGGCACATCTCAAAATTAGATGTACACCCATGCCCACGTACTATGCACAGGAGCTCGCTGGACTATCATGATGGATCAGCGTGGAGGCACGGCTCGAAGAAAAATCACCGGTGCGATGGATCAGCGTATAGGTGCACAGGATCCCGCCAACAATTACGAAAACCTTTGCCAGCGAAAACTCTCAAGCCCCCGAAAATGCAGCGACGAAAACTCTCCCGCGCGCCCACCCCCTTTTCCTCCCCCACGCCACCCCATTATTTCGCAACTTCTCATCTCCCTCCCGGTACACGCGCTCCCTCATCTACCACGCCGCCGCCTCCACCAGTTAGGGTTTTCAGTTTCCACCAAAGAGAAGTCGAACATGGCGGCAACTCCAACAAGTGGAACACCTGCAGGATCGGGGACGCCAACAACTCCGGCGGCGGCGGCGGCAACTTCATTCAGACCCAATGCGACCATGCCCTTTTTGGGGCAACACGTTCGTCCGGGTCGACAGGAGCGGGGACGCCAACAACTCTGGTGGCGGCGGCGTTGCCGGCAAGTTCATCCAGACCCAACGTGACCATGTCCTTTTTTGGGGCAACACGTTCATCGGGTCGATAGCAGTTCCTGGTGATCAACAAGAAAGCTCCCTGCCAATCAATGAGACCAATGATAGGTAACACCTCTTGGCTTCCTATTTTTGGATTCAACATCTCGGGGGCTTCTAGATATATTAATGATTTTGGTCTCTATCGATACACATAGTATACATACATGCTGGTTTCCTTTAATTCCAGTAATTACAATTGTAGATCGACATGGGATTACTGACATGTAGGGATATGATTTTACTCTCTGTCCATACACACATGCAAGTTCAGTTAGTGTGCCACTGATACAAACCCGAATAAAAGTTGTACTGTCAAGATTTAGTGACAATGGCATGGTGTGTCCTGTTATCTGAAGTTTCATTCTATCATATGAATACTGAGAGCATTGGTCATCTTGTTGTGCAGACTGGATGTGAGAAACACAAGTTCAGTGATTAGGATATTGTTTTTTTTATCAAATTATGCACTATCGATTCAGATCTTACCGAACCTTCTATTCTGTAGATTGTCAGGATCTAACATCCTAACAGGAAGAGGCCTGTTTTACATGGACAAAATTAATCAATGCTAACAAACATATTTTACATGAAGACCTTCCTTCTAATTTTTAGGAACATGTTTGCAGCAAGCCAATAATCACTAAGCTGACATAGGGCCTGAAAGCTATCCTATTTTCCCTTCACTTTTAATAATTTGTGTTTTCTTGGGTGATGATGAGTTGATGACCTGCATTTATTTCTGGACTTCTACTCAGATAAGAATGAACAGAAACAGTAAGGGCATGAATATTTTAATTCCATTTCAGTAGCTGCATAAATATTATAATTCCATTCAGTAGTTATAAGAATGAATAGAAAGTTAGAAACAGCAAGGGCAGCAATATTATGGTTCCATTTTAGTTTCGGATGAAAAGGTTGCACAAATATTTGTTAATAGCTATGTCTCAGGTCATTCCCCATCCATAATAAACAACAAAACATTTTTTTTCTTGTTTGAATACTATTGTATATTGTTGAATCATTACTAGTGCTTAAGTTTCCTTTTAAGTATATTTTGTATCATCACTAGTGCTTAAGTTTGATACTATTGTATCATTTGGCAGCTCGGATCAAACATGGACTCTCTATTTCACTTGTGAGGGGGCACCGGGGGGGCAAGAGTCTTCTACTATTACAATCAATAGGGATGACCTCACCCTGAGTAACTTAATTGTAATGAAATTACAATTGGGGTATAGGGTAAGGGACTATTTGTACTACAAGAGGAGATCTGGTGATGCAGCAACACTACACGAAATCGAAGATGATGTCGATGCAGATGCTATGATAGCATGTAATGAGGTGGAAAGACAGGTCAGACTATTGGTGTCTAAGGAACAAAAAACAGAACGAAATGTGAACATAACACCCTTGAAAGTACCTGGAAGGAGACCCATCAGGGAAGAGAGTATAGATGATGATGAGGAGTCCATTGATGCTTACAAGAAATGGTTGCATGTCATGCATAAGGAAAACCGATTCATGGGTAAGTGTTATGTTGGACACCTATATATTAAAAAATTTGTTGTATTATTTTCTATTGGAGAAGCTTGTACTAATATTAGCTTGGTTGACCTAGATTTGAAAGATATCGACAGGGATGACACCACCAAAACTTACAAAGAATGGTTAAGGGTTCAAGGACAACTGGATGATATTAGTAATATAACATCTGTCCTAAAATTTCTATTGTTACTATTCCTTCACAAACATATTATATCTTACACAAGTGACCAATATTTTCTGCAGCGGCATATGTGGACAGTAATCATCATACAGATGTAGTACTTTCAAGTGAAGATAGCAACCCCACACCACCAATAAACAGACCATCTCATGCTTGGCGTTTCATTCCACAGGGAGAGGGAACTAGTAAGTAATGAATATTTTCAGTTTATTGTGAGGTTCACTTAATTTTAAACTATGTCAACAGTTTTTAAGTCTTTTCTTTATATATATTTGTTTTTCATGTACAAGACTCCAAAAAGAGGAAGCCAAGAGGTAACCTGAAAGGATGGACAACAACAAACAAGAGAACCAGGGAGGGATCTCAGAAGCTCAGCATCCAGTTCTCTAGGCTTGGAGGACATGTAGGTTCAAACAAACGAATATTTGTTGATGAAATAACACTTTTCACAAGGAAAAGAGCACCTCTCATCGGAGTAAGAACATGGAGAGATATCCATGTGGATGTGAAATATTTGTCCAAAAAGAATATACAGGTACTATGTGAAACCTTTTATCCCTCTTTGCATTAAAAAGGAAATGTAGTCCTTTTGGAGAAGCACATAGCTATTCTTTTGTTCTGCTCCTAAATCTGGTCCACGATTAGTTTCCTTACTGATTAGAAATATATATGAATGTGTTTGTGCTCATAAGATGTATTGGGAGGCAGCTGCATGTATGTTTATATTTGCTTTTTGCTTCAAAGTTCATGGTTGATAGTACTGCAGCTCACAGAACGCTACTTTGCAGCTCATGTTTTGCTTCACTATTCAATTAGCTTTGCAACCACTAGAATTTTAGTTTAACTAATGCATGTCAATGATTTTTTTAGGAGGAATCTTGAGTTTGAGAAGGAGCATGCGAATGGTGGGACGATGGCCAACATACATATCAAGGGAACCTTCGCTGCTACAGTAGACATTAGTCTTTTGATTTGAATGAGTTCAAACAGTTGTCTGTGTTGGACACATTATTATGCGTTAAGCTATCTAATGTTCTCACTTAGTTTGACACTCGGTGCGTTTCGTTAAAGATTTTATATGAACAAATTATATTTCGTTTTAATGGATGTTGATGCCTCATTCATTATGTATTTGTCGTTTTGCGATTATTGATTTAAGCTAACAAAGCATCGTAGCATGAATTATTAACATGTATTAATCTGGCGTTGCATTATATGATGGAAATCAAACCAAATTGCGTTGCAACAATCGCACATATAACAACCACATTTAGTCATGGCAATAGATACGAAGAATCGTGGCTAGATAAACCATCTTTTGCAACTACAAAAAAAACATGATAGTGGCAATAGATGACCTATCTATAGCAACGAACCTAAGTAACGTGGCAATAGCCTATGCCGCCTATAGCAACCATTGACAAACGTGGCAATAGAGGACCCCCTCTATAGCAACTAACCTATAGAGACGTTGCAATAACCTAAGCCACCTATAGCAACCATTTAGGCGATGTGGCAACAGAGAAGCTCTATTGCAATGCTTTCTCCGTGTAGCAATAACCACTCTTGCAACACCTATGTTACGTTGCGACTGCATTGTGTTGCTACACGACCAGCGTGTTGCCATACGTGTCACTAGCAACATCTAGTTTGTTGCAATTGATACTATTGCCACACCCATAGTGGTTGCAATTGCTTTTGTTACAACACTCACCATGGGTTGCAAAAGCGTCTAAAGTGTTGCAATATAGGGGTTGTGTGTCGCAACTAAAATGTAACCCGTTGCATTCTGCTATTGCTACCCTTACAAGTGCAACGACATTTAACCAAAAAAAATTGGTAGCGAAAGTACTATTGCTACCCTTTTTGGCTCTATTGCTACACTTTGTCAGTGTTGCATTAGACCGAAAATCTTGTAGTGACGGGCACGTTGGCAAAAGAGGGGATGGAGTGGTCATGGATCGACTTGGCCATGAGTGAAGTAGTAGATGATGCAAGGGTGATTGGTTTGTTTGTCGGCGGAGTAGCAGGAGAAGATTTGATATGAGTTGGGTTCTTCTTTAGGAGTGCCTCCGGATCTACAATGTAGTTGCTCAACAGGGAGAAACCAATCGAACACTATCCTGTCTTCATCCACAACAGGAGAAAACATGAAAGATTAGCCTACATGAGTAATGGCTACTTACACATGCATATCATTATGAACATGTCTTTCTAGAATCTTTTTAACCAATGCCTTCCCCGGCAACGGCGCCAGAAATGCTTGTTGACATTTCTTAGCGCAATCACCAAATAGGCAATCACGCTTAGAAATGCCTGTTGGTAATCAGAGCGCAACTGCCAAAAAGGCAGGAGTGCTAGAAAACCAAAGGTTGACTTCCCACGACGACTTCACCGGAATTGTTACATTCCAGCAACATCGCCACGGGATGTCGGGTGGCATTCTGTAATGTTTACAGAACAAGACCGCAAGCGCACGGAAATACCGTTGTAGCATTTCACTCGGAGATATTCAGGGTATCGTTATTTATATTTTTCCCAAGGGAAGGCATGGTGTAGGATTCTAGCAGGGGCATGAACAAGACGACATGTCTGTGCAGTTGACCAATACTCAATGCAGGGGTAAGTCATGATGGTTCATAAGATAGTGTGACACACACTTGGACCAACCTCAAGGATAAAAGGAAAATAAAGAATAAAGAATATTCCTAAGTGAAGCGGGCATTCCTAATGTATAGCTGTGCAAAGAACAAGTTAATGATCATGCAAACATAAATGACTAGAGTTTTAGGCTGAGAGTGAGATGGACGGGGAGACCTCCCGGTGCCATCCGGCCCAATGGAAGGCATTTACGAACTCCTACATCACATATGAACGAGGGGGGATTACAAGGGATGGACAAGGCTGTCACGACCCTGCCGCCTACCCCCACGACCGTGGCATGCTCTCATATCCGAAGGTTCCCGCTCATCCGGGCACCATGCCCGCATGTTAAGGTACATCCCATGTCCCCCGCGGACTCTCACCCTACGGATGAACGAGCTAGAACATGGACAGGCCCGAATGCCACAACGAACCGCCATCTCAGCACAACTCTTACTCTACTCAAATACATGGCATGAATGGTTAAGCCTAAAGTTCTATACGACTAACCACGACATAGGAACTATAGTCTAGCTCTTCTGTCATGATCGTGTCGAGAACAACATGTCAAGAATATAACATAGAAACTATATGCTAGTTCATATGTCAAGTCTATAACATGGAAATACTCTAGCTCTATTGCACAACTAAATAAGAACAAGACTTGAGAAGAAACCATAATTGGATTCATACCAAATATTCCTTTCTCCCAAGTACAAGCTCTCCAATGAAGCTTTAGCCTTGCTCCAAATACTACTAAAGCTAAAAGAACTAGAGAGAGGTGGAGTAGAGAGGAGTAGTGGAGAATGAGGAGGCTCCAAATGGTGTGTGTTGAGAGAGGGAGAGGGGAGAGCTATTTATACACAAAGGAGAGGGGGCTAAAAGACTACTCTACCCCTAAACCGACCTTGGCAGCACGTCTAGGTACGTTGAACCGGCCGATCCACCAGCGCACCGCCCTCCACGAGAGTTAATGTACCGCCTCGCCAAACCTGGGCTCAAACCGCCTCAGGATGGGTGCGGGCGCACCTTGGGGTGCGGCCGCACCCCCCTGGGCTCGGCTCGGCCCGGGTCTTGGTGGGGAGGCGTTGCTGGGCCTGAAAAGTGTGCTGGTGGTGCTTGCTCGGCCCAACTCTGGCATTTTGGTCCATTTTACCCCTGGGCTTGTAATCTTCTGAAGTACGCTTTCCAGGGTCGCGCCTTTTGGTCGTATTTCCACCTGTTTTTATTATAAATCCTACAAAATACATTTTGGACACTACAAGTGGAAACATGTGAGTAATAAATGTATATGAGTGTGATAATGTATAGTTTCACCCCCTTTATGGTAGAATGTTGACGGGAAAAATATGTCGTTAGTGACCGTCAACAACAACCTAGCTCAATCACCACGCACGGAGACTTGAGGTTCCGGCCTCTCTCTCTCACCCTGCTTGTATTCCCCCACTACGAGCACCTCGGTGCAGATACACAGCTACTCACTCGACTAGACGTAGGGCCGGCGTTGCCCTGAACCAGTATAAATCTTGTGTCATCTCGCACCAACCATCCGGTTCCTGGGACGCGCAGCACAATTACTAGTCGGTTATGTTGACACAAAAACTGCCTCTTGCGCCTCACACACTGACAAGCCGGACTTGCTAGCTTAACTTGGGTGCCCGATCGTCTTGAGCCGGTGCGTGCCAGTCAATTTGACCTGTAAATTGACAAGGAGACAAACATGAGATCTGGAACATGCCTGGTGAGACCAAGACAGTTCCGCATGTACGGCTTTGAAGCCATTTACAATGACATATAGCTATGAAAGCTATCTGTCAACAGGTTTATGAATACATTCGGCAAGCATGTACAAGATATGAAGTGATAACAGTTACCGAATGAACATAAGAAGACATGTTTGAACAAGTAAATCGATCAAGATATGATATCATAAAGCTTTATTGCATGGATCGAATCAGTTGACAACATGATACATAAAGCAGGTAAATCATAAATATAAATCTAATCTAAATAACACATGCATAGGTTTCATCCAACTAGTCTGCCGCACGTCTAGTTTTCCTAAACCCGTCCAGCTTAAACCCTCACAAGCTAATCCACCGCATGATACGACTTGCTATAGATCTAAACCACTTCTCACAACTAGATCAATCCACCGCATGATACAATCTAACCATGACAAGCTAAAAGCATGCATACATCTAAATAGACCCATAAATACTCATTAGTCGTTGAAACGTATATGCATAAACAGTAAAGTACACATGTAAGCTTAATCTAAAGGTAAAGACAGGGATCTATTCCTATTAGTCCGCTGCACGACTAACCATCCTAAACCCTTTTCGTCCTAACAGTAATCCACCGCATGATACACTGCAACAAGCTAATCCACCGCATGATACAGCTTGCCAGACTAGACTCTAACAGTAAATAAACTCACACATGCAAACTACACGTAGATGCATAACTGTATTCGGCAAGCTTGCCGAATCGGGGTCCATGAAGAAGGAACTCACACGCAAAACCTTAGCCTGCCGCACGACTCATGACTAAACGTGTACGAACCCGCAACATGTAACAACTTAGATTGATCTAAGCTCGGCTATAATAAGCAAATAGATCTAATGACAAAATAAGATAAACGTTGAAAGTATTGATGACAACTAGATCTAACAAAAGATAAAGCCGAGCCCTATCAATCTAAATTGGGCAAAAGTGTGTGCAAACATAAATTAAACAATAAATAAGAAGCATGCACCACGTGGTAACTTAATGAATTCACTAGATTTGCCAAATCTAATGAAGCCGATAACTAGCTCCAAGCTAGACCTTAGCCTGCCACACGACTCATGATCTAACAAAGAACCCTCCTGTTCCATAGCCTAAATCCGCTGCACGATACTAAGCATGGTAACAAGACTACTTACATCACGATCTAAATCCGCCGCACGATACTAGAACATAATGTAAGGTTGCCGGTACTTACGGAGGTCGACGGATCGATGTATCCTCTCGTAGTAGATCTACGACACGACTTGGACTCGAAGGTGGCGCGGAGCCGGGTTTGTTGTTGTATTGATTGGATGTCCCTTTTACAGTTGCCACGGGTCTTATATTTATACCCTGGACTTGACACGAGTCCTAACCGACTACGACTACAATAACGGAAAATCTAGCTAAGATAAATTGTTCTCCAAGTCTCCTCGGAGTCATAGACGTCGTACGTGGCACGGGCTCCTTTTGGCTGGTTTCCACGTGCTTCATCTTTGGTAGCTGAGCACTTGAACTCCTCCCGGATGCGTGACTTAGCCGAATGGTAACATTTCACCGAATGCTGCAGTGTTGCCGACTACCCGGTCTCGTACAAGCGTCCTGCCGAATGGTCTTCTACCAATTACCCCCTTTATTAGCATCTTGCACTGGCCCTTATTAGCATCTTGCACTGGCTTCTATTCAGCTCAATATCCGAGCCTCACCAAATTTCAATGTTAACACATGCCCCCTCAATTTTGGGGTAAAATTATCTTTTTGCTCCAAAATTGACCATAATCTGCCGAATTCCTCCGCAATCCTGAGCCAAACCTTTTAATGGGCCAGGATCATTCAAAGAACCAAGGCCCATTAGATGGTCATTCTGGAGACTTCCCATTGTACCGTTCGGCACTCTAATCGGTTCTCGGGACACGCACCACCGAAATCTTCCACCTATGTGAATCGGCAACCAGTCGTTCCAGCTTCCAGAGATACTTCAAGGTAGGCATTGAATTGACCCCTCACCCTGATTTTTCACAGTCACCCCAAATTGCGCCCCTTGATCTCCTTTCTGTATATAAATACAGACGCAAACGTCTGCTGGTGACAGTCATCTAGATCCTTCATATTTTCCAATCTTCCTCTCTCACTCTCCAGATTCAAGATCAATGGTGAGCTCGGGTAGCAAGCATTCTGCCGAGGATTCGGCTGATCCTCGTCCCCTAAAGAAGCTGGCGACAGAGTAAGTTCATCTTAATCTTGCTCTTGAATCTTCCTTTGTATCTTGCCGATTCTGATTTTTTCTTTTTGAAAAAACCCTTAAGTGCCGCCGCCGGAGATCGCCCGAATCTGGCTAACCGTCGGCCTTGAAGAGGAGCGAGCAGCACATCAAGAAACCCTCCAGGACTTGGAGGACAGGGAAGATCTTCTGGAACGGTTCCAGAAGGCCCGGGACGGTTTGGTGGAAAATACCAACCGTAAGCTTCTGTTCATATGTTTGAGTAAATGTGATATTTTCTTCCTGTGATAGTTAACTGATCTTCCTCGTCCCTTTTCAGGTCAAGCAAGAAATTTCGGCCGTCTGATTCGCGCAACCCGCGAGATGATCGAAGAGGAGGGCACTCCAGGACCCGACCGCGCACGGAGGCTCCAGATTGCCTTTAGGCGCCTGAAGGTTGTTTATGACAGCCTTTTTGATTAGAAAAAATGTAGATAAAAATATAATCCTTGTATGGTGGCTCTGCCCCCTTTATAAATAAAGGACTCATCTTGTCTTCATTCTTCTGTTATTCTGTCTTCATAAATTTCCTTTTATGAATACTGTCTGGTCGAACGTCGAATCACTTTAACCAACTAATCTTGTCGAATAAAACGTTAGTGGCAGAGATTAAGACGATTTTTTTATTCTTCAAAGGATCAATTGAAGACAAAACATTAGATCTAACTGATCAATCCGAAACCTTCGACAATCACCTTCAAAAATGTAAACATCTGAACTCAGCGTGATTTTTGTACTAAAGACGACGCATTTGGTCGGCTATTCTCCAATTTTCGGAGCATTTTTGTGCTGAAGGTGACACATATTCATGTCGGCTATTTTCCAAGTTCTTTCTGAAGTATTTTTCTGCTGAAGGCGATGTCTTAATGCATCGGCTATTTTGAGAATCATAATTCTTTCACCTTTTAGGCCCCAACTTCAATGGTAGGATAGTACTTCTTGAGAAACCTTCCATTAACAGCTGACCTTAATTCTTCACCTTGTAAAGATATCAAAACATACGCATTTCCCAGTACACACCTTAGCACCCGGAAAGGACCTTCCCAGTTAGGGGACCATTTGCCGAACGCTCTGTCTTTGGTTCCAAGTGGTAGTATTGCTTTCCAAACTAAATCACCTTCGGCAAATTCCTTAATCCTGACCTTCTTGTTGTAATACTTGGCAATGCGTATTTTATTTTTTCAATATTTTCCAAAGCTTTTAGATGAATCTGTTGCAAATCTTCCAATCCATCTATCATAAGATTCTTATAATCTTCTTTCGCCAAATCCTTTTGCAATGCAACACGTCTAGACCCTGACTACATCTCCCAGGGTAATACAGCATGATGTCCATATACTAGCTCATAAGGGGATGTTTGAGTAGACCCATGACATGCCATTCGGTAAGTCCATAATGCTTCGTTAAGAACCAAATGCCATATTCTTCTTGCATGAGGGCCGATCCTATTGTTAGATTATCGGCCGCCACGTACAACTTAAAAGGCTTATCAAGCTTTGGAGGAACCAGCACAGGTGGTGCCTTCATATATTCTTTTATTTCATCCAAGGCCTTTTGGTGTACGTCACTCCACATAAACTTCTGGGTCTTCTTGAGTTTCAAAAGTGGAGAGAATGGCAAAACCCTTTCTAATAAATTAGAGATAAACCTCCTTACGAAGTTGATCTTGCCGAGCAATGACTGCAATTCTGTGAGATCAGTAGGAGGAGCAATATTTTCTATAGCTTCCATGTTTTTCTTTCCAACTTCAATCCCACCTTTGTGAACTAAGAATCCCAAAAACTCACCAGCCTAGACTCCAAAGGCACACTTATTTGGATTCATCTTCAAACCATGCTTCCTAGTGCACTCCAAAGTCTTCCTTAAATCAGTTAGATGTTTCTTGTAATCCTTTGATTTGACAACCACGTCATCAATGTAAACTTCTACTATTTTGCCGATCAACTCATGGAATATGTAATTCATAGCCCTTTGATAAGTTGCACTGGCATTCTTCAATCCAAACGTCATGACGATCCACTCAAATAATCCAATATGGCCGGGACACCTGAAAGCAGTCTTTGAAATATCCTCAACAGCCATAAAGATTTGGTTATAACCAGCGTTTCCATCCGTAAAACTGATAATCTCATGTCCAGCAGCAGCATCTACTAGCAAATCAGCAACTGGCATGGGATATCCATCCATAGGAGTGGCTTTGTTAAGATCTCTGAAATCTATACAAACCCTCATTTTTCCATTCTTCTTGTAGACAGGAACAATGCTGGAGATCCACTCTGCATATCTACATGGCCAAATGAAATATGCTTCCAATAGTCTTTCAATTTCTTTCTTCACATCGGCCAATACCTTCTCTTCATAAATCTTTCGAGGAGGTTGTTTATAAGGACGATAACCTTGCTTGATTGGTAATCGATTCTCAACAATTGAACGATCTAATCCAAGCATCTCTGAATAATCCCAAGCAAAGCAATCCTTGAACTCTTTGAGGAGATCTATTAATTCTTTCCTGAATTCTGGATCTAGTTGGTGTTGATATCTCTTATAGCATAAAATATAGAGGTTTTTTAAAACAAAAATAAGGGCTTAAAATGAATATTAACATAGTATGGGGGCTTTACTGACATAATTCCACGAGTTTTGGTGATTTATATATTTTCAGGGACTAAACAGATAAAAGCAGGTAAAAGCCCAGAGTTTGCATCCCATACGATGAGGAGACATGGTCGTGAAGTAACCCGACTTGGAACCCAAGTAAGAAGACTCTAGAAGACACCAGAGGATCAGGCCTGGAAGGTGGGACCCACCTGGCATAGAGCCAGGGCGGCCGCCGCCACCCTCCAGGGCGGCCGCCCCCTGGGCCCACCTGTCATTGACCATCTTCCTAGGTCGGTTTGAACCGCCTATGAGGATCAATCTCATCCATCCATCAAGGTCGGTTTGATCCTACGGCTACGGAGGCTTGCTTGACCCCTACTCTACCTCGAGGCTATATAAGGAGACCCCCCCCCCCCTGGTGAAACCCTAATTCATTCAATTCAACTCACCATTCAACGGGCCGAGACCCTAACCTCTCCTCTCTAGTTCTAGAACTAGAACTAGAACTAGAACACCATGTAGAACTAGAAGCCCTAGAGTTGAGTTGAGGAGCAAGAGTCAAGTTGAGAGATCTAGATCAATGGCTCCCTCGAGAGTAGCCGAGCTAGTTCTATTTTAGAGATCAAGAGCAAGGGTGAAGGGATGAGCTGCTGGAGGAAGCACCGGGCATGTCGGTGACTCCTCTACATCTTGTACCTCCGAGATCAAGTTCCATTGGAGCTTGGTTCTAAAACTTCATGGCGGATCGACTTCTTGTTTGAGTAAGTAATCGTGTTATCTTAAGTGTTAGTATTGTTCTTATTGTTCACAACTCTTGTTTGAGTACTTTAATCTGTGGGACGCTATAGATTAGAGGAGTAGCTGTAGGTTTAGGCATGGCGCTTAGACCAAGGTTACTTGTGGATGCACCCTACCTTCTGGAGCGTGGTAACTAACGTAGGTGACTTATAGCTACGTTAATTCTTTGTATTCCACATCCCGTTGGATAGGCTTTGGCAGGATCCTTGGCTTGGGGTTGACATTCTTTGCAAATGTCTATCCCAATGAATCGTTTCCCCATAAGACAATATCAACATAGCTTACATGAATGGGAACTAGACAACCATAGAAATCTTCTTTAACTCTTTATCCTCTCCATCCTTCTTGTCATACCTCTTGGGTTTAGTTATTAGCTTCGTTACCCTCACACCATTCTCCTTGTGGATACGATATTTAAAACCCTCCTCCCGGGTGAAGTGCTCGCCGGTATCCGTGCGCTTGCGGACTATACAAGTTATAAATATTTCTCGTGGGCTTAACAAATACCAACAAGCATTTAAAGGCGCCGTTCTTGTCGGGAAATGGTTGCTGAGAAAACATTGAGTATAGCTAAATCTTGTAAGATAATGTAGCGTAGCCTTTCTTTTTGTATTTTCTTTTCTATTTATATTTTTGTGGGATCCACGGATTCCACACCTATCTTTATGCTACACCCATAAGCGTAAGCTTCAGCCACTAGAATCTTTAGAACCTATCTTATCACTTGGCTATGAGCTGCGCCTACGGTTGGTCGAAATAATCATGAGATAGCCCTTTTTAGGAGAGAATTCTGCCTTTCTTCTACACAAAAGTTCGAGAACCATCCATTGCCACCGCCCCCCTTCTCTCTTCTCTTTTCAAAGGAGGAGCTTACCAATAGTAAAATCGAATCAGAAAGAAGAAGTGAGGAGATCTCGAGGCCAAATCCTATACTTTCAAAGAAAAGGATAATGTATTTGGACTCATCCTAAAAATGTTGTCCGCATGATCATCATGCGGTTTCTAGAGGAACTTTTCTCTCCTTTTCTAAGCAATGTTTGCCCTTGACAAACTCGGTGGGTATGAGATTTTTCCTAGAATTCTTTATGAAGACCCAAAGGAAGAAAAGGAATCATCCTCTAGACAAAAATAAGAAGTTTTGATAGTGTTGACGGTGAAAACACCCTTATTTTACATCATAAAAACACCGTCAACATCCCTGTTTTGAAAGGAAGAATAACATTTCATGAACATATTTTACCCAATAACCTAGTTCCACATGTAGATGTCATTATTTTTATGCGGATATGAATTCGAAGGAAATCGGCCGAAACGACGCGTGAATAGTGGCCATCCGGTCGGTGACCCAAGTATGGCCAATGGACAAAATATCATCACCATCATGATCTCCATGTTCTAGGATGCTTCCACACAAAATTTGAAGTCATTTGGCCACAAGACCAGCATCGGCCGACCAAGGGCCATTTGATCCTGAGACAGCCTGACATGTGGGGACGCCTTCTAGAAGAGTTGGAAAAGGCCAGGGCCCAATGGACCAGCATCGGCCGACCCATGACCTTTGGCCCAAACTCTTCCAGTACGACCTGCCACGTCACTAATCCGTGGGAGAACAAGAGAAGGCACCTGATTGGTCCATCAATACGTCACATGGATCGTGTTGGTACAAAATAAACGTCACGGCAAGTTCCAGACTCAAGACACGAAACCGCGATTGGGGCCAACATTCCCAAAGACTAGGGGATGGCCCACAGGTCATGGACCATGGTCGGCCGACCATGGCCCACTTAGCCAAAGATGTCCTCCCACGCCCATCACATTGTCCACATGCTGAAATTACCTCACACGTTGATCCTAAGGCGGTTGCATGGCGGTTAGATCCAATGGTGGGCAATAGAGGTCACACGGATCGATGACGTGGCGCTGGAGTAGCCCCTACTCCACCTTGGGGCTATAAATACCCCCTACCCCCTCACTTCTAAGACAGACCATAAGGAAGGAGCTCTCCACTCTATCAAGATGTAGTAGTGTTAGTATAGTTGGGAGTTAGAGTGAGTAGTGAGCTTCACTTGGGTTTCCAGAGCTGGTCTTCTAGGAGGTCTGGTATTGTTCTTTTATCATTCCTTTTGTAGTAAGATCTTTACATTTATAATTCATTTCTTTACTTTACTCTAGTATTTACTCTATTGAGTATTTACTTAGTACAACTTTATTCTAGTTCTCTAGAATATAGTTGTTATGATATTATCTAGCATATAGACGTTTCACACTTAGTTATGGTTCAAGCCATGGTTCACTTTGAACCCATGCCTGTATGCGATCATCGTCTCGTAAAGAGGTGCTCTAGTTGGCCTGTGCTATAGCATCTAGAGTAGTGAGAGGAAGTATAAGCATGGTGCTTAGACTCGATCTTGCCTGTGGTTATCGCTTGCTGCACGGATGGATTGTGATAGCCAGTAAGGTGGTGACAGCCCTTCTGGTCTCTGTATAGATCACCACGTGTTAGGCAAGTTCTTAAAAGGTAAGGCTCCAAAGAAAAATAGTAGCTTGTTTAGTGGTGGTTTATCCACCACTATTCACCTACTTGCCTAGCATACTTGTCCTATGAACCACAACTAGTTGTATCGTCCTTTGTGCCTAGATTAGTATCATAGAAGTAAAGTAAGAATCATAGGAATCCTTTGCTCACTCGTTGTCCTCCCTGCTAGCTAGACTACTCTCTTATTTGTGTGTCTAGACTATTCCTGTGTGTGTCAATGCCTATATCATATACATCATTTACCCCCACCTTAGTCTAGAAGGTATATTAGTTGGTGGATACATGATTGTTAGTTATCACATCCTACGCCATCGCTTCCCATGGGCTAAATACAAATAACGATACCTTGGAATACTCCCGGGTGAAATGCTACAACGGTAATTCTATTAAACGCTTTATGAATATCTTACATGAGCATTAGAAATACCAACAATCATTTCTAGCGCTGTTGCTAGGGATAGGTCCTATATCTATTTCTAGTGACAACGCTAAGTAAATGTCAACAAGCATTTCGACGCCGTTCTTAGGGGAAGCAATTGGCAAAAGATGTTGATACTAAACTTGATGTCCACTAATATATGTTACCATTAGCTATTGTGGGGATATCGTTGTCTTGTGGAGTGTGGAATAACAGGGCATCAACCGTTTCAATCTTTCGGTGCTTTCCACAAGAACAAGAAGTATTAAGAATGAGCCCGGGGTGTTTGATTATTCACGAACCATCAAAACTTCAACCTTGCTGCTCCACGTGTGAGTATATGTATACATTCTAACCCCCGTGCGAGAAATGAAGAAAAGGTCACCGCCAAAATGGAGAAAAATCATCATATGTGACGGAACAAAAGCACTCACAATTCCATCTCAGATTGTGGGGAATGAGTTGTCTAGTCAATTCATCAATCAAGAATTTGGTTGCAATTTGGACTAACCCCTCAGTAGGGAAACCTTTCAAATCTAAGAGGATGAAACAATGATGCATGACTTGGAAGTTGCTTCCCTAATAGAATGGATAATCCTAGAGCATGTCATTAAGGAAAGGATTTCCCACTTTGGTCCACCAACTTCCCCACCGACTATACATTGTGCACATGCTAAAAAATCTCGTCCCTTCACGGAAAGTCGGTTACGAGGCGGTTCGGTCATCTGGCCACGAGATGGAGTCACATGGACTGATGATGTGGCACTCGATGAGTTCCACCCTAAAGATGAAGTCAATAACTAGTGGGGATGACATCTAGGACCTAGGAGAAGACTCACATGACATAAAGTGAGGTCGGCCGATCTCCCAAGTGAAGGATCCCAACATTTGGACCCTACCACGTTGATCACCTTTGCATCAAGAACACTCTACAAAAATTTGAGCCTGAATGGCCCCAAAAGGCACATCGGCCGCCCACACAAGTGAAGGATCTCAATGTTTGGACCTTGCCATATTGATCACCTTCACATCAAGAACACACTGTAAAAATTTGAGCCTAAATGGCCACAAAAGGTTGGTCGGCCGACCAAGAAAATTTCAGAAATTCAAAAACGGTCAGTGCAGGATTGGTCTATCAGATGAGAAGAAGAGCACCACAGAGGCCAAATGGTCAGGAGCTCCAAAAGAGTGGTCGGCCAACCACCACCTTGGACTCCTGGACCCACCTCTTATCACTCAGAACACTCCCATTCTGATTGCTCAAGCAATCCAAGTAGAGAACAACCATCAATGGGTACAATGGTGGGCGTAGATAGGAGTCTACCCGCACCATATCCACCACCGAGTAGTGACCAAGAGCTAAGCTTGGGGAGGTTCCCTCCCTCACTAAGGTAAGTATTCTTAACTCTTGTTATTTCAAATCCTTTTTGCATCTTAATAAAATATGAATGAAAGAATAAACAATCCTCCTTTCGTATGCTTCATGAATGTTTATCTTCCATTGGAAATGATGAATAGTTGCTCTGCTAAATGTTTCTTTAGTAGTATACAACCCAATATTTCTCTAAGTATGGATTACTTAGCTCACATGAAAACCATCATGAACCTAAAACTTCTATGGGTTGCAAGTGCTTTCAACTAAGTCTAAAGTAATTTTTGAGATATGATTCATCCTAAGATGAGTCATGTTATACTATTGTTCCAAATAAGTATGGTTGTTGGAGTCTTTATTTTAAAAATCAATAAAACACTTGATGTTTCCTCTATGGTGAAAATTCCTACCAAAGCCATACTCATTATTTCATGATATAAGCTTTTACATATGCTTTGCTTGCTTTGTGTTGAGCTTTGTCAAGTCTTGTTGACCCTTGTAGAGAGATTTGTCATGCTCATTAAATCAAGTGCACGCACACGCCACCATACACATGCTTGCTTCTACACTAGAAGTACGCAATAACATGACATCCATCCTTTTCACTTGAATAAATATACTCCATGCAGTTATATTTATGACCTCTCTCTAGTTATGTTTCTAGTAGAAGAGACGTTGGCTATATATATATAAAAAAAGAAAAAAAAAGAGATGAAAATGGACATGTGTCCAAGGGCTAGTAGAGCCCACATCTCCAAGAAAAAGAGAGGAAATAATGGACACAAGTCCGAGGGTGAGTAGAGCCCACCTCTCCAAAAAAAAAAAAAAAAAATAGCCATGTCTCACAATGCTAAATAGAAAGAGAGAGTGAGAGATCAAATAAAGGAGTATTGTTCATCAGTTTTCCACACACATGCACATCTTGATCTTAGAGCATGATACTTCTCTCCTTGGATCCAAGTTTTGACGCTGCAACATATGCAAGGTAAGTATGCCATACTTTATCCCTACCCAAGATCCACATAAGCCATTTAGATGTAGGAAAAGAAGGCAATATTACATATGCCTCAGTGAGGAAACCAACCACCACTTGAGTGACCAAGAGAGCACCATTTGAGGAACATTAAGTTTTTCTTTTGAAAACATTGCAAAAACACTCCAACATGAAACTTGTGAGGAATGAGAAAATTAGAGCTCAAATCAAAGGTGGTCTATCCCTTATTACTAAAGACAAGGAAGAAGCCATATGCCCCATGAAGGACTAAGGTAATAAGGGTGAGTTTTTCAACATTGCTAAAAGTTTTCCATTCGAAGAGAAGTCTTTTGTTGTGCACATAGTACTATGGAAATATGAAGCACAGTAGTAACTCCTAATCCACCAAGACTAAGTTTTGATTCTTCTTTTCGGGACGAACAAAGGTTAAGCTTGGGGATCTTGTTGACAGTGAAAACACCCTTATTTTACATCATAAAAACACCGTCAACATCCCTTTTTGAAAGGAAGAATAACATTTCATGAACATATTTTACCCAATAACCTAGTTCCACATGTAGATGTCATTATTTTTTTCTGCGATATGAATTCGAAGGAAATCGGGCCGAAACGACATGAATAGTGGCCATCCAGTCGGTGACCCAAGTATGGCCAATGGACAAAATATCATCACCATCATGATCTCCATGTTCTAGGATGCTTCCACACAAAATTTGAAGTCATTTGGCCACAAGACCAGCATCGGCCGACCAAGGGCCATTTGATCCCGAGACGGCGACATGTGGGGGCGCCTTCTAGAAGAGTTGGAAAAGGCCAGGGCCCAATGGACCAGCATCGGCCGACCCATGACCTTTGGCCCAAACTCTTCCAGTACGACCTGCCACGTCACTAATCCGTGGGAGAACAAGAGAAGGCACCTGATTGGTCCATCAATACGTCACATGGATCGTGTTGGTACAAAATAAACGTCACGGCAAGTTCCAGACTCAAGACACAGAAACTGACAGTGGGGCCAACATTCCCAGCACTAGGGGATGGCCCACAGGTCATGGACCATGGTCGGCCGACCATGGCCCACTTAGCCAAAGATGTCCTCCCACGCCCATCACATTGTCCACATGCTGAAATTACCTCACACGTTGATCCTAAGGCGGTTGCATGGCGGTTAGATCCAATGGTGGGCAATAGAGGTCACACGGATCGATGACGTGGCCGAGTAGCCCCTACTCCACCTTGGGGCTATAAATACCCCCTACCCCCTCACTTCTAAGACGGACCATAAGGAAGGAGCTCTCCACTCTATCAAGATGTAGTAGTGTTAGTATAGTTGGGAGTTAGAGTGAGTAGTGAGCTTCACTTGGGTTTCCAAAGCTGGTCTTCTAGGAGGTCTGGTATTGTTCTTTTATAATTCCTTTTGTAGTAAGATCTTTACATTTATAATTCATTTCTTTACTTTACTCTAGTATTTACTCTATTGAGTATTTACTTAGTACAACTTTATTCTAGTTCTCTAGAATATAGTTGTTATGATATTATCTAGCATATAGACGTTTCACACTTAGTTATGGTTCAAGCCATGGTTCACTTTGAACCCATGCCTGTATGCGATCATCGTCTCGTAAGAGGTGCTCTAGTTGGCCTGTGCTATAGCATCTAGAGTAGTGAGAGGAAGTATAAGCATGGTGCTTAGACTCGATCTTGCCTGTGGTTATCGCTTGCTGCACGGATGGATTGTGATAGCCAGTAAGGTGGTGACAGCCCTTCTGGTCTCTGTATAGATCACCACGTGTTAGGCAAGTTCTTAAAAGGTAAGGCTCCAGTAAAATAGTAGCTTGTTTAGTGGTGGTTTATCCACCACTATTCACCTACTGCCTAGCATACTTGTCCTATGAACCACAACTAGTTGTATCGTCCTTTGTGCCTAGATTAGTATCATAGAAGTAAAGTAAGAATCATAGGAATCCTTTGCTCACTCGTTGTCCTCCCTGCTAGCTAGACTACTCTCTTATTTGTGTGTCTAGACTATTCCTGTGTGTGTCAATGCCTATATCATATACATCATTTACCCCCACCTTAGTCTAGAAGGTATATTAGTTGGTGGATACATGATTGTTAGTTATCACATCCTACGCCATCGCTTCCCATGGGCTAAATACAAATAACGATACCTTGGAATACTCCCGGGTGAAATGCTACAACGGTAATTCTGTGCGCTTGCGGAATATCTTACATGAGCATTAGAAATACCAACAATCATTTCTAGCGCTGTTGCTAGGGATAGGTCCTATATCTATTTCTAGTGACAACGCTAAGTAAATGTCAACAGATAGCTGGATCATAATCATTCCAATCCCTTAGTTAAGCTACCAACCCCAAATCATCAATGCTCAAAAATCCTCCAAGGGAAGAAGTAATTCTACCCTTGAAAATCTCTTATGGTGATGTCTTTGGGATGGAGACAAACTTCTAGCTTGACAAGAGACCTTAGAGTGCCTATAAACCAAACCTTCTTAAAGAAGAGTCTCTTAGAAAGCGTCCTTATTCTTACAAAGGACATTGGGAAAAGCCCAAGGATGGCATATCTAATGATGTCATAAAAGGAGAGCAAATCTATCTAGAATCCATTCATATCTTCTCCCCTTCTATTTTAACTAGATAACTTATCCAAACCCATTTTCAAACATCATCCTTGACCCCAATGAATCCTCTTGTGCTCTTCTTCTTGAGTCTCCCTACGATCCTAGAAATCCCAAGCATAGACATCGTGAAGGATCTAAGGAAGACCAGAAAGAGCATTAACAAAAGCTGGAAAACATCCATGAGCATGTAAGTTACCTCACGAACATTTTATCCAATCCTTGCTCATGTGAGCAAACTCCTGTATTAATTGCCACCTCTAATCTGGCCACATACATGATCTTCAACCCTCTTGTGTTATTTGTTGATAAAGATTTGGAAAGGGGGGTTTTTGATCTCATTGGCTTGAGTTTTGAGATTGGTGATATAAGGGAAAATCTTTTCATCATCTTGAATCATATTTGAAGGTTTCCCAAGGATGAGCTTTTTGTCCTAAAACAAGCACTCTTTTGGGCGAAATAACTTGAGTGTTCATCTTTTGTTATGATACCCCTTGTGTAATGAGCATAGAGATATAATTATGAGAATATTCCTTCGGTATTTTTGTCACTAACCATTCCAGGTCTAGAACAAAAAGAACGAAGGATGACAAAGATAAAAGGTATGTCCAACCAATTATCATTACCCTCATGCAAAGTTGATTACAAAATCACTCTTGCCATGTTGCTACTTTATTTTGGTTGTCTCTACCTTTAGAGAAATGCTCAAATTGATAATAAATAAATAAATAAATAAATAAATAAATAAATAAATAAATAATGCCTATCCTTTTTCATCTCCACCTTGAGTAAATCTCTTTTATGCTTTCATGTCACCCTTGTGCGCTATAGTATGCTTTGGTTTGGAATTGCTTCAATTGGGTACTTCCAAAGGCTTTTAAATTAAAGCGTGGTGCTTAGGTTAAATAGTCTTCCTTAATTAAATTAGGCATGGAGTCTAGTTTGGTTATTGAACTAAATATTACTTGTGTAGACATTGGTATATTTTGTTAGACTAACCCCTGTAGGAAGAAAATCTCTGAAACAAGCTTGGGGGATGTCCTGAGATACACTCATAGTAAAGATGAAGCAAGAGAAAGAAGAGGAGTGCCACAAATAGAGTCTACAAACGAAAGCACTTGCTCAAGGATGAACTCAAGGGTGATTAGCATATGGAAGAGGAAGACCAACTCCACCAAGGATAATCCAATCGTGCTCTTCCTCCTCACATGCCCCCATCACCCCAAACGCTGGTTTGCAACCTCTCTATTCACTATTGCTGTTTTCATAAGTTTGAATGATTTCGATGCATGAAAATCAAACTTAAGGTTCACTAAAATCATTCCTTTAGAAAAGCAAGGTGAAACATGAGATAAATGATCTATGCTAAAATCTTCAGCCAAAACTTTTTGTTAGCAGAGAAAGTGACCTTTAGCCCTGTGACAACACTATCCTTGTTACTATTTGTATATTCCTTCGGGTATGTGTTGTTCAATAATGACGCAGGAATAAAACCATAAGAGGAGCAAAAAGGTCCTAACACAATTCAAAGGATAAGAAAGAAAGGATGATGCAATAAAGGAGACAAGTTGGGAACAAGATACACAAGAGGCCAAATAACGAAAGCTTCAAGAAGAAGGAAATCACAAGGTGTTACAAAGTTACCGTCACTCCAATAAAAGGTAACATCTTGAGGTAAATATCATTAACTAAGCTTTTCCCTAATTTTGGCATATTCATAAATAAATGATCAAACATGTTGGAGTTATAACCTAACCTTATACATCCTGTTTAACTCCACATGTTTAGTTCTTTGTTCCTAGTCTCCTGATCTCATAATCCCCAATCATGTAAGCTAAAATGTTGCACATCCTACTTTGGAAGATAATCATAATCATTAAACCATTGATGCCCAGTTTCTGATTTTATCACCCTTGTCATAAATAAAAAATAACAATAATAAACATTAACTCTATCTTGTTTAATGTGCCTAAGGTTAGAGGATAATGAATAAAGTTTTGGTTCTGTTGGTGTTTTCCCACCAACAGGGCCCATGCACTTGATCTCTACCTTGTCTTTGTAAGCAGGACACACTTTGAGCAAAATGTGGAGGACTCTGTCACTCCCCCAAAATTCTACAAGTATATGTCCTGAACCCACAAACGTATGCGCACTAAACAAGATGTTGCCCGCTTCTACTGTCAAAGCTTCACTTCAAACAATGGGACCAACAAAGAACAAGGGTGATGCCATCTTCTAAAATCACTACCTCAAGAAACACAACCGCCAGGATCAAATGATGCACTTGAGAAGTAAGTAAGGTAAGAAGTCTTGTTTAAGGACTTAAAACACTAAACCCTCGCCGAAAGGTAAGATCGGTAGTTATCCATATTTAATGCATAACATGTTTACTTCTTTGCATAATCATTTTCCTTTAGCATATTTAAATTTTTGCATTAGCATTGCATTGAAAAAATTCTAAAGCCCCATGTAAATAATCTTGTGGTGTGTAACAACCCATAAGGATATTCACTGTGGTGGCATAAAAATAAATATTCATTCATCTAGTTGCATTTGCATCTTAATTCTTTGCATGCATATAAATGTATAAAACTCCAAAAATAATTAGAAGAGAATTCTTGCTGAAGTTCTAATCATGATCCATCTTGAAAATCTCTAGACACATGAGGCCGATGTGGCCAACCACTAACGCCTAATCTGTTCCACAAAGCTTTGTTGTCTATTTGAGTTCGCCAGGATTCGAAGGGGAGAGAGACATGATAGAATGACACCCTCGTTGCTGTCTACCTCAACTTCCATATCATCAACCCGACATTTCAATCAAGCTTGGGGAGAGCACCCCAGTTATCACGATAAGTATCTCTACTATATATATTAATATTAGCTAATAATTTGGTTGGCTTAGTTTGCTAAGAGTCTAGTCTTTATAGTCTTTTAAAAGAGTCTTTAGTATAGTATGATCATTAGGTTTGGGAATAAATAAATAATAAATGTAGAGAGTATATAAGAAGTTGTTTTCTGCCAAGATAAAATGAACTCTAAAATAAATAAAAAGCACGGAGATGATGAATAGTTGCTCCATCGTAATTCCTTTCAAGTACCTAACTTTCAAGCTTAATTTCTCTCGAGCCTTTAATGCAAACCGCTTTGACTTGAGATTTGCTCAACCCGAAACCATTGTGTGTAGCAAATGCTTGCTCTAAAGTCTAGGTGATTGACGGATATGATATATGAATGTTTGAGCTACTGTTTATCTTACTCCTAGAGATGCTAGATTTCTGGAGATTTATCTTTTAAACATTAAAAGTGCATGATGAGTTCCTTATGACAAAGTGTTGAAACTCCTACCACAGACCATATATACATGCTCTTTAGATAGGAAAACTCTTTTTGATATATAGGCTGCTTACTTTGCATTGAGTTTGGTCAATCTTTGTCGACCCTTAGAAACTTGTCATTCTGCTGATCACGTACACTCCACCTCACTCCACTCTATTCCATTTGCACTTATGCTACTTCTGCCCTGGAAGTACGCATCCACCAAACATCCACCATAGATCCACCAAAAATGTTCTACTCCTACCCTGGGAGAGAGCAACCAAAAATATTCCTTACACCCATCCACTTAGCCAACAATCCCATAGAGCTCCAGTACTCGTGTTACTATCTCTCAAAAGTTTTTATTGCAAAAGGAGGCTTGGGCTGTATAAAAAAAAAGAGAGAGAGAAAGAAGAACGGGGAGATGAAAAATGGACAAGTGTCCTACGGGCGAGTAGAGCCTACCTCCCTAAAAAAAAGAAGAGAAGAATAAAGGAGAGTTAAAAAAATGGACAAGTGTCCGCAATAAAACAATGGGTACTTCGATGCCCGCCTCTCCATAAAAAAAAAAGAGAAAAGAAAAAGAAAAGAGGAAGAGTATACAGCCCAGGTTCTCCGAAATACTTTCAAAGTCCTAACAAGAGAGATATGTTTTTCAAGGAGCAAAGTAGAATTAGGCTTTCACTTCATTCGCCTCATACACCAACCACCATATTCATTCCACTACACCATACACATGCACATGCAGTATGACTCGTGACTTTGGATCCATTGCTTGACTTTACAATATATGCTTAGTAAGTAGATTTAGTCTTTCCCACCTATGAGCTCCACATATAAGCCTTAGATATAGGGTGAGAGAGAAGAAGGCATAGTGTCCTACTGCCTTCCAAAAATACCACATATTATGAGAAAGGCAACACAACATTATTGCCTTAGTGAGGATCCACAAATACCAAAAATGAGAGACTTGAGAGAGTCATACTAAAGGAACTTTGAGTTTTATTTTGAAAACTTGCAAAAACTCCAGAATGAAGGTTGATCAAAGGGTTTGAGACACGGTACTCGATCTGATTGTTCTATCTTTCAATTGCCCAAGATCCCAAGAAAAGGCTATAAGCTCCATGGTTAAAGGTAATATGGGTAAGTTGACGGTTGAAAAGGTTTATTCTAATCCGGAGG
This sequence comes from Hyparrhenia diplandra, assembly GCA_015847255.1. Classification (NCBI taxonomy): domain Eukaryota; kingdom Viridiplantae; phylum Streptophyta; class Magnoliopsida; order Poales; family Poaceae; genus Hyparrhenia; species Hyparrhenia diplandra. The sequence continues at coordinate 246,513 of JADLZK010011890.1, read as the reverse complement.
AGAAATTTTGTTGGAAAGCATGCATGTGTACTTTTGAGGCGTGAAAGCATTGTAGCAACTCCTGATCCATTGCTAAGTTTGGCTTTGCTAGGGACTAGCAAAGGGTAAGCTTGGGGGAGCTTGTTGATATCTCTTATAGCATAAAATATAGAGGTTTTTTAAATAAAAAATAAGGGTTTAAAATGAATATTAACATAGTATAGGGGCTTTACTGACATAATTCCACGAGTTTTGGTGATTTATATATTTTCAGGGACTAAACAGATAAAAGCGGGTAAAAGCCCAGAGTTTGCATCCCATACGATGAGGAGACATGGTCGTGAAGTAACCCGACTTGGAACCCAAGTAAGAAGACTCTAGAAGACACCAGAGGATCAGGCCTGGAAGGTGGGACCCACCTGGCATAGAGCCAGGGCGGCCGCCGCCACCCTCCAGGGCGGCCGCCCCCTGGGCCCACCTGTCATTGACCATCTTCCTAGGTCGGTTTGAACCGCCTATGAGGATCAATCTCATCCATCCATCAAGGTTGGTTTGATCCTACGGCTACGGAGGCTTGCTTGACCCCTACTCTACCTCGGGGCTATATAAGGAGACCCCCTGCCCCCAGGGTGAAACCCTAATTCATTCGAATTCATTCAACTCACCATTCAACGGGCTGAGACCCTAACCTCTCCTCTCTAGTTCTAGAACTAGAACTAGAACTAGAACACCATGTAGAACTAGAAGCCCTAGAGTTGAGTTGAGGAGCAAGAGTCAAGTTGAGAGATCTAGATCAATGGCTCCCTCCGAGAGTAGCCAGAGCTAGTTCTATTTTAGAGATCTAGAGCAAGGGTGAAGGGATGAGCTGCTGGAGGAAGCACCGGGCATGTCGGTGACTCCTCTACATCTTGTACCTTCGGGATCAAGTTCCATTGGAGCTTGGTTCTAAGACTTCATGGTGGATCGACTTCTTGTTTGAGTAAGTAATCGTGTTATCTTAAGTGTTAGTATTGTTCTTATTGTTCACAACTCTTGTTTGAGTACTTTAATCTGTGGGACGCTATAGATTAGAGGAGTAGCTGTAGGTTTAGGCGTGGCGCTTAGACCAAGGTTACTTGTGGATGCACCCTACCTTCTGGAGCGTGGTAACTAACGTAGGTGACTTATAGCTACGTTAATTCTTTGTATTCCACATCCCGTTGGATAGGCTTTGGCAGGATCCTTGGCTTGGGGTTGACATTCTTTGCAAATGTCTATCCCAATGAATCATTTCCCCATAAGACAATATCAACATAGCTTACATGAATGGGAACTAGACAACCATAGAAATCTTCTTTAACTCTTTATCCTCTCCATCCTTCTTGTCATACCTCTTGGGTTTAGTTATTAGCTTCGTTACCCTCACACCATTCTCCTTGTGGATACGATATTTAAAACCCTCCTCCCGGGTGAAGTGCTCGCCGGTATCCGTGCGCTTGCGGACTATACAAGTTATAAATATTTCTGTGGGCTTAACAAATACAACAGTTGGGCACTGATATAAGTCAGCCTTGGCTTGTCACCATTACCAATATTTATTTCTTCTGACTTATCAGCCGACTTGAAACCATGCCCAAGCTTCCCTTTGTTACCATCAATTGGGTTCCCCATTAAAAACTGTTATAAAAGCCGACTGCTTGGATCGGCTGTTGATCCTGGTAATGAGCACTGACAGGACCTTCACTCCATTCCCTTCCTGAGAAGCATTCCACGCCATCATACTCCCGGAACGATGGTTCAGTAGCAGCGATACTCACTGAGTCATCGGCTTGAATTACCTCAACGTCATCACCGTTCCACTGAATCAGAAGTTGATGCATGGTAGAAGGGACGTAGCAGTTGGCATGGATCCAATCCCTTCCAAGAAGCAAGCTGTAGGATCCCTTACTATCGACCACGAAGAAGGTAGTGATCAAAGTCTTCGAGCCGATCATCAACTCAACGTGAATGGCTCCGTGGGTATCTGAAGGATTGCCAGCAAAATCCCTGAGCACAATGTCTGTCTTCAGCAAATCCTCCTTGGTCATCCCCAGCTTCCTGAAAGTTGTATAGGGCATGATATTAATAGCAGCACCCCCATCGACGAACATGTGGGTCAGGGGCTTTCCGTTGACGAATCCCTTCAAGTAGAGAGGCCTCAGATGGTTATGTTTCCTGGGCCTATCGAACACAGCTTGCCTTGACATAACCAACTGTCCCAGGAGGTCAATCATCTCTTTGCTGTCAAGATCGGAGAAAGCATCTTCATCTGAATAGGCACCCTCCTCTTCTGGATTCACAGCAGCTTGATTTGCAGGAGCTGCAAACTCTATCGGGATGTAGAAAACCATGCCAACATCTGCCGAACGCCCACTTGCCGAACACTCTTTTGCCGAATGGTCGGTTTCTTGAGTTTTCTTCTTTGGGCGCCACACTTTCTTGCGTTCGGCTGCTGCTTCCTTGAGCTCCTTGTTTCTGAGGCGTTCAACCCTTCTCTTCTGACTCTTCCTCAAACCTGGAGGACACCATTGCCCCTTCTGCCATACGTACTCTTGAGGAGAGTCCAGATCATCCTGGTCTTCATAGTCTTCAACGTCAGCCCATGCTTGGTCGGCAACCCTCTTGCTGCTATGAGACCTGTTTGCTTCAATTTTTAGACGCCGATCATCCTCTGGGAAACATGCCCCCAGTCTTTCTTGGATAGGACGGCAGTTGACTCGAGCCTGCCTGTATCCATGATACTGTTCACTGCACTGCAGCTTCAAGCCTTCATTCCAGCAATGTCTGAAGAAAGGACAATCCCAATGAGACTCCTCTTGTTCTCTCATGTACTCCTCCTACTCCAGGCGATACATCTCTTCCTCGTACCTCTGCTGCTCCTTTGCAAGCTGCTGATCTCTGCGATATTGCTTCTCTTGCTGCCTTTGCCACTTGTTCAGCAGTATACGAGATGTCACCCTTGGTTTGGAGGTTTCTCCTTTCTCTGTTCGGCTATTCAGGAACCAAACACTGCGCTCTCGGAGCTCAATACCAGTCACCTGCCGACTAGGGTCAACTGAGCCACTTTGTCTCGCCCTATCAGAAGTCAGCACTTTCATTGGGCCTTTGCCCTTAGGATCACTTGCAGACACCATGTTTGTGGAGAAGGAGACCATGCCTGCTGGGAAAGGCTCTTTGTCTACCTTCATGTTGTTGTTGAACTTCAAGAGACCCTGCTATATAGCCCTTTGGATTTGCTGTCTAAATATTCGGCAGTCATTGATATTGTGGGAGCTCATGTCATGGAGACCACAATACTTTCCAGTCTTTACCCAGTCGGGACGGTGTTGGTATGCCTTATAGCATAATATTATTAGCCAATTAAACATGAAATAAGGGCTTAAGATGAATATCAACATAAGTCTAGGGGTCTAACTAATATATTTCCATGAGTTTTGGTATTCCATGACTTTGCAGGGACTGAACAGATAAAAGCAGATAAGAACGGTGAGAAACCTAAGAGTTTACATCCCATACGATGACAAGACTTGACTGTGAAGTAACTCAACCCAAAAAGTGGACTAAAACATTCTAGAAGACACCAGAAGGCACCAGGAGGAAGGAGATACGGTTGTGGCCCAGGATCCTGGCGATCGCCAGGAAGATCCATGGCGACCGCCAGGTGGGACCCACCTGTCAGCCTCTCCTTTCTATGGCGGTTTACCACCGACATTGAGGTTGTATCTATACCGTTGTTCAAACTCTAACACCGCCTAACTCCACCCTTGTTGGATCGTGAGATTAACTCCACATCCAAGCTAACATGATTAGATAGATACCATATACATTTCTTTTGCCTTCCTAATTTAGATCGTGTTAGAAATGTCAACAAACATTTCTGGCGCCGTTGCCAGGGAAGGGTGTTAGTCAAAACCTAAACAGTGTTTTCCCAATCACATAAGTTATCATGGTGCCGTTTCCAGCTTTCCTAGTTTGGAAGGGTGCTAGCCAAAAACCTAAACACACATACATGGAATTAAGAGAGATCACTTGCATCACATAATGCATTGAGAACCCATTATCACATACTCAAACAGGTTTACCCCTGTTGTCTATTTGTTTTTGATCTTATGCAGGGTAAATGTATGAATTGGAATAATCGTCCGGATGATTACGTTGACAATCCTGAAGAATTAATCAGAAAGGCCAGAGCTAAACTCAGACAAACACCAGCACAGACATCAAGACCTTCTGATTCGGATCAAGCTAGGTGAAGCTTATCACTTGAATTTGAGGCTATGGCTACCAAGACACTTCGTGAGTTCTCAGCTCCTACCACGGACAACATCCTCACTGGTCCGAAGGTAGAGGTTGGAGACAATGGTTTTGAACTCAAGCCTGGACTCATCAACATGGTGCAAGCAAGCCAATTCTGCGGAAAGGCACATGAAGACGTGAGTGCTCATCTCCAACACTTCCTGGAGATCTGCAGCACTTTCACCATGAAGGACGTATCCAGAGACGCCATATTGTTGCGCCTCTTCCCATTCTCACTCTTGGGAAGGCAAAACAATGGTTCTACGCTATGAAAGAAAAGAATACAACTTGGGATCTATGTTCCACAGCCTTTCTCGCCAAGTTCTTCGATATAGGCAAGACGAATGCCTTAAGAGGGAAGATATCTAATTTCCAACAGCAACACGATGAATCTGTCCCGGAAGCGTGGGAACGTTTCCAAGCATACATTTCAGAATGTCCACATCATGGGATGGAGAAGTGGCTGCTCATGCAAACTTTCTATCACGGGCTAGTCCCTAGTGCTCGTGAGACGATGGATGCTGCAGCAGGAGGTGCTTTCTTATCACTTACATTGACTAATGCTACAGAGCTTGTGGAGAAGATGGCTTCCAACCAAGGTTGGAATGAAGAGCGTCAACCCCGCAAGAGAGGAATGCACCAGCTAAAAGAGGTAGATATGCTATCTGCCAAGATGGACCTAATTATGAAGAAGCTCGTGGATAGAGTTCCTCAACCCAAGGTGGTCATGCAAATTCAAGATTCCCGCATGACATGTGAAGAATGTGGAAACACAGGCCACACTGGCAGGAATTGCCCAGAGATTGTGGAGGACATCAACTTCATTAACAATAACAATAACAACTACCGTCCTCAACAGAATCAAGGTTGGAACCAACAGAGGCCCAACTACCAAGGCAACTACCAAGGTAATAATCAAGGTAATAACTTTAATAATTATAATCAACCTTCTTTGAGAGACCTAGTTCTTAGCCAAGGTAAAACCATGGAGAACCTATCTAAAAAGATAGCTTCCAATGATAAAGCTCTAGAAACTATCAACACTAGAATGGAAAGCTTTTCTTCAGCAATTAAAAACCAGCATAGCTTTAATAAGATGATAGAATCTCAGATTTCTCAGCTGGCAACTTCTGTTCCGTTAACCACACCAGGTAAGATTCTGGGCCAGCCGGAAGAATTAGAATCTGCAAATCTTGTCGACATCTTTAATGCAGGTCACTACTATAGAGAGACCTCAGGAAGCAACTGGTTGGATGACTCTATGCCACCCAAGAAGGAAGATCCAGGAAGGCCAGTCATCACGATCCAGATAGGACCGCACACCTTCGACAATGCTCTATGTGACTTCGGCTCAAGCGTGAATTTTATGCCTAAGGTAATATATGAGAAAATTCATGGTGAACCACTTTTGTATACAACCATGTGCTTGCAGCTGGCAGATCAGTCACTATGCTACCCCAAGGGGATACTTGAAGACGTGTGTGTGGGAATTAGAGGCTCCTACATACCAGCAGACTTCGCAATCGTGGAAACAGGAGGAAGTGAAAGATCAACGATCATACTTGGTCGACCATTCCTGAGCTCAGCTAAAGCTATCATCTACGCCGACAAAGTCGAAGATTTGTTTCAACATCGAGGGAGAAAGGAGAAGTTCAACTTCAAGAACAAGACACATACCTCTCCTGCTCACCCGCAATGGTCTTACTCATATCTGCCAGAACCAAAGATCGAGACTTTCAACAAGAATAAGAAGAAGAACTAGAATAGATACAAGAAGGCGCAGCCTATAAAGGTAATGGTAGTTAATAAGGTAAGTTCTGAAAATGACCATCTACTTCCATCACCTATGCTTCGCAAGCAAGACGATCAAGGTACTCCTACCATCGCATGCTCTATTAATTATTTAACTTTCAATAATACATTCTGCGATACGGGGTCCGGCATCAACTTAATGGCAAAGGTAACATATGAATTATTATTTGGAAAATTGCCCTTACAACCAACATTTGTGCAGCTGCAGATGGTAGACCAATCATACAGGGTTCCAGAAGGAATGGCTAAAGACGTACCAGTCAAAATCATGGATCACTATGTTCTCACTGACTTCATAGTCATGGACATGGGGAAAGATGAAGATCCTCCAATAGTGCTTGGGAGACCATTCCTCAACACTACACGCGCAATCATCTATATCCATACAGGAGAGATTCACTTCCAGTTCCCTACAGAAAAGGTACGTGTGTGCTTTAATAGTTATAATAATTATGAGAAACCCAGAAAGAGTAGGTCAGTTCGTCGCCGCCAAAGGAGGCAGTGGATCAAAGACTCAGATGAGAAGGTAAATGAAGAGGTTAAGTCCTCTACGCCTGAACCATCCATGGAGAAAGAAGAATCAACCACTCCAGAGAAGAGTCCACTAGCTAAGATAAAGTGGAGGAAGAAAAAGACATCTCCCAAATCATCATCAGAAGAGACAACAGAATCATCAGTGCCACCAATTGTGACAACTGATGTACCATGGGAGTAAAGAGCAGAACTAGAAGTCCTATTCGGAGGACTCTAAATGCCGAATCTTCGCCGAAAGGTAACTCGGTAGTTATCCATATTTAAAATTCCTCGCATTGCATATTTATCTTTTAGCATCTATATCTGCATTTGAAAACAACAAAAATATTTTGTGCTTTGTTTCGTGAAAACCTTAAAGCCCCATGCTAATAACCCCGAGGCTTAATCACCTCTAGGCTATTTGCTGTGGTGGCATAAAAATAAAATAAAGATGCATAAGTACTTTATCTTTTCTTGCATATAAAAATGAAAATCCAAAAATATATATCCCAGGCAACCTAAAGCAATGTGGCTAACCCCTAATGCTTAATCAAGTTCCACTAGCTTTGTTGTCCATTTGAGATCAACAGGATTTTGAAGAAGGAGAGACATAATAGGCGCCACCTTTGTCGCCAACTACCTCAACTTCTACATCATCATCGAAGACTACACTTCAATCCAGCTTGGGGGAGTGCACCCCCAGTTATCCCGATAAGTATCTTTACTATTTATATTAATATTATTAGTTAAATATTTGGTTTACTATAGAGTTTGTTAAGAGTCTAGTTTTATAAAGTCTAGTCGTTTAAAGAGTCTTTTGTTAGAGTGTATGAATAAAATGATCAAGAGAGAGTGTACACCTGTTTGCTTTGCTCAACTAAAATGAACTCTAAAATCTGTCAACATGGAGATGATGAATAGTTGCTCCGCCGTAATTCTTTTCTAGTACCTAGCTTTCAAGCTTAATTTCTCTTGAGCTCCAAATGCAAAATTACTTTGACTTGAGATTTGCTCTAAACCTGAAACCTGTGGGTTGCAAATGCTTGCTCTAAAGTCTAGGTAATTGACGGTTATGATATAAGATAGTCTGAGCTGCTATTTGATCTTACTCCTAGTGATACTAGATTTCTGGAGATTTATCTTTTGAAAATATGAAAATGCACATGATAAGTTCCTGTGTGACAAGAGTGTTGAACCTCCTACCACAGCCATATATACATGCTCCCTAGATTAGGAAAACCCCTTTGAGATATATATATATATAGGCTGCTTGCTTTGCATTGAGTTTGTTCAATCTTTGTGACCCTTAGAAACTTGTCATGCTGATCATGTACACTCCACTCCACCTCATTCCATCTCACTACACTCCACTCCACTCGACTCCATTCACCTATATGCTATTTCCACCCTGGAAATACGCATCCACCATATATACACCCATTATATATACACCACTATCCATTCACTCTAGCCACCAAAAATGTTCTACTCCTATCCTGGGAGAGAGCAACCAAAAATATTCCCTATACCCATTCACTCATTCATTTCTAGCCAATGTCTTACAGAAGCTCCATTACTGTTGTCTATCTCTCAAAAGTTATTACAAAAGAGATTTGGGTTGTATTTAAAAAAAATAAAAAAAAAGAATAAAGGAGAGTTAACAAATGGACAAGTGTCCGCTGAAAACAATGGGTACTTAGATGCTCGCCTCTCCATAAAAGAAAAATAAAGAAAGAGAAAGAGTTACAACCCAAGTTCTCCCAAAGTTTCCAGATTCCAAAGAGAGATGATTCCTCAAGGAGCAAAAGTAGAATTAGGCTTTCCCCTCATTCATTCCATATGCCTTACTATATTCCCTACCATCATATCCACTATATTTTATCCACCATACACATGCATCACTTGATCAGTGTGACTCGTGACTTTGGATCCATTGCTTGAATTTACAATATATGCTTAGTAAGTAGATTTAGTTTCTCCTACCTATGAGCTCCAGATATAAGCCTTAGATATAGGGTGAGAGAGAAGAAGGCATAGTGTGCTACTGCCTTAGCCAAAAATACCACATATTATGAGAGAAAGGCAACACAACCTTATTGCCTTAGAGAGGATCCACAAATACCACAAATGAGAGACTAGAAAGGGTCACACCAAAAGGAACTTTGAGTTTTATTCTGAAAACTTGCAAAAACTCCAGAAGGACAGTTGAACAAAAGAGTTTGAGATATAGTGCTTGACTTGACTGTTCCATCTTTCAATTGCCCAAGATTGAAGAAAAGGTTATAAGCCCCAGAAGGTAAAAGGTAATATGGGTAAGTTGAAGGTTGAAAAAGTTTATTCTGGAGAGAAATTTTGTTTGAAAGCATGTGTACTCTTGAGGTGTGAAAGCGTTGCAACAACTCCTGATCCAAGTAGTTAATATAATATGATAAGTCTTGCTAGGGACTAGCAAGAGGTAAGCTTGGGGGAGCTTGTTGGTATGCCTTATAGCATAATATTATTAGCCAATTAAACATGAAATAAGGGCTTAAGATGAATATCAACATAAGTCTAGGGGTCTAACTAATATATTTCCACGAGTTTTGGTATTCCATGACTTTGCAGGGACTGAACAGATAAAAGCAGATAAGAACGGTGAGAAACCTAAGAGTTTACATCCCATACGATGACAAGACTTGACCGTGAAGTAACTCAACCCAAAAAGTGGACTAAAACATTCTAGAAGACACCAGGAGGAAGGAGATACGGTTGTGGCCCAGGATCCTGGCGATCGCCAGGAAGATCCATGGCGACCGCCGTGGGGGACCCACCGTCGGCCTCTCCTTTCTATGGCGGTTTACCACCGACATTGAGGTTGTATCTATACCGTTGTTCAAGGTCGGTTTGATCCAAGGGTCCCTGTTCATCGCTGATGGCTATATAAGAAGACCACCTGACCCCAGGGCTAAACCCTAATTCAGTCTTACTCAGTTGAATTCAGTTCTGATTCATTCTCATCCAAGTCCAACCAAGTCTAGACCTAAAGCCCTAGTTCATCAGATTAGAAGTAGTTAGCTACCTAGTTAGCTCTAGAGGAAGTCAAGCTTGCCTTGGATTCCTAATAGTCAAGGAGTAGCGGGAGCAGAGTTTCTCGTGGCTTCTCTCTTGTATCTAATCTGTAAGTATATTTGTTGGAATACAATTGCTATGACTTTGTTCTACTTAATGATTATATTCTTAGTGATATGTATCCATGCATGCTATGATTATATGTCTAGATTAGTAAGTTTGTCTTATATTTTATGCATGGAGTCGTATAGCATCCACTTAGATGATCACTTAGTGGGTGGTAGGCAATGTGTAAATGTGGTGTTTATACAACGTTTACCTGCGACTGCACCCTACATTCCGGGACGTGTGGTAGATCGCGGGGAGTGACAAATCTGTTGAGTCCTTTGGAGTCCACCCCTAATGATAGGCCAAGTTGAGCCATAATTACGGTGATGATCAAGTTTCGTCCTTGATTGTCATTGGTAATGCTTACCATGTGTAGATGTATTGCAACCTTGCCATGATAGCTAGATGTATTTGCACTAATTGTAGTATTCATTGACATATGATTATGAGTAACTTAGGAATATTCTTTCTATTCTTTCTATACCATGTTAATAGCTCATATGATACTAGTGGCATACAATGATCTTAGACTTGGATAGTTATCAATTATTTATTTATCTTTACTTTGTGACTTATCCTCGTTATGAGTATTGTTGGAGGCATATGGTTACTCTGCATTATACAACTACAAGTGAATCTCAAGTAAATCACAAGTTAACTTAACCATTAGACATCCCTATCTCTCTTACTTTCCATAGACTACCCCTTCCCTGTGGTAAAATATAAATACGATACCTGGATAGACTCCCGGTGAAGTGCTACAATGGTATTTCTATCTCGTGGCTTTGCGGATATCATGTTCATCTTTTATCAAGGCATATCAAGAATACCATACCCGCATTTCTTAGAGTGTTATTGCTAGGGTGACAGACTAGTATGTAGGTAATGCCTAGAAATGAGTGGTATACCTTGTGTACATATCCTTAGTGAGATTAACTCCACTATGGGTAATGATACTGAGATTACACCCCACAAATAACACCACCTAACTCCGCCCTAGTTGGATCGTGAGAGTAACTCCACATCCAAGCTAACATGATTAGATAGATACCATATACATTTCTTTTGCCTTCCTAATTTGGATCGTCTTAGAAATGTCAACAGACGGCGCATAGAATGATTCTCTGGTAGTTTGATGCGCCCTTCCTTGACCAAGAACTCAAAGAGCTTGTCAGATTTGGAGACATCGAAGTCATATGCCCCCTTGAGTGTTTTCATCCAGCGCTGACTAACCTGGATAGGCTCCTTGCCCCATACAAATTTGGCAGCTGCTATGTCTTCCTGGCCATCATCTTCCTCTTCTGCACCCTCCAGAAAGTATTGATATGCTTCATAAGCCACATTGCCCCCTTTCTGGTAATGGGTGTCCTTCTTGATGCTCTGGAACTGATTGGCCATGAGTGCCAAACATCTTGAGAGCTGTCCAAGGTCTTCAAATTCCATGCTGACCAGCTTCTCTCTGATGGTTGGATGCATACCGCGTATAGCTACGGCCGGCAAGAATCGATGGTCCGCAAATTCGAGAGAATAGCGAGGAGTTTTTAGTTTCTCCGAACCTCGCGAAGAACTCTTGAGGTGTCTCATTGTATCTCTGTGTCAACCCCATCAAGTCAACGAGCTCTTTTTCATTGCAACCACTGAAGAAATATGAGTGGAACTTATTCTCCAGTTCAGCCCAAGTTCCAATAGAATTGGCCGGCAACGTGGTAAACCAGACGAAAGCCGGCCCTGTGAGGGATGTAGGGAAGTAGCGGATCCTCCATGCTTCATCATTGGCAAGCTCTCCTAGCTGGATCAAGTACTAACTTATATGCTCGGTAGTGGTGGTGTCATCTTGCCCAGAGAATTTGGTCAGGTCAGTTGGAGGCTTCAGTCTTGATGGAAGCGCCACTCTGTTGTACCAGTCTGGGTATGGTGACTGATACATATAGGGCCGATTCTTGGGCTTTATCCCAAACTGGTTTTGCATCATATCGGCCATCCTCACTAGGAGCATATCCACACTTGAATTCTGGGGTCCATAAGACTCGTCCCCGACCGGCCCAAATCCGGCCGGTCTATACCCGTGGATTCGGCAGAGCATTGATGGTGGAGTAATCGAGAAACTCGCATAACCAGGGCCAAAGGGATTTCTCTGCAACCCACTGGCCATTGGAGCAATGGAGTAAGAATTATATGCTGGAGGATTTCCAGATGTGCCGAATGCCAACTCTCCATATGTCTTGGCTCTGGATTCTTTCGATCTCTCTAGTGTCTTATTCTCTCCTCCAGCTTCTTCACCTACAGCTCCTTTCTTTGGCTGCGGCTTTGACGTGTGAAAGTATGTTGGCCCAGAAAGCTCACCGAACTGCTCTTCAAAGTGCTTGTCAAACTCAGGTCCAAAACAGCTCCTCATGACATAGCGAAAGGTATCGAGGAACGCCGCATTGTGATTAGTCATTGCTCTTCCTACGGCCCTCTGGCCAATCTCTTCCATCTGATTGATCTCTTCCGTAGTAGGTCCATCTTTTTCTTCTTCCATAGCTAGTTCCTTGTCACCAGGCATCACAATCTTTGGAAGATCTATCTTCTGGAAGATAGCATCGCTCTTGTTCTTGGAGAAGCATGACATGCACTTTTGCGCGAAAACTTCGCACAGATCTCTAACCATAGTTTCCATATCTATTGGCAAATCATCCAGCCGGAGCGTGATGACTGCGTTCTTGTCGAGGTTTTCAGGCATCTTGTCTTGATCTTGATTGGTCCCACCGGGCATGCCAAAAAGTGTGTGGACACAAAAAGTGCCTCTTACGCCTCACACACTGACAAGCCGGACTAGCCAGCATAACTTGGGTGCCCGAGCGTCTTGAGCCGGTGTGTGCCAGTCAATTTGACCTGTAAACACTACTACAACGCAGGGATATAGTAACACCAAATTGTGTTACTATAGATTGGAAAAAAATGTTACTACCATTCCTAGTAACACATTTCTTTTGTGTTCCAATAGGCTATGTTACTATAGACCGGTTTTACTTTAACACATTTTACTTGTCTATAGGAACATTTTTCTAGTGTTACAAGTATTTTTATTGTAACACTTTTTTTTTGTTGTAGTAACACCTAGTTTGTAACACTTTTTTTATATTCTAGTAACACTAGAACATTCGGAGAGAGCATCATATGGTACAAAAGAACACATGGTTTGTAACACTTTTCTATATCTAGTGTAACATATTTTTAGTTTTTTGTTTTTAAAAATTTAAAATAAAATAGCAAAATATTTTTATGTAATGGAGGGAGGGCCCACTAGTCACCCACACACTATCCCTCACCATTATTAATTTTCTAGAGTTTTTAGAAATATTGCAACCATAGGGATTCAAACCCATGACCTCCTCGCTTGCATCCCAAATTTCCCTACCACCGCACTATACAATCACTTGTGTCTATTGCCCATTTTGGTTCCCCACATATCTTACGAATCCGAGTGAAAATTGACTATTTGGGGCCCAAGATAAATTCAAATCAAAACGTTGTGAACTACAAAGTTTCATAACGTTTCAAGATATACAATTTTGGTTTAGAAAGTTTTTCCATCCGAGGTCATTCGAAAAATTCAAATTTTGAAGTTAGACATTCAAACAACCACATTTTGAGGCATCAAATAAAGTCAAATGAAAAAGTTGTGAACAACAAAGATTCATAACTTTTCAAGATCTATATTTTTTATTAAGGTCATTTTCCTATCCGAGATTATTTAAAAAAAAAATTTTAGTACCCCCATTTTATTATTCTACGTCTATTTGTAAGGGAGACTAAATCACCAAATAGAATAGAATGGGGCCAACTCTTACAAATCGTTTTTCTACATAGTGAATGTAACGGTTCCCTAGTGTTAGGGAGGAGCATACCAACCGAAGGCAGTTGGCGATGACGATAGCGATGATCCCGGGCGGTGATCGGCAGGGGGACATCTAGCGCAATGTCCTTGTGGCTCACGAATTGGAAGGGCTACATGTATATGTTTCATTGTAACACTTGGACGGTAACATTATTTTGTGTTACTATAGGGCATTTATTTGTAACATATTTTATATGTTCCATTTATGTGTTACAACGTAGTACTCAATTGTAACATCTGACTTGTAACACTAATTTTGTGTTACTAAAATTATTGTTAGTAACACATTTTTATGAATAAAGTGTTTTGTGTTACAACCAAAGTCTGTAACACTCTTTTTATGTTACTGTGAGATTTCGTTGTAACACATTGATGAATATGTTACAAGAAAGTGTTACAATATCGTTGTTGTGTAGTAGTGAAATTGACAAGGAGATAAACGTGAGATCTGGAACATGCCTGGTGAGACCAAGACAGTTCCGCATGTACGGCTTTGAAGCCATTTACAATGACATATAGCTATGAAAGCTATCTGTCAACAAAGTTTATGAATACATTCGCAAAGCATGTACAAGATATGAAGTGATAACAATTACGAATGAACATAAGAAGACATGTTTGAACAAGTAAATCGATCAAGATATGATATCATAAAGCTTTATTGCATGGATCAAATCAGTTTGACAACATGATACATAAAGCGGGTAAATCATAAATATAAATCTAATCTAAATAACACATGCATAGGTTTCATCCAACTAGTCCGCAGACGCCTAGTTTTCCTAAACCCGTCCAAATTTAAACCCTCACAGGCTAATCCACCGCATGATACGACTTGCTATAGATCTAAACCACTTCTCACAACTAGATCAATCCACCGCATGATACAATCTAACCATGACAAGCTAAAAGCATGCATACATCTAAATAGACCCATAAATACTCATTACTCGTTGAAACGTATATGCATAAACAGTAAAGGACACATATAAGCTTAATCTAAAGGTAAAGACAGGGATCTATTCCTATTAGTCCGCTGCACGACTAACCATCCTAAACCCTTTTCGTCCTAACAAGAATCCATCGCATGATACACTGCAACAAGCTAATCCACCGCATGATACGGCTTGCCAGACTAGACTCTAACAGTAAATAAACTCACACATGCAAACTACACGTAGATGCATAACCGTATTCGGCAAGCTTGCCGAATCGGGGTCCATGAAGAAGGAACTCACATGCAAAACCTTAGCCTGCCGCACGACTCATGACTAAACGTGTACGAACCCGCAACATGTAACAACTTAGATTGATCTAAGCTCGGCTATAATAAGCAAATAGATCTAATGACAAAATAAGATAAACATTGAAAGTATTGATGACAACTAGATCTAACAAAAGATAAAGCCGAGCCCTATGAATCTAAATTGGCCAAAAGTGTGTGCAAACATAAATTAAACAATAAATAAGAAGCATGCACCACGTGGTAACTTAATGAATTCACTAGATTTGCCAAATCTAATGAAGCCGATAACTAGCTCCAAGCTAGACCTTAGCCTGCCGCATGACTCATGATCTAACAAAGAACCCTACTGTTCCATAGCCTAAATCCGCTGCACGATACTAAGCATGGTAACAAGACTACTTACATCACGATCTAAATCCGCCGCACGATACTAGAACATAATGTAAGGTTGCCGGTACTTACGGAGGTCGACGGATCGATGTATTGTCTCGTAGTAGATCTACGACATGACTTGGACTCGAAGGTGGCGCGGAGCCGGGTTTGTTGTTGTATTGATTGGATGTCCCTTTTACAGTTGCCACGAGTCTTATATTTATACCCTGGACTTGACACGAGTCCTAACCGACTACGACTACAATAACGGAAAATCTAGCTAAGATAAATTGTTCTCCAAGTCTCCTCGGAGTCATAGATGTCGTACGTGGCACGGGCTCCTTTTGGCTGGTTTCCACGCACTTCATCTTTGGTAGCTGAGCACTTGAACTCCTCCCGGATGCGTGACTTAGCCGAATGGTAACATTTCACCGAATGCTACAGTGTTGCCGACTACCCGGTCTCGTACAAGCATCCTGCCGAATGGTCTTCTGCCAATTACCCCCTTTATTAGCTTCTTGCACTGGCCTTTATTAGCATCTTGCACTGGCTTCTATTCAGCTCAATATCCGAGCCTCACCAAATTTCAGTGTTAACAGGTTAGCCGTACCCCCGGTTCGAAACACCGACAAGCAGTATCGTAGAGATCAGCAGCTTGCAGAAGAGCAGCAGAGGTACGAGGAAGAGATGTATCACCTGGAATAGGAGGAGTACATGAGAGAATGAGAGGAATCTCATTGGGATTGTCCTTTCTTCAAACATTGCTGGAATGAAGGCTTGAAGTTGCCTGCTAGAAATAACTGCCCTGAATGCAGTGAACAGTATCATGGATACAGGTAGGCTCGAGTCAACCGCCATCCCATCCATGAAAGACTGGGGGCACATTTCCCAGAGGATGATTGGCATCTAAAAATAGAAAGCAACAGGTCTCATAGCAGCAAGAGAGTTGCCGACCAGGCGTGGGCCGACTTCGAAGACTATGAAGACCAAGATGATCTGGAGTCTCCTCAAGAGTACATATGGCAGAAGGGACAGTGGTGCCCTCCAGGATTGAGGAAGAGCCAGAAGAGAAGGGTGCAATGTCTCAGGAATAAGGAGCTTAAGGAAGCAGCAGCCGAATGTCAAAAAGTGTGGCGTCCAAAGAAGAAACCCCAGGAAACCGATCATTCGGTAGATGAGCATTATGGGTAAGTGGGCGTTCGGTAGATGTGGGCATGGTCTTCTATATTCCAATAGAGTTTGCAGCTCCCGCAGATCAGGCTACTGTGGATCAGGAAGAGGAAGCTTCTTCAGATGAGGAGGCCTATTCCGATTTTGACAGCAAAGAGATGACCGATCTCCTGGGACAGTTGGCTCTATCAAGACAAGCTGTGTTCGACAGGCCCAGGAAACATAATCATCTGAGGCCTCTCTATTTGAAAGGATTCATCAATGGAAAGCCCCTGACCCACATGTTTGTTGATGGAGGTGCTGCTATTAATGTCATGCCATATACAACTTTCAGGAAGCTAGGGATGACCAAGGAGGATTTGCTGAAGACAGACATCGTGCTCAGAGATTTTGCTGGCAATCCTTCAGACACCCACGGAGCTGTTCACGTTGAGTTGATGATCGGCTCGAAGACTTTGATCACTACATTCTTTGTGGTCGATAGTAAGGGGTCCTACAGCTTGCTTCTTGGAAGAGATTGAATCCATGCCAACTGTTGTGTTCCTTCCACCATGCATCAGGTTCTTATTCAATGGAATGGTGATGACGTTGAAGTGGCTCAGGCCGATGACTCAGTGAGTATCGCTGCTACCGAACCATCATTTTGGGAGTACGACGGTGTGGAGTGCTTCTCAGGAAGGGAATGGAGAGAAGGTCCTGTCAATGCCTATTACCAGGATCAACAGCCGATCCAAGCAGTCGGCTCTTACAGCAATTTTTAATGGGGAACCCAATTGATGGTAACAAAGGGAAGCTTGGGCATGGTTTCAAGTCGGCTGATAAACTAGAAGAAGTAGATATTGGTAATGGTGACAAGCCAAGGCCGACATACATCAGTGCCCAACTAGATCAAGAATTCAGAACAGAATTGATAAATCTCCTCAAAGAGTTTAAGGATTGCTTTGCTTGAGATTATTCGGAGATGCCTGGATTAGATCGTTCTATTGTTGAGCATCGATTACCCATCAAACAAGGATATCATCCCTATAAACAACCTCCTCGGAAGATTTATGAAGAGAAGGTATTGGCCGATGTGAAGAAGGAAATTGAAAGACTATTGGAAGTAGACTTCATTCGGCCATGCAGATACGCAGAGTGGATTTCCAGCATTGTTCCCGTCTACAAGAAGAATGGAAAAATGAGGGTTTGCATAGACTTTAGAGATCTTAACAAAGCTACTCCTATGGATGGATATCCCATGCCAGTTGCTGATTTACTAGTAGATGCTGCCGCTAGACATGAGATTATTAGCTTCATGGATGGGAATGCTGTTTATAACCAAATCTTTATGGCTGTTGAAGATATTTCAAAGACTGCATTCAGGTGCCCTGGCCATATTGGTTTGTTTGAGTGGGTCGTCATGACATTTGGATTAAAGAATGCCGGTGCAACTTACCAAAGAGCCATGAATTACATATTCCATGAGTTGATCGGCAAAATAGTGGAGGTTTATATCGATGACGTGGTTGTCAAATCAAAGAATTATAAAAAACATCTAGCTGATTTAAGAAAGACTTTGGAGTGCACTAGGAAGCATGGTTTGAAGATGAATCCAAACAAGTGTGCCTTTGGAGTTTCGGCTGGTGAGTTTTTGGGGTTCTTAGTTCACAAAGGTGGGATTGAGGTTGGAAAGAAAAGCATGGAAGCTATAGAGAATATTGCTCCTCCTACCGATCTCACAGAACTA
Organism: Hyparrhenia diplandra; assembly: GCA_015847255.1. Taxonomy (NCBI): domain Eukaryota; kingdom Viridiplantae; phylum Streptophyta; class Magnoliopsida; order Poales; family Poaceae; genus Hyparrhenia; species Hyparrhenia diplandra. Next base: position 228,345 of record JADLZK010011890.1, on the reverse strand, counting down.
CAATCATTGCTTGGCAAGATCAATTTTGTAAGAAGATTTATATCCAATTTATCAGAAAGGGTCCTGCCATTTTCTCCACTGTTAAAACTCAAGAAAACTCAGAAATTCATATGGAGTGACGTACAAATGTAAAAGGTTTGGATGAGATCAAGGAATACATGAAGGCACCTCCTGTGTTGGTTCCTCCAAAACTTGACAAGCCTTTCAAGTTGTACGTGGCGGCCGATAATCTGACAATAGGATCGGCCCTCATGAAAGAAGAAGATGGAAAAGAACGAGTAGTAGCCTATCTTAGCCGAAAACTATTGGATCCTGAAACACGGTATTCGGCTATAGAAAAATTGTGTTTATGTGTTTACTTCTCATGCACTAAGTTTCGGCACTATTTTTTGAATGCCGAATGTGTAATAGTATCCAAATTTGATGTGATTAAACACATGTTGTCAATGCCGATTTTAAATGGAAGAATTGGTAAGTGGGTGTTACCATTATCTGAATTTGATCTGAGATATGAATCGGCAAAAGCTGTTTAAGGTCAAATTATTGCCGATTTTGTTACTCAACATCGTGATCCTTCTGCTAGCATGATTAACATTACACCTTGGGCTTTATTCTTCGATAGATCATCTTGTGAAAAAGGAGGAGGCGCGGGTGTTTTGTTGATTTCACCCAAGGGGGCATCTTTTGAGTTTGCTATTCCTATTGATGCCACTGTGACTAACAATCAGGCAGAGTATGAAGCATTGCTCAAAGGACTTCAACTTCTCATAGAAGTAGAAGCCGTTGCAGTTGAGATCTTTGGAGATTCAGAGTTGGTAATCAAACAACTGACCGGCGAATATGAATGCAGAAATGATATATTGAGAAATTACTCTGAACAGTGTCAAAGGCTGCTGAAAACTTTTAGGGTGGTAACTTTACATCATATCCCAAGAGAGCATAATGGAGAAGCTAACAGATTAGCCCAAAGTGCTTCTGGGTACAAAGAAAATCAAGAAGTTTTCGCTGTAGATGTATATGCATTCGGTAAGGATCAAGATGGCGATGACTGGAGAACCGAGATTGCCGGATACCTTAAAGATCCATCAAAGAAGGTTTCTACGAAACTCAGGTATAAAGCTATTAAGTTTGTGCTCCTTGATGATCAATTATATTACAAATCCATAGATGGAGTACTGCTTAAATGTTTGAATCAAGAAGAAGCCAAGAAAATGATGTATGAAGTACATGAAGGATTGTGCGGTGCACACCAGTCGGCTTCTCGAATGAAGTGGATCATCAGAAGAACAGGTTATTTCTGGCCTACTATGCTGGAGGATTGTTTTGAATATTACAAAGGGTGTCAAGACTGTCAAAGATTTGGCAATATTCAGAGAGCTCCAGCATCTGCACTAAATCCTATTGTCAAGCCTTGGCCATTCAGAGGATGGGGTATAGACCTGATCGGTCAGATTCATCCTCCATCAAGCAAAGGCCACAAGTTTGTGCTATTGGCTACAGATTACTTTACTAAGTGGGTCGAAGCTATCCCCTTAAAGAAAGTCACATCAGAAAATATGGTTGAATTTGTTAAGGAACATATAATTTACAGGTTTGGAATTCCTGAAACCATTGCAACTGACCAAGGGAGTCAGTTTGTTTCTGTAGAATTCTACGACTTTGCTGAGGAGATGGGAATCAAATTATATAATTCGTCTCCTTATTATGCACAAGCCAATGGCTAGGCGTAAGCTTCCAACAAAATCATGATCAAAATTATTCAGAAAAAGATTGATGAGAAGCCCAAAAAGTGGCATTTGGTTCTTAACGAGGCATTGTGGGCTTACCGAATGGCATGCCATGGATCCACCCAGACATCTCCTTATCAGCTAGTATATGGACATCATGCTGTATTACCTTGGGAAATGCAATCTAGATCTAGACGTGTTACATTGCAAAAGGATTTGGGGAAAGAAGATTACAAAAATCTAATGATAGACGGGTTGGAAACTTTACATCAGATTCATCTAAAAGCCTTGGAAAATATTGAGAAGAACAAAATTCGTGTTGCCAAGTATTACAACAAGAAGGTCGAATTAAAGAATTTGCCAAAGGTGAATTAGTTTGGAAAGCAATATTGCCCATTGGAACCAAAGACAGAGCGTTCGCAAATGGTCTCCCAATTGGGAAGGACCTTTTCGGTGTTAAGGTGTGTACCGGTAACGCTGTATATTTTGAAATCTCTACAAGGAGAAGAATTCAGGTCAGCTATCAATGGAAGATTTCTCAAGAAATTCTATCCTAGTGTTGAGGTTGGAGCCTGAAAGATCATGAAGCATGATTCTCAAAATAGCCGATGCATGAACATCGCCTTTAGTAGAAAAATACTCCAAGATTGGAGAATAGCCGACCGAATGCGTCGCCTTTAGTATAAAATCACTCCAAATTCAGATATTACATTTTGAGGATGATCATCAGAAATTTCTGGATTTTTGGCAACAAAATAAAGGCAATCAAGTATTTTGTCTTCAGTCAGTCCTTTGGAAAACTAAACTGGATCGTTTCAATCGATTTGATGACGTCATTCTATTCGACAAGACTGATCGGTTAAGTCAGTTCGATATGAGTTTGATCGGTTAAAACGGCATTCAATAAAAGGAAAATTTACTTGCAAAGGAAGACAGTTGCTGAGATCATCATAGAAGGCAAAAGTAGAACTTTATTTATTATTCCCCTATGTACAGATTACAAGGGCTTAGAACAGCCTCTCGAAGACCTTCGCCAAGGGGATGGCTCCAGCGATGTTGGTGGTGTGCTCGTCGTATCTGGCGAACAACAACTCTGGGTGAGTGTCGAAATTCGCCGGATTGTTGGTGCTGAAGCCCATCGGGTGACGGGAGAGATCCTCCTCCGCCTGCGTCGCTATCGCCGCCATGATCATGCCGACACCGATGAAGAGGCCTTGAGCAGTGACATCATCAATGCGATCGTTGACACGATCGAGGCAATCGGGCACTGTCGCGCCACGGGCGTTCACCTTATCCGCGATCACAGTGTCGGCGGCCTTCATCTGCTCGTTTTCGGCAGATAGCTCTATAGTCAGAGAAGTCAAATCTATCAGAAAGGAGCAGAGGTGGATCAAAGATGAGTCAGGGTTTTCTGAAAAACAAACCGCCGATGCGCGCGAGAAACTGCCGCCGCTGATCCTCCCACTCCAGTTCCCTCTGGGACATCTTCTAAGAGTACCAAGAGTACTCATTTGAAATCCGCAACATCTCTGCGCGGATGCCTTCAACGTAGGAGCGCGAGAACTCCAGCTCCGATATTGACGAAGAGGACGAAGAATCAGAGGGAGCCGGACTTGCATCCCGCACCAAGTTGGCCGGCGGAGTTGTCCTCCTCACGTCAGGGAGCACGTGCCCCCTACCTCTGCCTCTAGCCGAGGGATCTCTGACAAGGTAAAGGATTATATCAAAAACAAATTTCAAAGAGGGTGAGGAACCGATCGAATAGTAAAACTCACCCAACTCGGCGATGAGGACCACGGCTGCTTCCTGCTTCCTCCTTGGCTGCGTGCTTGCCAAGATTGCGTGCTGGACCAGCCATCTATGAACTTGGGGGTTTTTGGAGTTGATGCTTGAAGGCGAGGAGGCAGACTCGAAGGAAGCGTGCTGGGTTAAGGTACAGAGGAGAGCTGGCTATGGACGATCTTATAGGTCAAGGTGAGAGATCGTGGGAAACCGGGAAGAGATCGTGGTGCGTATCCCGCACTATGTAAAAAAAGGCCTTTATAGTCACGCGTTGAGGGCATCTATAGTCGCGCACGCGCGCGTCTGCCCATTAGGGTCTCTAAATGTCTGTCTTTACTGCACTGTGTCCGTAGCGAGCGTCCCGCAATGTGCTTTAATACGCATGTGATTTAGTGCGTCTCAAACTTTCCGTCTGTAGTAAACCCTTCTTACACACGCGTCGTGGAACGTCTGTGTCCTAGCGTTTTGCACGACTGTGGTCTACAGTATCTACAGACATTATTGTCTAAGATGCGACTGTACCTCTGGAAACGTCATAGACCCGCAGCATCAGTAATCGACTCTACCGCGTCCAATTCTAGTGACGCCCGGTAGCAGCATACGACTGTAGAAGCTTCGACTGCATAGACCCGTTTTACAAAACTGTGTCTGTAACAATGACGCGCATGTCAGACGCGTGCTCGCACCACGCGCCTGTAACTGGTACACCGACACAGACGCCTGGCCCGTGAACCGTCTGTAAACCATTAGTAATAAACAGACCCATGCGGACGATAGACGACTGTAATACGGTCGAAGTTACAGACATGCGCCATATCCATGTTTGTGGTTTCTGCTGCATTTTACAGACGTGTGCGTAGATTACCTGTCTGTAGTTCCATTTTCCCTTTACAGACGCTCACTTTTGCCCGGCACGTCTGTAACTGTCCCGCGACTTCAAACGCTTGTACTAGATGCTCGACCGTGACTACCTGGGAAATTACAGACGCGTGTCTCTTTCGCGTGTCTGCATTGTGGTTCCTGTTTCAGACGCGTTTTCCTGGTGCTCGACAGAAACTAACACCGAGACTACAGACGGCAGTTCACAGATGCATCGGAACCATCTGTCATTAATTATTTAGATATTACAGACGGATTCACGCGACAGAAATTATTCCAAAACTCATAGATGCTCGTTAGCTGCGGTTGTCTGTACTTATTCAGTTATTACAGATAGGTTAAGATGGGTCTATACTGTGCCGAGACTAGAGACGCCTCTAGAAAACTGAGACGTCTGTATTAATGATGACGTCGCAGACGCGCCTACAGCTTAGAACCGTCTGTAGACCAAAGCATTGGTATTATTAATACATATATAATACATATACACAGGTCCGATCACAAACAAATGGCAGACGCCTGCAGCATGGATAATTCATGTGTATTTCTTAAAATTCATGTGTATCTCTGAAAATTCATGTGTATCTCAGAATGTTCTTCACACAGACATACCCAGTTGTTTAGGGCACGCCACACAGATTGTTCACAACACAAATAACACAGTTCACATGCATGTATCCACCTGATCATCATGCAGCAAGGAAAATAGAAGGAACTCACGGTTCACGAAACGAATACTCACCTTCAGGGCTGATGATCTATTCCATAACAAACTTGGCGATCTCCTCTCTAATATCCTCCGAATTAATCGAATTTCCAGGCAAATCGAAATCCTAATACAAAGAAAGGTAGGCATAAGTGTTCATTGTACACACGGTCTTTATTGCCAAACAAAGGTAGGCACATGATGGAGCTGCACTTCGAGTTACCTCGTGACGGTCCAAATGAACTTGTTTCATTGCAGCCAGGAAGTGGTGGGCCGTGTAGAACCCACATGTCTTTTCATCAGTTTGTGACTGGCACTGTAAACATATGAAACACAGTGGTTATTCACTGAATGGAAACATGTACAAGTGCAGAACTCCAAGTGAAGCACTACTTACTATACATTCTTGTTTGGACCTCCATGCTTCTTGCCTGAAACATTCTTGTTTGGACCTTGCCATCCTCTTGTTGAGCCACGCCGCCGATTCTCGCAGGGCCGCACTCGAGAGGCACTCGACATTCTTGTCATGCGAGCCACTCCCGCATTCTCAGCCCCCCGCAGCCTGCGAGGCACTCGGGTCATCCTTGCCTTGAGAGCCGTTTCCACATCGTTAGCCGATGCACTCTCCGCAAGGCACTCGACCGTCATTGAATGCGAGCGAAGTCGCCGCATTCCCATCCATTGCAGCCTGAGAGGGACTCGATCATTGCCGCCATTCCCATTTAAGCCGCGCGTGTCATACAAATCCTTTAGATTGACTTTCATTGAGGCGCGTAAGTAGGCACATGAGGTTTTGGTGCGGTAGAAGAAGAGAGCTTTAGGAATGCTACAAGAAGACGGGCTCTGCTCCACCGGATCATCTTACACATAGCCTGTCCCAAGAGCCTTAATCTCACCCGTCCGGCGGATCCAAAGAGTGTAGCCTCAAAATCGGAGTTACATGATCAATAGAAACAATAGAATGTCCTTCCAGTATTGGTTGACCTTTAAGATGTAGTTGATTCGGGTATACCATTCCCCTTGCTACCTCAACCAGATAACCTCGAGTCTTCACTGCAAGGGTACATGGTGCTGACGTGGAAAGTATCTCAACCGCAAAGATCCGGTTCGCATCCGGACGGCTTCGCGTCGCAAATGCTCTTCACACCACCTACACGGCTAGGGGTGTTGGCGTGCAAAGAACCATGTCCTCCCCGATTCCAACGCCGCCACCTTAGCTGTGAGCTCATCTAGTTGAGGTCCAAACTCTTCTCTATATGCTTCAGCCATGGCACCTGGAGACTTCCTCTTTTTGTACATGTCGGCGCAAGCCGGCCAAAACTTCCAACCAGCCATACTAGACATACCACGCACACGCCTCGCTGCGCTTCCTGGGGTGCCCAGGACCTCTGTAAGCATATCTCTTTCCCTTACACCAGTGCCCTCAAAAGAAGCATAGGCGGTCTTCTCTAAAACCTTCTCAGATAAAGGCCGAGACTCTTCACCTGACCAAACAATTGCAGCCTTTATTACCGACGACACAGCTTCCGATCGCACCGTGCACGCAAAAAATGCCGAGCGCGTTCACCGAAATTCATGCCAAGGATTCTTGATGCTATTGTGGGATAAGTAAGTGTCCTCCTTCTCCCACACTTTGAACTTTGCCTCATAACCTCCCCGTCCCCCGTGCGGTGGTCATGCTTGTTCTTCTCCCTAAGCCGCTTGTATCTCTCACTTGTTGCCGGTGCCTCTTTGTCGCTCTTCGCTTCAAATAAAGTCGCCCAATCGCCCTTGGTGATGTATGGGTGCTTCACCGTGGCATCCAACCCCTTCATGACGTAATTCCACGCTAGATAGCTTTTGAAGGTCCTAAAACTTTTGCCTACTGACTGCCACAGCTTCTTATATGCTATGGGCCTTAAGTTGCCTAGAAACTCCAATGAATTCTGGACACAGTTCTCAAATAACCATTCCTTTCTTGCAAAGACTTAAGGAAGAGACTGAATCAGGTGCAAGGGGATCCTTTGTCTAGCAATCGGACCAAAGAAGTCTCTTCATTCTTAGCATGGCCACCTTCTTAGTGGGAAACCCGGTCGGCTTGAGCGCCGTGACAACCTGCCTTGCCTTCGCCACCTTGTGTGTGTCGTGACCCTCCGCTTTTTCACTGCATGACAGCCCGGATGGCTGCCCCTCTCCAAAAAAACTCCCGAACGCCCCCCCTGTGGGTACCATCATCTCTCTCTTGCCCCCCCTCGTGGTACCATCATCTATCTCTTGCTCTGTCTCTTCATATGTAGCTCTCCACCATCCTCTAGAAAATAAGTTATTTCGTTGCCGATGATGTTGTAAATGTGCCATCAGACACCTACATCAAACAAATTTAGGTTACACAGAGAAGTGTTGACGGTCACCAACGACATATTTTTCCCGTTAACTTACTACCATAAAGGGAGTAAAACTATACCTTTTTATACTCATATACATTTATTACTAACATATTTCCACTTGTAGTATCCAAATTATTATTGTGCAGATTTTTAAAAGAAACAAGTGGAAAATATACCAAAAGGCGCCTCCCGAAAGCGCATTCCCCGAAGAACATCAAGCCCAAGGGAGAAATGGACCAAACACGCAGAACCGGGCCGAGCCAACGCCGCCCTACAACTTTTCGGGCCCAACAACGCCACCCCCGCCGGGCCGAAAGCCAGGCCGGCCCCCCAAAGAGGTGCGCGCGCACCACCACCCGGCCGCACACCTGGGCCGAGGCGGCTCGGGCCCAGCTTCGGGGAGGCAGTTCATTACCTTCCAAAACGGGCACTACCGACGTTGGATGGTCGGTTTGGCAGATTTAGAAGGTATTCCTAGGTCGGTTTTGCTCCTTCCATGTGGGGATGGCAATCTTCCAAAGAGCCCCCTCTCCTCTACCTATAAAAGGAGGCTCTCTCCCCCTCATTCAACACACACCATTCCAAGGAAGAGTCTCTCCCTCTCCTCTAAGAGAGCTCTCCCCTCTACTCTACCCCTTCACTCCAATGGGCTTAGGCCCTCATTAGTAGTAGAGAGATCGGCGGAGGAGAGATGTGAAGGGCTGAGAGCGGGGAAGCGCCGGACTTGTCGGTGTCTCCCCAACCTTGTACCTCGGTGGATCCAGACTTGGCTCCTTAACGGGATCTTGGCTAATTAAGCTTCCACGGTTCTGATAATCTTTATTGTCTTTTGTTTATCCACGATTTATCTACTTGTTTGCGGGATCGATAGTCGTCCTTCGGGGCGGGACTCTAGTGGTGGAACCCTTTGACCGGGGAACCTGGCAAACACTGGAGTGATAATCACTAGCGTAGACGTGGTGTTTGGGCTAGCGGTTTTCTATCTTTTGCGGTGCATCCCACGGTTGAGGGGGTAGGCGGCTTGGTCGTGACAAGCCTTGTCCATCCCTTGAAATCCCCCCACGTTCGGCTGTGTCGTAGAGCTAATTGCCGGACTCGCCCGATGGGCGTGGGCGGTGCCCGGTGAACAAGTAGCTCTGGAGACTGGCTAATCATAGACATTAAAGGTGTAGGGATCCTTCTCGCTAATCCTCCCCATCTTTGGTCGTGTGTGTCCTTGGGCAAACTAGTTAGGAGAGAGTACATCCGTTCCCTGTGGAAAATACGATACCCTGAATATTTCCGGGTGAAAGCTACAACGACGATTCCGTGCGCTTGCGGATTTATCTGTGTGCGTTAAGAAACGCGTCAACAAGAAGTCAACGACTAGCACTCAAAGAAAAAGCTAACAATAAGTAGGGTTTGTATATCACATAGCTGTAGCTTACCATTTTCGAAGCGTCGTCAACAAAGGCACACACGACAAAAAGCTTCACCGGCAGTTCTAGGGGCGAGGAAAAGGTGCGGTCATTGTTCTATCTTGAGCACGTATATTCATCTCTATAAATAAAATAAGCAGCAAGTAGTTGCGCTTTCCTATGATGACAAAACCACACGAGATAACAACATTATAGTAACACTCAGTGTCAAGTTCAAGATATCTACAACCGAAAATATCCATGTGAGGATAAAATTATACAGTTCAATTTTGTAATAGGCTTTTTATGAGGACTAAACAAACCACTGAGGCGTAGAACAAATAAAAAGTCATTCAGGAATATAGGAATATAATCAAACTGTTGTTTAGTAACAGTTCATTTAATAGGCACATTTTTGTAAGACAAGAATGTTATAGTACTCTACAAAGCAGTCGTGTTCCTTGAGCACACATATATATTCATGTACAAAGACAAAGCGATAATAGCAGCTTTCCTATGACAAAAACACACAGATATAACAACATTATAGTAGCAGTCAGGTGTCAGGTTCAGTTTCTAGATACATTTTGCTATGTGTCCAGGCATATTATTGTATCTAGATACATAGCTAAATGGATGTACCAAAAAAGTCAAAGCAACATACAAATTGAAACAGAGGAAGTAGTTCAGAAATAGAGGAATATAAACAAACTGTAGTTTAGCAAAAGTTCATTTAGTAGGAAAATTTGTGTAAGACAAGATAGTAGTAGTACACAACAGAGCAGTCAGTGTTCTTGAGCTTGTGTATTCGTCTATGAAGAAAATAAGCAGCAGAATTATCGCCTTTCCTCACTTCCTGGCGATTGAAAAATTCAGGCAACACTAGATGACACGTTGATGCCTGCTGCTGGATGGAAATCACTGAAGTAGCTTCGTTGCCTGTTATTATACTGATCTCTTTGGTTCTAATATTGGCGAATACCCTTTTAGATACTTAGGGATTCCAATGCACCACAGACAACTCCTCAATTCTAAAAGGAGAAAGGTTGAGGAACGCTTTGAGAAAATACTCTCTTGTTTGAAAGCCAAGTACTTATCCTATGGAGGCAGGCCAATCGATCCTGCTTTGAAATCCCATGTTTATGATGTCCTTCTTTGAAATCCCCAAAGGAGTCCTCAAAAATCTTGACCATTTTAGATCAAGATTCTTTTGGCAAGGATCCTCAGAGAAACATAAATATAGACTCACGAAATGGGACATCTTGTGTCGACCTAAGGACCAAGGGGGCCTGGGTATCTTAGATCTAAATCTACAAAATAAATGCTTATTAGCCAAATGGGTGGTAAATTTGCTAAACACTGATGGCATGTGGCAAACTTTACCGACAAACAAATATCTAAGATCTAAATCACTCACTCAGGTTAAGGCTAAACCTCATGACTCACATTTTTGGAGGGGTCTCATGCGGATTAAAGATGAGGTGATGGCCAAAGGTTCCTTCATTATCGAAGATGGGAACAAAACTCGCTTCTGGGATGACACTTGGGTAGGGGGAATTCCTTTCAAAGATAGATATCCATCGCTATACAACATAGTGTGCGACCCTCGTGCATCTGTGGCAAAAGTGATGGCCACGAGCCTATGAGTGTTAAGCTTGCTGTCAGGGAGCCAAAGGCGGGAGTGGACACGTTCAAATTAAAATGGGAGGTTTGGAGCGCCAGGAGCGTTGAGGAGCGTCGGCAGTTGGCGTGGTGAGCGCACCCACCGCAGTCACTGACATGCCGTTGACAGACACCACTTGTACCCCGTGTATCTTCCTATTCGTGTGAGTTTAGGCTCAGTTAAGTGTTGGTATAAATACTTTGATGTAAGGAGTGTGTTGTAACGCATGTGGTTTGGTTGTAATCACATTGTACTCGAAAGTAATCCAAGGTGAAAAGGGCACCGACATCCTGTCGGTTCCTGGAGTGTTCAGGGTGCATGGTCTCGCGTTCATCCTTCTAGGTTAGCCAATTTGATTCACTAGCGCTGTGATTTGATCCTATATTCCAACAATCTGGTATTAGAGCTCTAATCACTCGCTAATCATCCTTCTAGATCCACCATGGGCGACCGGAGTACTGGCGGGAGTGGCGGTGGCGGCGACGGTGGGCGGTTATCCTACCCGGGGCTGACGGCGACCAACTACACCAGTTGGAGCATCCGGGTTCAAGCAATTATGGTGGATCAAGGGGTGTGGGAGATCATGGAGCCATCGGGGGAAGCGCTGGTGCGGGATGCAGCGGCGACCGAGGCGGTGAGGGCGAAGGACAGGAAGGCCAAGGCACACCTGCTTCAATGTCTTCCTGATGGCATTCTGATGCAGGTGGCCGGGAAGAAAACAGGCAAAGAGGTATGGGATTCACTCAAGGCGATGCATGTCGGGGAGGATCGTGTTAGGGAGGCACGGTTACAAACATTGCAGAGTGAGTTCGACGCCATGAGGATGAAGGACACCGATTCAGTCGACCACTATACCGGACAACTGTCGGTGATGGCAGTGAGGTTCTGCAATCTTGGTGGAATGCTCGATGACAGGGCACTTGTGAAGAAACTCTTTGACACAGTTCCTGAGTGTTACATCAACGTGGTGGCTGGGATCGAGCAGATCTGTGATCTCAAGACTCTGAAGTTTGTGGATGCATTTGGAAGACTGAAGACAAATGAAGAGAGAACAGAGAGAGGCTCGAAGGGTGGTGTCAAGTCTGACAGTAGTGGGCAAGTGCTGTTGACACAAGTTGAATGGGAGGCTAGGCAGAAGCAGTCTTCTGGAGATGGCTCGGGGAGCAGCCAGAGAGGAGGAGGATGTGGTAGAGGCCGAGGTCGAAGCTGGAGAGGTGGTGGCCGAGGTGGAAGCTCTGAATCCTCAAGAGAAGGTGCAGGCAAGCATGACAAAAGCCACATCAAGTGCTTTAAATGTCACAAGAATGGGCACTATGCTGATAAGTGTCCAGGAGGAGAGGAGAAGAAGAAGGAGGAGGCTCATCATACCAGGGCCGTGGAGTTCGAGCCCACGGTGCTACTTGCAAAAACGGCATTGCCGGGCGAGCAAGCGCACTGTTCATCATCAGGGCTGTTGTCGGACGACCGACAGCCCAGGCTACATTTGCATGAGGTAAAGGTATGGCCCGAGCTGCACTACACTAATGTTGGTACACCTAGTGGTAGTGTGTGGTACCTAGATAATGGAGCTAGTAATCATATGACTGGAGATGGAATGAAATTCAGAAGTCTTGATGCTAGTGTGACTGGTAAAGTGACATTCGGTGATGGGTCAACAGTAGACATTCAGGGTAAAGGGTCAATTCTATTTGAGGGTAGTGCTAGTGATCAGTGGTTGTTGAATGATGTTTATTTCATACCAAAGCTTAGAAGTAATCTGGTTAGCCTTGGACATCTAACTGAAATTGGGCATAGAATACTCATGGATGATAATCTGATTGAGGTGTGTGAGAAAAATCCTAAAAGATTGCTGATGAGGGTTCAGAGGGCACCTAACAGATTATATACAATTGAGTTGAGGACAGTTGAACCAGTTTGTCTCTTAGCTAATGTGGGTGATATGTCATGGTTATGGCATGGGAGATTGGGGCATGTTAATTTTTAGTCTCTGAAAATGTTAGCTGAGAAGGAAATGGCTGGTGGGATACCTCTGATAGAACACCCAGATCAAGTTTGTGAGTCATGTTTAGCTGCAAAACAGACTAGATGCTCTTTTCCTAAAGTGTCTCATTGGAAGGCAGATGAACCATTAGAATTGGTGCATATAGATCTGTGTGGGCCCATTACTCCAGAAACAGCTGGTGGGAAGAAGTATTTCATGCTTGTTGTGGATGACTGTACTAGGTGGATGTCAGTTTTCTTTCTTAACTCCAAGGATCAGGCTAGTGATGCATTTGCAAAATTTAAGGCTGAAGCAGAAACTAGTCAAGGGTACAAGATAAATTGTGTGAGATCAGATAGGGGAGGTGAATTCTTGGCTGCTGCTTTCAAGGACATTTGTGAGCAGGCAGGGATCAAGAGGCATTTCACAGCACCCTACACACCACAATAAAATGGGGTGGTTGAGAGAAGAAATAGGATAGTCATGGAGATGGCAAGGTCTCTATTGAAGAGCATGAAGATTCCTAGCATTTTCTGGGGGGAGGCAGTTAGACATGCTGTGCATTTGTTAAACAGGCTTCCAACAAAACCAATGGGATATAGAACACCATTTGAAGCATGGGAGGGGAGAAAACCACAGCTTGGTCACATGAGGGTCTTTGGCTGTAAAGCCCATGTCAGACCAGCTGTGCCGCATCTGAAGAAATTGGATGACAGAAGTGTTCCTATGGTGTATTTTGGTGTTGAGGAGGGAAGCAAGGCTCATAGACTCTACAATCCACAAACCAAGAGAATTGTGATTAGTAGGGATGTGGTGTTTGAAGAGGGGACAGCATGGAAGTGGGATACTGAATTTGGTGAAAGTTCAGATTTTGAGACTGTTGAGACTGAAGAACCTGCAACTCAGCAGTGGGATGGTGCTAATCTTGGTGGAGGTAACCATGCATAAGAAGCACAGTTAGATTCAGGGGGAGTACCTGAAGATGTGCACACCTTTGAAACAGGAGAGAGCTCAGTACAGCATAATACAAATGAACTGCAAGATGCTGAAAACACTGTTCATGATAAGGCAATGGATGAAAACAGTCAGAATCAAAGCTTTGACTGGAATCAAGAGGTGATTGATGAAGAAACCATGGCTGCTAATCATGATGATGCTCCCCTAAGGTTCAGGAGTTTGACAGAAGTGTATGAAACTACTGTAGAGGTGGATTTACCCTCAGGTGCAGAGGTGGAGATTGGTGCACTGTTATCTGTCATGGAAGAACCTGGAAACTATTCAAAGGCAGCAGGAAATGAAAATTGGAAGGTGGCAATGGACAATGAGATTCAGTCAATAAACAAGAACAAGACTTGGGATCTAGTGTCATTGCCAGCTGGACATACACCCATAGGACTGAAATGGGTGTACAAGTTAAAGAAGAATGCAGAGGGAGAAGTGGTGAAGCATAAAGCAAGATTGGTTGCTAAGGGGAATGTGCAGAAACAAGGAATTGATTATGATGAAGCATTTGCTCCTGTGGCAAGGCTTGACACAGTGAGATTGATCTTAGCATTAGCAGCTAATTGGGGATGGGAAGTGCATCACCTTGATGTTAAGACTGCATTTCTGAATGGAGATCTTGTGGAAGATGTTTATGTGTCACAACCAGATGGGTATGTGATCAAAGGCAAAGAAAAGCTGGTGTTCAAGTTGAGCAAAGCATTGTATGGCCTAAAGCAAGCTCCAAGAGCTTGGAATGTGAAACTGGATAAGTGCCTGAAGAAATTAGGGTTCAAGAAGTGTGCAACAGAACCTGCAGTGTATACCAGGGGTGATGGTAAGACCAGAGTGATACTTGGTGTATATGTCGATGATCTGATAGTGACTGGTGGTGATCCAGATGAGATTTCAGCCTTTAAGAAGCAGATGACCTCTGAGTTTGAGATGAGTGACTTGGGACTATTGTCATTTTATCTGGGAATTGAGGTGGAGCAACAGGCTAGTTTCATAGCTATCAAGCAGACAGGATATGCAAGGAAGGTGTTAGCTCAGTTTGGCATGGAGGATTGCAATCCAACAAAAGTGCCAATGAACCCTGGGTTGAGGTTGGATGATGACAAAGCTGGTATAGCTATTGATGCAATAGAATACAGAAGAGTTATTGGATGCTTGAGGTATCTACTGCACACAAGGCCAGATTTAGCCTATTCAGTTGGCATGGTTAGTAGGTACATGAAAAGACCTACTGTTATGCACCAAAATGCAGTGAAACAAATTCTAAGGTATTTGAAGGGATCACTGAACATTGGAGTGGTGTATACTAAGGAAGATAAGGAAGAAAAGCTGATTGGGTACTCTGACAGTGATCTGGCAGGAGATCTTGATCTCAGGAGAAGCACAGGAGGCATGGCCTTTTATCTGAATGATAGTTTGATCACTTGGTGTTCACACAAGGAGAGGACAGTGGCACTGTCATCTTGTGAGGCAGAGTTCATGGCTGCAACAGGAGCTGCAATGCAAGCAATGTGGTTGAGAAGCCTGTTGAGTGAACTGACAAAAGCAAAACGCAAGTGTGTGATCATGTATGTTGACAACAATTCAGCAATTCAGCTTATGAAGAATCCTGTGTTTCATGGACGCAGCAAACACATTGATGTCAAGTATCATTACATCAGAGAATGTGTGGAGCGTGGGGAGATCGATGTCAAGAGAGTGAGTACACTGGAGCAAAAGGCAGACTCACTGACCAAGGCAATGGCAGTGGTGAAGTTTGTTGAGATGAGGCATTTACTCGGTGTGTGAGAGCTTGGTGGAAATCAGGCTTAAGGGGGAGAATGTGAGTGTTAAGCCTGCTGTCAGGGAGCCAAAGGCGGGAGTGGACACGTTCAAATTCAAATGGGAGGTTTGGAGTGCCTGGAGCGTCGACGAGCATCGGTAGTTGACGTGGTGAGCGCGCCCACCGCAGTCACTGACATGCAGTTGACAGACACCACTTGTACCCCGTGTATCTTCCTATTCGTGTGAGTTTAGGCTCAGTTAAGTGTTGGTATAAATACTTTGATGTAAGGAGTGTGTTGTAACGCGTGTGGTTTGGTTGTAATCACATTGTACTCGAAACTAATCCAAGGTGAAAAGGGCACCGACATCCTGTCGATTCCTGGAGTGTTCAGGGTGCATGGTCTCACGTTCATCCTTCTAGGTTAGCCAATTTGATTCATTAGCGCTGTGATTTGATCCTATATTCCAACGGAGCCCTCTCACATATCCTTCAGAAGGGCACTCATGAGTAACAAACTATCTGATTGGATTAATCTCGTAGCACAAATCACGTTAAGTTGGTGGAGGGTTCAGATATTGTCAAATGGTACTTAACCAAATCTGGGTTATACTCCGTTAGATCTATGTATCTGGACCTCATGGACAATCAACCACCTTTTCGACATAAATTGATCTGGAAGTTGAAACTTCCCCTAAAGACTAGGATCTTTCTTTGGCTCCTGTTGATATTTCTTACACGATACAAATTAGGAAGGCGAAAGAAATATATAAGGTATCTATCTAATCATGTTAGCTTGGATGTGGAATTAATCTCACGATCCAACAAAGGCGGAGTTAGGCGATGTTAGTTGTGGGGTGTAATCTTAGTATCATTATCCATAGTTGAGTTAATCTCACTAAGGATATGTACCCAAGGTATACCACTCATTTCTAGGCATTACCTACACACTAGTCTGTCACCCTAGCAACAACGCTCTAAGAAATGCGGGTATGGTATTCTTGATAGGCCTTGATAAAGAATGAACATGATATCCGCAGTTTACGAGATAGAAATACCATCGTAGCACTTCACCGGGAGTAATCTAGGTATCGTATTTATATTTTACCACAGGGAAGGGGAGTCTATGGAAAGTAGAGAGAGAGATATCTAATGATTTAGATTGTGATTTACTTGAGATCCACTTGCAGTTGTATAATGCCGAGTAGCCATATGCATCTAACAATACTCAACAGGGTAAGTCACAAGATAAAGATAATTGAATAAATAATAACTACCCAAGTCTAAGATCATCATATGCCACTAGTATCATACGAGCTATTAGCATGTTATAGAAAGAATAGAAAGAATATTCCTAAGATACTCCTAATCATATGTCAATGAATACTACAATTAGTGCAATACATCTAGCTATCATGGCAAGGTTGCAATACATCTACACATGCTAAGCATTACCAATGACAATCAAGGATGCAACTTGATCATCACCGTAATTATGGCTCAACTTGGCCTATCATTCGGAGGGTGGACTCCAAAGGACTCAACAGGACTGTCACTCTCGCGATCTACCACACGTCCCGGAATGTAGGGTGCAATTGCAGATAAACGTTGTATAAACACCACGTTTACACATTGCTTATCACCCACATAGTGATCATCTACGTGGATGCTATACAATTCCATGCATAAGATATACAACAAACTCACTAAACTAAATATATAACCATAGTATGCATAGATACATATCAATAAAAATATAATCATTATATAGATCAAAGTCATATCAATTGTATTTCGATAATAATACTTACGGATCGAATACAAGAGAGAAGCCATGAGAATTGCTTTGCTCCCGCTACTTCTTGACTATCGTGAATCCAAGATGAACTTGACTTCCTCTAGAACTAGCTAGATAGCTAACTACTTCTAATATGATGAACTAGGGCTTAGGTCTAGACTTGGTTGGACTTGTTGTGAGTTGAGATGAACTCAAAATGAATTGATAATGAATTGATAATGAATTAGGGTTTAACCCCGGGGGTCGTGGTCTTCTTATATAGCCCTTGGCGATGAACAGGGACCCTTGGATCAAACCGACCTTCAATAACGGTGTAGATACAACCTCAAGGTCGGTGGTAAACCGACATAAAAATCTCAGGCTGACAGGGTGACCCCACCTGGCGGCCGGCCTAAGAGCCTCTGGCGGCCGCCAGGGGTGGAGATCATCTCGAGATCTCCCTTCTCCTAGTGTCTTCTGGTATCGTCTAGAGTGTTTTAGTCCACATTTCGGGTTGAGTTACTTCATAGTTAAGTCTTGTCATCGTATGGTATGTAAACTCTTCGGTTTCTCACCGTTCTTCTCTGCTTTTCTCTGTTAGTCCCTGCAAAGTCATGAAATACCAAAACTTGTGGAATTATGTTAGTTAGACCCCTAGACTTATGTTGATATTCATCTTAAGACCTTATTTCATATTTAATTGACTAATAATATTATGCTATAACAGGTGTCAACAAGCTCCCCCAAGCTTACCTCTTGCTAGTCCCTAGCAAGACACATGATATTATATTAAACTACTTGGATCAGGAGTTGCTGCAACGCTTCCATACCTTAAGAGTACACATGCTTTCAAACAAAATTTCTCTCCAGATAAGAATAAACTTTTTAAACCTTCAACTTACCCATATTACCTTTTACCTTTGGGGCTTATAACCTTTTCTTCAATCTTGGGTAATTTGAAAGATAGAATAGTCAAATCAAGCACTGTATCTCAAACTCTTTTGTTCAACTGTCCTTCTGGAGTTTTTGCTGGTTTTCAAATAAAACTCAAAGTTCCCAGTATGACTCTCTCTAGTCTCTCATTTGTGGTATTTGTGGATCCTCTCTAAGGCAATAAGGTTGTTTTACCTTTCTCTCACAATATGTAGTATTTTTTGGCTAAGGCAAGCACACTATGCCTTCTTCTCTCTCACCCTATATCTAAGGCTTATATCCGAGCTCATAGGTAGGAGAAACTATATTTACTTACTAAGCATATATTGTAAATTCAAGCAATGGATCCAAAGTCACGAGTCACACTGATCAAGTGGTTCATGTGTATGGTGGATAGAGAATATATAGTGGATAAGGGGTATGGAATGAATGAGGGGAAAGCTTACTTTTGCTCCTTAAGGAATCTTCTCTCTCTTTGAATCTGGAAATTTTATGAGAACTTGGGTTGTATCTTTTCTTTCTTTTTATGGAAAGGCGAGCATCTAAGTACCCATTGTTTACAGCGGACACTTGTCCATTCTTTAACTCTCCTTTATTATTATTTTTTTTTTTTTTTTTTTTCTTTTTTCTTAGGGAGGTAGGCTCTACTCGCCCGTAGGACACTTATCCATTTTTCATCTCCCCTTTATTCTCTCTCTTTCTTTTTTTTTTTTTATCTACAACCCAAATCTCTTTTGCAATAACTTTTTGAGAGATAGATAGAAGTAATGGAGCTTCTGTAAGATATTGGCTAGAAATGAATGAGTGGATGGGTATAGGGAATATTTTTGGTTGCTCTTTCCCAGGATAGGAGTAGAACATTTTTGGTGGCTAGATTGAATGGATAATGGTGTATTTATATAATGGGTGTATATGTGGTGGATGCGTACTTCCAGGGTGGAAATAGAATATATGTGAATGGAGTCGAGTAAAGTGGAGTGTACATGATCAGCATGACAAGTTTCTAAGGGTCGACAGAGATTGAACAAACTCAATGCAAAGCAAGCAGCCTATATATATCTCAAAAGGTTTTCCTAATCTAGGGAACATGTGTATATATGGCTATGGTAGGAGGTTCAAACACTTTGTCACACAGGAACTTATCATGTGCATTTTAAATTTTCAAAATAAATCCCCAAAAATCTAGTGTCACTAGGAGTAAGATCAATAGCAGCTCAGACTATCTTATATCACATCCATCAATTACCTAGACTTTAGAGCAAGCATTTGCAACCCACAGGTTTCAGGTTTAGAGTAAATCTCAAGTCAAAGTAATTTTGCAAATGGAGCTCAAGAGAAATTAAGCTTGAAAGCTAGGTACTAGAAAAGTATTACAAATGAGCAACTATTCATCATCTCCATGTTGGCAGATTTTGGGGGTTTATTTTAGTTGAGCAAACAAACTGGTGTACACTCTCTCTTGATTCTTTTATTCACACTCTAACAAAAGACTCTTCAAACAACTAGACTCTTATAAAACTAGACTCTTAACAAACCCTATAGCAAACAAAATATTTAACTAATATTATTAATACTATAATATAGATACTTATCGGGATAACTGGGGAGTGCATTCCCCAAGCCGGGATTGAAGTGTGGTTTCTTGTGTAGAGGTTGAGGTAGTTGGCGACAAGGGTGGCGCCTAGCATGTCTTTCCTCCTGCTGAATTCAAATAGACAACAAAGCTAGTGGAACTTGATTAAGCATTAGGGGTTAGCCACGTTGCTTTAAGTTGCCCGATAAATATATTTTTGGATTTTCTTTTTTTTTATATGCAAGAAAAGATTAAGTACTTATGCATCTTTATTTTATTTTTTATGCCACCACAAAGAAATAACCTAGAGGTGTTTAAACCTCGAGGATATTACCATGGGGCTTTAAGGTTTTCACAAAACAAACCACAAAATATTTTTGTTGTTTTTAAATGCAGATATAAGATGCTAAAATAATAAACATGATATGGAAAGAATAAATATGCAATGCAAGGAATTTAAATATGGATAACTTACCGAGTTACCTTTCGGCGAGGATTCGGCGATTAGAGTCCTCCGAACTGGACTTCTAGTTCTGCTCTTTACTCCCATGGTATATCAGTTGTCACAATTGGTGGCACTGATGATTCTATCATTTCTTCTGATGATGTTCTGGGAGATGTCTTCTTCTTTCTCCACTTTAGTTTAGCTGGTGGACTCTTCTCTGGAGTGGTTGATTCTTCTTTCTCCATGGATGGTTCAGGTGTAGGGGTTTTAATTCCTTCACTTACCTTCTCATCTCCTGAGTCTTTAATCCACTGCCTTCTTTGGCGGCGAGCTGAGCCGACCTTTTTTACGGGTCTCATATAATCATTATAACTATTAAAGAACACACGCATTACCTTTTACGTAGGGAACCGAAAATGTATCTCTCCCGTATGGATGTAGATGATGCTGCGTGTAGTGTTGAGAAACGGTCTCCCTAGCACTATTGGAGGATCTTCTTCCTTCCCCATGTCCATGACTACAAAGTCAGTGAGAACATAGTGGTCCATGATCTTGACTGGTACGTCTTTAGCAATTCCTTCAGGCTCCCTGTATGATTGGTCTGCCATCTGTAGCTGCACAAACGTTGGTTGCAACGGCAATTTTCCAAATAGTAGTTCATATGTTACTTTTGCTATTAAGTTAATACCGGACCCCGTATCACAAAATGTATTATAGAAAGTTAGATAATTAATAGAGCATGCGATGGTAGGAGTACCTGGATCATTTTGCTTACGAAGCATAGGAGATGGAAGTAGATGATCGTTTTCAGAACTTGCCTTGTTAACCACCATTACTTTTGTAGGCTGTGCCTTCTTGTATCTATTCTGGTTCCTCCTTCTATTCTTGTTGTAGGTCTCTATCTTTGGTTCTGGCAAATATGAGTAAGACCATTGTGGATGAGTAGGAGAGGTATGTACCTTGTTCTTGAAGTTGAACTTCTCCTTTCTCCCGTTAATGTTGAAACAAATCTTCGCACTGTCGGCGTAGATGATTGCTTTAGCTGAGCTTAGGAATGGTCGACCGAGTATGATCGTTGATCATTCGCTTCCTCCGGTTTCCACAACTGCGAAGTCTGCTGGTACGTAAGAGCCTCTAATTCCCACACATACGTCTTCAAGTATCCCCTTGGGATAGCATAGTGACTGATCTGCTAGCTGCAAGCACATGGTTGTATACAACAGTGGTTCACCATGAATATTTTCATATATTACCTTAGGCATAATGTTCACGCTTGAGCCGAAGTCACATAGAGCATTGTCGAAGGTGTGCGGTCCTATCTGGATAGTAATAACTGGCCTTCCTGGATCTTCCTTATTAGGTGGCATCGAGTCATCCAACCAGCAGCTCCCTGAAGTTTCTCTATAGTAATGACCTGCATTAAAGATGTCGACAAGATTTGCAGATTCTAATTCTTCCGGCTGCCCCGGAATCTTTCCTGGTGTGGTTAGTGGAACAGATGTTGCAAGCTGAGAAATCTGAGATTCTATCATCTTATTAAAGCTATGCTGATTCTTAATAGCGGAAGAAAAACTTTCCATTCTAGTATTAATAAGTTCAAGAGCTTTATCATTGGAAACTATCTTCCTAGACAGATTCTCCATAGCTTTACCTTGGTTAAGAACTAGGTCTCTCAAGGAAGGTTGATAAGTATTAAAATTGTTACCTTGATTATTACCTTGGTAGTTTCCTTGGTAGTTGGGCCTCTGTTTGTTCCAACCTTGATTCTGTTGAGGACGGAAGTTATTGTTGTTATTATTGATGAAGCTGATGTCCTCCACAATCTCTGGGCAATTCCTGCCAGTGTGGCCTGTGTTTCCACATTCTTCACATGTCATGCGGGAATCTTGGATTTGCATGACTGCCTTGGGTTGAGGATTTCTATCCTCGAGCTTCTTCATGATAAGGTCCATCTTGGCAGATAGCATATCTACCTCTTTCAGCTGGTGCATTCCTCTCTTGCGGGGTTGACGCTCTTCACTCCAACCTTGGTTGGAAGCCATCTTCTCCACAAGCTCTGTAGCATTGGTTAATGTAAGTGATAAGAAAGCACCTCCTGCTGCAGCATCCATCGTTTCACGAGCACTAGGAACTAGCCCATGATAGAAAGTTTGCATCAACAGCCACTTCTCCATCCCATGATGTGGACATTCTGAAATGTATTCTTGGAAACATTCCCACGCTTTCGGGACAGATTCATCGTGTTGTTGTTGGAAGTTTGATATCTTCCCTCTTAAGGCATTCGTCTTGCCTGTAGGGAAGAACTTGGCGAGAAGGGCTGTGGAACATAAATCCCATGTTGTATTCTTCTCCTTCGTAGCGTAGAACCATTGCTTTGCCTTTCCCAATAGTGAGAATGGGAAAAGGCGCAACAATATGGCGTCTCTGGATACGTCCTTCATAGTAAAAGTACTGCAAATCTCCAGAAAGTGTTGGAGATGAGCACTCGCGTCTTCATGTGCCTTTCCGCAGAATTGGCTTGACTGCACCATGTTTATGAGCCCTGGCTTAAGCTCAAAGCCATTATCTCCAACCTCTACCTTCGGACCAGTGAGGATGTTGTCCGTGGTAGGAGCTGAGAACTCATGAAGTGTCTTGGTTGCCATAGCTTCAAATTCAGGTGATAAGCTTCGCCTGGCTTGATCAACGTCCGAATCAGAAGGTCTTGATGTCTCAGAAGATGATGATGATGATGATGATGATGTAAGTGCTGGTGTTTGTCTGAGTTTTGCTCTGCCCGCCTGTCGATTAATTTTCGGGATCTTCAATAAAATTATCTGGACGGTTCCAATTCATACAATTCCCCCGCATAAAATCAAAAACAAATAGAAAAACAGGGGTTGAACCTTTTTTGAGTATGTGATAATGGGTTCTCAATGCATTATGTGATGCAAGTGATCTGTCTTATTTCCATGTATGTTGTGTTTAAGTTTTGGCTAGCACCCTTTCTAAACTAGGAAAGTTAGAAACATCACTAAGAAAAACTAAACTAGCGGTTAGAGTTTGTGACTAGCACCTTTCCAAATTTAGGAAAGCTAGGATTGAAGCTAGGATAACTCATGTATTTAGGAAAAAAACACTTTTTAAAGTTTTGACTAACGCCCTTCCAAACTAGGAAAGTTCGGAAGCAGAGCCAGAAAACTACTGTTTTGGTATTGACTAGCACCCTTCAAGAATCAACGGCGCGGAAATGCTTGTTGATATTTCTTACACGATCCAAATTAGGAAGGCGAAAGAAATATATAAGGTATCTATCTAATCATGTTAGCTTGGATGTGGAATTAATCTCACGATCCAACAAAGGCGGAGTTAGGCGATGTTAGTTGTGGGGTGTAATCTTAGTATCATTATCCATAGTGGAGTTAATCTCACTAAGGATATGTGCCCAAGGTATACCACTCATTTCTAGGCATTACCTACACACTAGTTTGTCACCCTAGCAATAACGCTCTAAGAAATGCGGGTATGGTATTCTTGATAGGCCTTGATAAAGAATGAACATGATATCTGCAAGTGCACAGATAGAAATACCATCGTAGCACTTCACCGGGAGTAATCCAGGTATCGTATTTATATTTTACCACAGGGAAGGGGAGTCTATGGAAAGTAGAGAGAGAGTGTTGACATTTCTTAACGCAATCACAAAAGAATGGATTAAGACCCACTCTTAGGACGGCACTAGAAATGTATAAGGGGATCTATCTAATAAGTTAGCTTGGATGTGGAGTTAATCTCACATTCCAATAAAAGTCAGCGTGGAGAGTTAATAAAGCTAGACGGTGTTAGTTATGGTGTGTGATTCTGTAACATTATCTATGGTGGAGTTAATCTCACCAAGATAGGCACAAAAGCTATACCATACATTCTAGCATTGCCTACGAAACTAGTCTGTCACCCTAGTTAACAACGCTAAGAAATGCACGATGGTATTCTTAATATGACACTTGATTCTCTTGCAATTAATATGAATATGATATCTGCAAGCGCACAGATAGAATAACCCATTGTAGCACTTCACCAGGAGTCTATCCAGGTATCGTATTTATATGTTCCACAGGGAAGGGGTAGGTTATGGGTAGAGTGATTGAGGTCACATGCAGTGTGGTAAAGTAGAATAACCATATGTAGTCTAACTACTCTGAACAGGGGTAAGTCATATAAAGATAATAAAGATAAATGATAAGTACCAAGTCAAAGATCATCGTATGCCACTAGAATCATAAAAGGGCAAATAGATGGTATAGGTAGCATAGACAGAATATTCCTATGTTACTCCTACTTATATGTCAATGCATACTAAGATTAGTGCAGTACACCTAGCAATCATGGCAGGAAAGCAATATATCTACACATGGTGAACATTACTAAGGAAGATTAGGAACGAAACCAATCTACCATAGTAATAAAGCTCAACTAGCCCTACATTCGGGGGGTGGACTACAAAGGACTCAATGGGAGTGTCACATCCACGATCTACCACACGTCCCAGAATATAGGGTGATGTCGCAGGCAAACGTTGTATAAACACCACGTTTACACATTGTTGACCACTCACCCAAGGTACCATTAAGTGAGCGCTATACGACTCCATGCTTGAATATAAAGACAATCTAGCTATACTAAGCATATAATCATAGAAGCATATAACTAAGAATATAATTATTAAATAGAATAAAGTCATGGCAATTGTATTCTAAACAAATACTTACAAATGAGATACAAGAGAGAAGCCACGTGAAGCTTCGCTTCCCGCTACTTCTTGACGATCAGGAATCCAAGACAATACTTGACTTCTTCTAGAGACTTGCCTAGATAGCTAATGCTCTAATATGGTGGAACTAGGGCTTGGGATCTTGACTTGATGACTTGGAGTTGGAATGAATTAGAATGAATTAGGGTTTCACCCAGGGGTCAGGGGGTCTTGTTATATAGCCCTAGGCGATGCACGACAGCCCTTGGATCAAACCGACCTTGAGCAACGGTGTAGATCTCTTCTCAATGGCGGTTGTGAACCGACCTACGAAGCAGAGGCTGACAGGGGGCCCCACAAGGGTGGCCGCCGCCTGCCAGTAGGGCGGCCGCCGCCTGGCTCTGCCAGGTGGGCCCCACCTTCCTTCTGGTGCTCTTTGGTCTCTTCTAGAAAGTTCTTGTGTAGGTTCCACGTTGGGTTACGTCACGGATACGTCTTTATGGCGTAGGGCTTGCAAACTCTTGGGCATTTTCCTGTTTAATCCCTGAAAATATATAAATCACCAAAACTCGTGGAATTATGTCAGTCAAGCCCCTATACTATGTTACTATTCATTTTATGCCCTTATTTTCGTTTTAAAAACCTCTATATTTTCTGCTATAAGGTATACCAACAGAGAGATATCTAATGATTTAGATTGTGATGTACTTGAGATCCACTTGCAGTTGTATAATGCAGAGTAGCCATATGCATCTAACAATACTCAACAAGGTAAGTCACAAGATAAAGATAATTGAATAAATAATAACTACCCAAGTCTAAGATCATCATATGCCACTAGTATCATACGAGCTATTAGCATGTTATAGAAAGAATAGAAAGAATATTCCTAAGATACTCCTAATCATATGTCAATGAATACTACAATTAGTGCAATACATCTAGCTATCATGGCAAGGTTGCAATACATCTACACATGGTAAGCATTACCAATGACAATCAAGGACGAAACTTGATCATCACCGTAATTATGGCTCAACTTAGCCTATCATTCGGAGGGTGGACTCCAAAGGACTCAACAGGACTGTCACTCCCGCGATCTACCACACGTCCCGGAATGTAGGGTGCAATTGCAGATAAACGTTGTATAAACACCACGTTTACACATTGCTTATCACCCACATAGTGATCATTGTTGGTATACCTTATAGCATAAAATATAGAGGTTTTTAAAACAAAAATAAGGGCTTAAAATGAATATCAACATAGTATAGGGGCTTGACTAACATGATTCCACTAGTTTTGGTGATTTATATATTTTTTTAGGGGATTAAACAGAAAAATACCCAAGAGATTGCAAGCCCTACGACATAAAAAGACGTATCCGTGACGTAACCCAACGTGGAACATACACTAGAACATTCCGAAGAGACCGAGAGCACCGGAAGGAAGGTGGGGCCCACTGGCAGAGCCCAGCGGCGCCCACTCGGGGCATGGCGGCGGCCGCCCCCTGGGGGCCCCCTCGACCTCCGTTGACGGTGAAAACACCCTTATTTTACATCATAAAAACACCGTCAACATCCCCTGTTTTGAAAGGAAGAATAACATTTCATGAACATATTTTACCCAATAACCTAGTTCCACATGTAGATGTCATTATTTTTATGCGATATGAATTCGAAGGAAATCGGCCGAAACGACGTGAATAGTGGCCATCCAAATCGGTGACCCAAGTATGGCCAATGGACAAAATATCATCACCATCATGATCTCCATGTTCTAGGATGCTTCCACACAAAATTTGAAGTCATTTGGCCACAAGACCAGCATCGGCCGACCAAGGGCCATTTGATCCTGAGACAGCCTGACATGTGGGGACGCCTTCTAGAAGAGTTGGAAAAGGCCAGGGCCCAATGGACCAAAGCATCGGCCGACCCATGACCTTTGTCCCAAACTCTTCCAAGACGACCCGCCACGTCACTAATCCGTGGGAGAACAAGAGAAGGCACCTGATTGGTCCATCAATACGTCACATGGATCGTGTTGGTACAAAATAAACGTCACGGCAAGTTCCAGACTCAAGACACAGAAACTGACAGTGGGGCCAACATTCCCAGCACTAGGGGATGGCCCACAGGTCATGGACCATGGTCGGCCGACCATGGCCCACTTAGCCAAAGATGTCCTCCCACGCCCATCACATTGTCCACATGCTGAAATTACCTCACACGTTGATCCTAAGGCGGTTGCATGGCGGTTAGATCCAATGGTGGGCAATAGAGGTCACACGGATCGATGACGTGGCGCTGGAGTAGCCCCTACTCCACCTTGGGGCTATAAATACCCCCTACCCCCTCACTTCCAAGACAGACCATAAGGAAGGAGCTCTCCACTCTATCAAGATGTAGTAGTGTTAGTATAGTTGGGAGTTAGAGTGAGTAGTGAGCTTCACTTGGGTTTCCAGAGCTGGTCTTCTAGGAGGTCTGGTATTGTTCTTTTATCATTCCTTTTGTAGTAAGATCTTTACATTTATAATTCATTTCTTTACTTTACTCTAGTATTTACTCTATTGAGTATTTACTTAGTACAACTTTATTCTAGTTCTCTAGAATATAGTTGTTATGATATTATCTAGCATATAGACGTTTCACACTTAGTTATGGTTCAAGCCATGGTTCACTTTGAACCCATGCCCGTATGCGATCATCGTCTCGTAAGAGGTGCTCTAGTTGGCCTGTGCTATAGCATCTAGAGTAGTGAGAGGAAGTATAAGCATGGTGCTTAGACTCGATCTTGCCTCGTGGGTTATCGCTGTCGCGCACGGATGGATTGTGATAGCCAATAAGGTGGTGACACCCTTCCGGTCTCTGTATAGATCACCACGTGTTAGGCAAGTTCTTAAAAGGTAAGGCTCCAGTAAAATAGTAGCTTGTTTAGTGGTGGTTTATCCACCACTATTCACCTACTGCCTAGCATACTTGTCCTATGAACCACAACTAGTTGTATCGTCCTTTGTGCCTAGATTAGTATCATAGAAGTAAAGTAAGAATCATAGGAATCCTTTGCTCACTCGTTGTCCTCCCTGCTAGCTAGACTACTCTCTTATTTGTGTGTCTAGACTATTCCTGTGTGTGTCAATGCCTATATCATATACATCATTTACCCCCACCTTAGTCTAGAAGGTATATTAGTTGGTGGATACATGATTGTTAGTTATCACATCCTACGCCATCGCTTCCCATGGGCTAAATACAAATAACGATACCTTGGAATACTCCCGGGTGAAATGCTACAACGGTAATTCTGTGCGCTTGCGGAATATCTTACATGAGCATTAGAAATACCAACAATCATTTCTAGCGCTGTTGCTAGGGATAGGTCCTATATCTATTTCTAGTGACAACGCTAAGTAAATGTCAACAAGCATTTCTGGCGCCGTTGCCGGGGAAGCAATTGGCAAAAGATGTTGATACTAAACTTGATGTCCACTAATATATGTTACCATTAGCTATTGTGGGGATATCGTTGTCTTGTGGAGTGTGGAATAACAGGGGCATCAACCGTTTCAATCTTTCTATTGCTTTCCACAAGAACAAGAAGTATTAAGAATGAGCCCGTGGGTGTTTGATTATTCATGAACCATCAAAACTTCAACCTTGTTGCTCCACAGGTGAGTATATGTATACATTCTAACCCTGTGCAGAAATGAAGAAAAGGTCACCACCAAAATGGAGAAAAATCATCATATGTGACGGAACAAAAGCACTCACAATTCCATCTCAGATTGTGGGGAATGAGTTGTCTAGTCAATTCATCAATCAAGAATTTGGTTGCAATTTGGACTAACCCCTGTAGGAAACCTTTCAAATCTAAGAGGATGAAACAATGATGCATGACTTGGAAGTTGCTTCCCTAATAGAATGGATAATCCTAGAGCATGTCATTAAGGAAAGGATTTCCCACTTTGGTCCACCAACTTCCCCCACCGACTATACATTGCGCACATGCTAAAAAAATCTCGTCCCTTCACGGAAAGTCGGTTCTCGAGGCGGTTCGGTCATGTGGCCACGAGATGGAGTCACATGGATCGATGATGTGGCACTCGATGAGTTCCACCCTAAAGATGAAGTCAATAACTAGTGGGGATGACATCTAGGACCTAGGAGAAGACTCACATGACATAAAGTGAGGTCGGCCGAACTACCAAGTGTGGGATCTCAACATTTTGAACCTACCACCTTGATCACCTTCCCATCATGAACAAACCCCAGAAATTTAAGCCCATGCGGCCACAAAATGGTGGTCGGCCGACCATGACTATTTCATCATAACACATCCTTGAGTCATCTTGACATGTGGGAGAAGCTTTGTAGAAGAATTGAAGGTGGAAAACCATCCATTGGATGGTCGGTCGACCCCAACCTTGGTCGGCCGATCCCACCTTTCCACCTTGCCACCATTCAGTACACTCTATGATATGTGGGACCACCTTCTAGAAGGAATGGAGATGGGCTACGGCCCATTAGGGGTTGACCGACTCACCCAAGTGATGATCCGCCAAATCAACTAGAGGAGACCCCACAATTCAAATAAGTCTTCCAACCCACCATCACCATCAAGGTTTGAACAAGACTGGTAGAAGAAGGAGGTGCAACCATACATCCACTCCTCCAGGACCAACTGATGCACCTAAAAAAAATGAACAAGGAGGAGAAGTCCTGCTCTTCGGACTTAAAACATGGATCTCACGCCAAAAAGGTAAATTGGTAGTTATCTCATATTTCCCTTTTTCAATGCATTTAGGCTAGTTTTTGTTTTTACATCTTTGCATGTTTTAATTTTCAACAAACAAATTTCTCTTGCATAATAAAAACTTGAGAACATTATTTCATGAACTGTTGATCTCTCATGGGGTCTATGGAGAGGTTGCCTGACCCCTATATCACCCCATCTCACACATCCACCATCTCTTCTCATCACCATTACACACTGGAAACATGTTCATGCAAAAACCTGGATAAAACCCTAGCTTGGGGAAGGTCGGCTGACCACCCTCTTTAGCCATTTCACTTTCCAAATTCCTCCATTCACATCACCAAGACATCCACAACATGAATCCAGAAACCATTTCTCCAAGGGCATCCAACCCTAGGTCGGCCGACCAGGCTTTAGATGCCTCTGCCACTAATTCCATCACCCTTCACTTCTACCAAGCACAAGATGCATTCTCCACAAGCCAATTTTGTGTGGTAATCACATTGGTAGGTCGGCCGACCTACCTTTGGTGTCACCTCACATTCATATTTTCTAGAGCACTTGTGCAAGGCATCGTCATCAACAACAATGGGGCACCTCCATCATTTGGGGCACAAGGTAGGTCGGCCGACCTACCATTGTGGCACCCGAGGCTTGCACACTATTGCTATCAATACCCCTCCATCTCTAGCTCAAATTCACACACAACTCATTCAGAAAATACTGAGCTTAGAGTTTCTTCTCTTCTCGAACTTCATGAGTAGTGCTTCTCAAGTGTAGGATAGTTCTAAGTAGTCCAAAAAAAAATATATATATATATAAAAACAAAAAAAAAAAAATAAAAAGAAAAATAAAAAGATATATATATAAATAAAAAATAATAATAAAAAAAATAAAAAAAAAAATATATAATAATAATAATAATAATAATAAATAAATAAATAAATAAAAATGTAAAATGTGTTTTAGGCAAGCTTTGCCTCTTGCTCTCTTGTTATGGTATATCTTTACCCACAAAGAATGGTTTCACAAAGGCAACCAAGCCCCACAAGGACGACTAACCCCGCATGACTAACACTAACGCTAATCCTTTGTCGCCTAGTTGTGGTTTGTGTTCTCTCTTTGCTTGCGAAAATAAAAAGAAAGCTATAAAGGGTTTAGATGTGCATACTATGGGTGTTTCTCCACCAACAGGGATGCACGCACTTGATTGTTTGTCTGGCGATGTGACTCGACCATGCCAAAAGCCAATGTGGGGAGGTCGGCCGATCTCCCAAGTGAAGGATCCCAACATTTGGACCCTACCACGTTGATCACCTTTGCATCAAGAACACTCTGCAAAAATTTGAGCCCTGAATGGCCCCAAAAGGCACATCGGCCGCCCACACAAGTGAAGGATCTCAATGTTTGGACCTTGCCATATTGATCACCTTCACATCAAGAACACACTGTAAAAAAATTTGAGCCTAAATGGCCACAAAAGTTGGTCGGCCGACCAAGAAAATTTCAAAATTCAAAAACGGTCGGTCTGCGAGGATTGGTCTATCGGATGAGAAGAAGAGCACCACAGAGGCCAAATGGTCGGGAGCTCCAAAAGAGTGGTCGGCCAACCACCACCTTGGACTCTGGACCCACCTCTTATCACTCGAGAACACTCCCATTCTGATTGCTCAAGCAATCCAAGTAGAGAACAACCATCAATGGGTACAATGGTGGGCGTAGATAGGAGTCTACCCGGCACCATATCCACCACCAGAGTAGTGAGCAAGAGCTAAGCTTGGGGGAGGTTCCCTCCCTCACTAAGGTAAGTATTCTTAACTCTTGTTATTTCAAATCCTTTTTGCATCTTAATAAAATATGAATGAAAGAATAAACAATCCTCCTTTCGTATGCTTCATGAATGTTTATCTTCCATTGGAAATGATGAATAGTTGCTCGCTAAATGTTTCTTTAGTAGTATACAACCCAATATTTCTCTAAGTATGGATTACTTAGCTCACATGAAAACCATCATGAACCTAAAACTTCTATGGGTTGCAAGTGCTTTCAACTAAGTCTAAAGTAATTTTTGAGATATGATTCATCCTAAGATGAGCTGTTATACTATTGTTCCAAATAAGTATGGTTGTTGGAGTCTTTATTTTAAAAATCAATAAAACACTTGATGTTTCCTCTATGGTGAAAATTCCTACCAAAGCCATACTCATTATTTCATGATATAAGCTTTTACATATGCTTGCTTGCTTTGTGTTGAGCTTTGTCAAGTCTTGTTGACCCTTGTAGAGAGATTTGTCATGCTCATTAAATCAAGTGCACGTACACGCCACCATACACATGCTTTTCTACACTAGAAGTACGCAATAACATGACATCCATCCTTTTCACTGAATAAATATACTCCATGCAGTTATATTTATGACCTCTCTCTAGTTATGTTTCTAGTAGAAGAGACGTTGGCTATATATATATAAAAAATAGAAAAAAAAAAAGAGATGAAAATGGACATGTGTCCAAGGGCTAGTAGAGCCCACATCTCCAAGAAAAAGAGAGGAAATAATGGACACAAGTCCGAGGGTGAGTAGAGCCCACCTCTCCAAAAAAAAAAAAAAAAAAAAATAGCCATGTCTCACAATGCTAAATAGAAAGAGAGAGTGAGAGATCAAATAAAGGAGTATTGTTCATCGCTTTTCCACACACATGCACATCTTGATCTTAGAGCATGATACTTCTCTCCTTGGATCCAAGTTTTGATGCTTTTAACATATGCAAGGTAAGTATGCCATACTTTATCCCTACCCAAGATCCACATAAGCCATTTAGATGTAGGAAAAGAAGGCAATATTACATATGCCTCGGTGAGGAAACCAACCACCACTTGAGTGACCAAGAGAGCACCATTTGAGGAACATTAAGTTTTTCTTTTGAAAAACATTGCAAAACACTCCAACATGAAACTTGTGAGGAATGAGAAAATTAGAGCTCAAATCAAAGGTGGTCTATCCCTTATTACTAAAGACAAGGAAGAAGCCATATGCCCCATGAAGGACTAAGGTAATAA
Organism: Hyparrhenia diplandra; assembly: GCA_015847255.1. NCBI lineage: Eukaryota > Viridiplantae > Streptophyta > Magnoliopsida > Poales > Poaceae > Hyparrhenia > Hyparrhenia diplandra. Next base: position 195,816 of record JADLZK010011890.1, on the reverse strand, counting down.
GGGTGAGTTTTTCAACATTGCTAAAAGTTTTCATTCAAGAGAAGTCTTTTGTTGTGCACATAGTACTATGGAAATATGAAGCATAGTAGTAACTCCTAATCCACCAAGACTAAGTTTTGATTCTTCGTTCGGGACGAACAAAGGTTAAGCTTGGGGGATCTTGTTGACGGTGAAAACACCCTTATTTTACATCATAAAAACACCGTCAACATCCCCTTTTTGAAAGGAAGAATAACATTTCATGAACATATTTTACCCAATAACCTAGTTCCACATGTAGATGTCATTATTTTTATGCGGATATGAATTCGAAGGAAATCTGGCCGAAACAACATGAAATAGTGGCCATCCGGTCGGTGACCCAAGTATGGCCAATGGACAAAATATCATCACCATCATGATCTCCATGTTCTAGGATGCTTCCACACAAAATTTGAAGTCATTTGGCCACAAGACCAAAGATCGGCCGACCAAGGGCCATTTGATCCCGAGACAGCCGACATGTGGGGGCGCCTTCTAGAAGAGTTGGAAAAGGCCGGGGCCCAATGGACCAAAGATCGGCCGACCCATGACCTTTGGCCCAAACTCTTCCAAGACGACCTGCCACGTCACTAATCCGTGGGAGAACAAGAGAAGGCACCTGATTGGTCCATCAATACGTCACATGGATCGTGTTGGTACAAAATAAACGTCCACGGCAAGTTCCGGACTCAAGACACCGCGGCGGCGGTGGGGCCAACATTCCCAAAGACTAGGGGATGGCCCATAGTCATGGACCATGGTCGGCCGACCATGGCCCACTTAGCCAAAGATGTCCTCCCACGCCCATCACATTGTCCACATGCTGAAATTACCTCACACGTTGATCCTAAGGCGGTTGCATGGCGGTTAGATCCAATGGTGGGCAATAGAGGTCACACGGATCGATGACGTGGCGCTGGAGTAGCCCCTACTCCACCTTGGGGCTATAAATACCCCCTACCCCCTCACTTCTAAGACAGACCATAAGGAAGGAGCTCTCCACTCTATCAAGATGTAGTAGTGTTAGTATAGTTGGGAGTTAGAGTGAGTAGTGAGCTTCACTTGGGTTTCCAGAGCTGGTCTTCTAGGAGGTCTGGTATTGTTCTTTTATCATTCCTTTTGTAGTAAGATCTTTACATTTATAATTCATTTCTTTACTTTACTCTAGTATTTACTCTATTGAGTATTTACTTAGTACAACTTTATTCTAGTTCTCTAGAATATAGTTGTTATGATATTATCTAGCATATAGACGTTTCACACTTAGTTATGGTTCAAGCCATGGTTCACTTTGAACCCATGCCCGTATGCGATCATCGTCTCGTAAGAGGTGCTCTAGTTGGCCTGTGCTATAGCATCTAGAGTAGTGAGAGGAAGTATAAGCATGGTGCTTAGACTTCGATCTTGCCTGTGGTTATTGCTTGCTCGCACGGATGGATTGTGATAGCCAAGAAGGTGGTGACAGCCCTTCTGGTCTCTGTATAGATCACCACGTGTTAGGCAAGTTCTTAAAAGGTAAGGCTCCAGTAAAATAGTAGCTTGTTTAGTAGTGGTTTATCCACCACTATTCACCTACTGCCTAGCATACTTGTCCTATGAACCACAACTAGTTGTATCGTCCTTTGTGCCTAGATTAGTATCATAGAAGTAAAGTAAGAATCATAGGAATCCTTTGCTCACTCGTTGTCCTCCCTGCTAGCTAGACTACTCTCTTATTTGTGTGTCTAGACTATTCCCGTGTGTGTGTCAATGCCTATATCATATACATCATTTACCCCCACCTTAGTCTAAAAGGTATATTAGTTGGTGGATACATGATTGTTAGTTATCACATCCTACGCCATCGCTTCCCATGGGCTAAATACAAATAACGATACCTTGGAATACTCCCGGGTGAAATGCTACAACGGTAATTCTGTGCGCTTGCGGAATATCTTACATGAGCATTAGAAATACCAACAATCATTTCTAGCGCCAAAGCTAGGGATAGGTCCTATATCTATTTCTAGTGACAACGCTAAGTAAATGTCAACAGCCTCCCATTCAAGGTCGGTTCACCACCGCCTATGAGGAGCAATCTAGTCCATCCATCAAGGTCGGTTTGATCCAAGGGCTGTCGTGCATCCTCTGGGGCTATATAACAAGACCCCCTGACCCCTGGGTGAAACCCTAATTCATTCCCAAGTCATTATCATTCAAGTCATCCAACTCCAAGTCAAGACCCTAAGCCCTAGTTCCACCATAACAAGAGCAATAGCTATCTAGGCTAGTTCTAGAGGAAGTCAAGTATTGTCTTGAATTCCTGATCGTCAAGAAGTAGCGGAAGCAAGAGCTTCTCGTGGCTTCTCTCTTGTATTCATCATTGTAAGTATTAGTTAGAATACAATTGCTATGACTTTATTCTATTTAATGATTATATTCTTATTTATATGTTTCCATGCTTATTATGATTATATATTTAGTTTAGTGTGTTTGTCTTTATATTCAAGCATGGAGTCGTATAGCGCTCATTTAGAGAGCTCCTATATGGGTGGTCGACAATGTGTAAACGTGGTGTTTATACAACGTTTGCCTGCGACATCACCCTATATTCAGGAAGTGTGGTAGATCGTGGATGTGATACTCCCATTGAGTCCTTTGGAGTCCACCCCCCGAATGTAGGGCTAGTTGAACTTTGTTACTATGGTAGGTTGGTTTTGTTCCTAATCTTCCTTAGTAATATTCACCATGTGTAGATATAATGCTTTCATACGATGATGACTAGATGTATTGCACTAATTGTAGTATGCATTGACATATAATTAGGAGTAACTTAGGGATATTCCATCTTAGTGTAACACCTCAAATTTTACAATTTTTGAAAATAGGATAAAATGATTTATTTATGCATTTTGTGAACATGCAAATTTAGGAAAATAATATTTTTTTATGAAAAATAAAATCAAATATAAGTTTTAGAAACATGTATGTTGCATTCATGCCGATGCATTTATCTCTTTTGTGATGATTGGTTTTGACTAAATTTGAAAAGGAATTCCAAATGCTTTTGAAATTGTATTTGCAAAAGTGTTTAAACAAAAGAAGTTGGAAAACCATTTCTTTTTCTCCTTTTTGGTCCAGCCGGCCATCATCCTTCATTTGCCGGCCCATCTCTCTCCTTTTTTTTTTTATTGCTGGTACGTGAGCCATTTATCTTGGGCCACGGCCTGATTTTCCTAGCGAGCAGGCAGCCTGGCTCCTCCTTTCCCGTTCCTCGTCGATGCTACGCACGGCGTTGTCGCCGCTTGCACTCCCTCCGGTTGAATGTCGATTGATGGAGCTCTTGATGCCGCCTTGAAGCCACGAGTAGCAACGCCAGCGCCTGTCCGCATCCCCGCCTTGCCTATAAATTTTCCAGGCCGAGCTCCTCTGTTCCCCTTTGCTGTTGCCGCATACGTATGTCACCCCGCCACCACAAATTCACTCGGTTTGGAGCCTAATCGACGCCGTGGTCGAGCCTTGATTCCTCGCAAGGTAAAACCGAAGCCGTAGGTGACTTCCTTCCTCGATTTCGTCGTGTTTTTGGGATCGAATTTGACTCACCGGCGGCAACTTTTCTATACAGTCCGCCGGCGCTCGTCGTCCGTCGTCGCCGTGCCTTCCCGGTCGATGACATCCTCCTTTTCGAGTTCGCGGTATAACCCTCTGCATCCTTGTCCAATTTAATTTTGCATTACGACTCCGTATCGTTGATTGGGCGAGCTCAGTTCGTCGCCGTTCATGGCGCCGCCGTGGGTCTGCCGCTCGGCATGTCCCCGCCCTCGTTCTTGTGTCTGACCGAGTTCGCTTGGACGCGTGCTGCACGCTGGTGCCCTCGGTTTCGATCGGGGTGCTCGGAAACGTCAAATCCGCGTGCGTCGCCGTGCTCTGGCCGCCGGCGATGGTGTCCACCGTGCCGGACTTTGTGTCCTGGTCGGTCTCCCTCTCTCTCATTCCTCTTTCTTTTATTCTTTCTAATCTGAACCATCTATCATCCATCCAGCGGCTCCAGTTTGCAGATACCCTTTGGGTGTAATTTTGTTTAAAGAGCCCGTCAGCTTTATATATTCCGGGTTCTTTTATTTAAATCAGAAAATCCGTTGAGCGCATTTACAGAATTGCCACTGCACTGTTTTACTCATAAAATGCCCATTTTAACTCGAATCGATCCGTTCAAGTTGCGTTGGGTTCGTAATCTCGTCTTTTACGTGTTTATGTAACTGTTAATAAACTTTTCAAACTTTTAATTTTCGAGTTTGCATTTAATTTATTATTTTATTAGTGTTAATCTTGTTTAATTCGTATCTTTCACGTTGTAGCTCGATTTTTCGTGATCTTCGCGTCTGTGTGATCGTAGTGAAACGTAGATTTGTTTTATGAACCTTTTATATTGTTTTAATACTGTTGGTGTAATGTTCTAATATATTTCTATTGTTTGCTTCGTGTATGATTGCTCGGATGCATGGTTGTGTGGTGCTTTGTGACGATGTCCAGTTGGTGAGTTTTACGTTGGTGGCCCAGAAGAAGAAGTTGGTAATCAAGAGGACAGTGAGCAGTTCGTGAAAGATCAGAAATTCTTTGAAGATCAGGATCCTCAGGAGTTCTTTTGAGGAATTAAATAAGATGAAGGAATCTAAGCTAAGGCAAGTATAGTTTTGGGATATGTTAGCTTTAAACCATGATCATATGACTTGAATGATGTTTATGCAATGAACTTTAAATGTGAATTGTTTAGCAACATGTGGACTTGTCTGTAAGTGGTCACCGGGATAACAGTACAGCTGTGAGGGCTATATGGCTCTGGCTTTAGCCGATCAAAGGACCTCTTCTAACTTGTTAGAGGTTACCGAAAGGCGCAAAAGGGGGAGTTTCGGGTTGGGTGTAGTGCGGTTCCTGTCCATATGAGTATAGCCATTAGGGTATTGTGCCATTTTTGGAAGGGGAGCTCTACATTCGCAGGGCTTTAAAACCTAGCGGCCCTACCCTGTTAGACGACCCTTTGAAAGGCTTCATAGTGGTTTCGGTGTATTGGGCCTTGCAAACCCATACATTTAGAAATCACGACTCATAGTGAAAGTGTACACCTCTGCGCAGAGTAAAACTGGTATATCAGCCGTGCTCACGGTCATGAGTGGCCTTGGAACTCTTACATTAAAGATAACGACCTATGCTTGTTTAATAGCTCATAATTTATCGTTTATGCTCTGCATTATTATGTTATAGTGATCATGGGTTATTAGTAAGGTATTGCCTTGCTATATTTGCTGAGTTCGACATGGACTCATTCTTGCGATTTCCCACTCAAACCAGGAAGATTGCCTGAGTGCTAGAGTTTTGAAGGAGTCAGGCTTGTGATCAACCAGTCAGTTTGTCCCTGTGGAGTAGAGGCTTCATCCCAGGATCGGAGTGTCTTTTCGTTGTTCGTGCTTTGAGGTTAACTTTTATATTAAGTTCGTTATTTATTAAGCATTATGTTTTGATATTACCTTTAATTGTGACTATATGTGAGATTTGACTTCCTGGGCTCACATATGGTGTGTATCTGGTTTTGTCCTTAAAACCGGGTATTACACTTAGTCTACCTATACCATGATATTTAGCCAGTTATGACACCAACTAGTAGCATACCATTATCTTTGACTTGGAATGTTATTATAATTATCATTATTGTTTATCATTATTATTATCTTTACCTTGTGACTTACCTAGTTTGAGTTTAGTATGATGCATATGGTTTACTCTACATTACACCACTACAAGTGAATCAATATTAAATCATCAACCTACCCATAGCTTACCCCTCTCCTTTTCGGTAGAATATAAATACGATACCGGATAGAATCCTCGGTGAGATGCTACAATAGGGTAATTCTATCTCGTAAACTGCGGTCGATACGGTAATTATATTATCACAAAGAAGAGTTTCAAGTATTATATAAAGAATATCCGTTCACTCATTTCTTTAGCGTTGTGAGCTAGGGTGACGACTAGTTTAAGTAGGCAATGCTAGAATGTGTGGTACGACTTTTTGTGCCTATCATGGTGAGATTAACTCCACCATTGATAATGTTACAAAGTCATAAACCATAATTAATTCCGTCTAACTTTAGTAACTCTAACTTTTGTTGGAATGTGAGATTAACTCCACATCCAAGCTGACTTATTAGATAGATACCATTTATTCATTTCTAGCGCCGTCCTAGATGAGGATCGTGTTAGAGATGTCAACAAGCATTTCTGGCGCCGTTGCCGGGGAAGGAAGGGTGCTAGCCAAACCTAAAACACACATACATGGATAGATTGATATCACTTGCATCACGTAATGTATCGAGGACCCATTATCAACTACTCAAACAAAGCTTACCCTTGTTTGTCTACTTGTTTTTGATCTTATGCGGGGTAAATGAATGAATTGGAGTAACCGTCCGGATAATTATATAGACGATCCAGAAATACTAATCAGAAGGGCAAGATCCAAACTTAGAAGGGCATCAACACCCTCCGATTCGGACGTTGATCGAATCAGGCAGGACCTATCACCTGTGTTTGAGGCTATGGTCGATAAGACGCGCTTCGCGAAGTTTTTCTGCTCCAACTACGGCCAATGTTCGCCTTTGGACCGAAGTTGAGATTGAGATCGAAGTTTCAAACTCAAGCCTGGACTTATTAACATGGTGCAAGCCAACCAGTTTTGCGGAAAGGCACACGAAGATGCTAGTGCTCATCTCCAACATTTCCTGGAGATTTGCAGCACTTTCGCCATCAAAGATATACCAAGAGATACAATCCTACTTCGCCTTTTCCCATTCTCACTTTTGGGGAAAGCGGCGAAGGGTTCTACGCCAACAAAGAGAAGAATACATCATGGTCACTTTGCTCCACTTTGCCTTCCTAGCAAAATTCTTCCCAATTGGCAAGACCAATGCCTTGAGGGGAAAGATTTCAAATTTTCAACAACAACACGATGAGTCTATCCCGCGTGGGAGCGCTTCCAAGAATACATCTCGGAATGTCCACACCACGGGATGGAGAAGTGGTTACTCATGCAGACCTTCTATCATGGGCTCACTACGAAAATACCCGTGAGACCATGGATGCTTTGCAGCGGGAGGTGCTTTCCTTTCACTTACAATTTCCAAAGCTACGTAACTTGTGGAAAAAGATGGCTTCCAACCACGCTTGGAATGAAGACCGTCCCAACCCGCAAGAGAACAAGTGGAACGCACCAGGTTGAAAGAGGTGGACATGCCGTCCGCCAAAATGGACCTGATAATGAAGAAACTTGAGGATAGAGATCCCGAAGTCAAGGACCGTCATGCAATTCGACTCTCGCATGACATGTGAAGAATGTGGCAATACTGGCCACATGGGCAAGAATTGTCCAGGAAATAAAGAGGAGGTACATTATATCAATAACAACAACAATTATCGTCCTCCACAGAATCTTGGATGGAACCAACAGAGGCCAAGCTTCCAAGGTAACTTCCAAGGTAATTATCAAGGTAATAACTTTACTAATTTTAATCAACCTTCTTTAAGAGATTTGGTTTTAACCCAAGGAAAAGCTATGGAAACCTTATCTAGAAAATTAGCTTCCAATGATAAAATGTTAGAAACCATAAATAATAGAATGGATAGTTTTTCTTCAAAAATTAAAACTCAACATAGCTTTAATAAAATGATAGAGGATCAGCTTGCTAGATTGGCAAATTCTATGGAACTAACCTTACCGGTGAGATACCGGGCCAACCGAAAAGAAATAGAAACCGCAAATCTTGTCGATATATATAATGCGGGTCACTTCCACACAGACTACCTCAGGAGTGATTGGTTAGATGACTCTCTACCACCTAAGAAAGGAGATCCAGGGAGACCGATCATCACCATCCAAATAGGACCACATGAATTCAAGAATGCACTTTGTGATTTTGGCTCAAGCGTCAACCTGATGCCTAAGGTAATTTATGAGAAAATTCATGGTAGGCCATTATTATATACATCTATGTGCTTGCAGCTTGCAGACCAGTCACTATGCTACCCAATGGGTATACTTAGAGATGTTTGCATTAGTTTTGGAAATGCATATGTGGCTGCGGATTTTGCAGTAATTGAAACAGGGGAAGATGAGAAAGCTCCAATTATATTGGGCCGACCATTCTTGAATACAACCAAGGCAATCCTCTACGCCCACAGTGCAAATATTTGTTTTGATGTCCAGGGGAGAAAGAGGACATTTTATTTCAAAAACAAGAGACTTTCCTCCCCTGCTCAACCAAGAACACCATACATCTATGAGACGCCAGCAGAGCCGACGATCAGGACCAAGAAGAACAAGAACAGAAATAAGAAGACGCAGCCTATAAAGGTAATGATGATTAATCAGGTATGCTCAGAAAATGACCATTCACTTAAATCCCCAATGCTACAAAAGTTAGATGATCCAGGAGTCCCTACCATACATTGTTCGATTAACCAGTGGAATTTCTATAACACCTATTGTGACACGGGCTCCGGCATCAATTTAATGGGAAAGGTAACGTATGAAATGATATTTGGTAAGATGCCTTTGCACCCAACATATTTACAAAATAGAGATGGCGGACCCGGTCTTTCCGACATCCGTAAGGAATTGCAAAAGATGTACCAAGAAAAGATAAATGACCATTATGTCCCAACCGACTTTTTAGTCATGGACATGGGAGAGGAACAAGATCCTCCAATAGTGCTGGGGAGACCATTCCTCAACACTACATGCGCCATCATCTACATGAGAACGGGGGAGATCCACTTCCAATTCCCTAAAGAGAAGGTACGCTTGTATTTCAACAGTTATACTACTTATGAATATCCAAAGAAGAACAGTCAAAAGACGAAAGACGCCATCAACGAGAGGAAATGGATCATGAATCCGAAAGATCACACCAAGGTACCAGCCAGATTCAATAATGGGGCATCATATCAAGGCACACGAAGAGCCATGAAGGCATTGGATGTGAAAATAAAGGAAGAATCAAAGATACATCAAGGAAAAGCTTGCTCGACTTTCACCGAGAAAAGACATTTTGTCTCACGCAGTGAGTTCTCTCAAGAATTAGGACAATCATGGGAAGACTATGAAGAAGCACGCGATGAGTACCGGTGGAACAGAGGACAACGGGCTTTCGCCTTGCTAGGAGAAGCCATAGAAGAATTAAAAGACAAAAAGATAAAATCCCTTGCACCTGAATCATCCTTAGAAGAAATAGAAGAACCCACCAGTCCAGACAACAAGGAACGATGGAGTGAGAAAGAGGTAACTCCCAAAGACACCATCGGAAGAAATACCAATCAAATCATCGAGCCACCAATTGTGACCACCGATATACCCTGGGAGTGATGAACAAAACAAGAAAGTCTTGTTCGGAGGACTTTAATCCCCGAACCTTCGCCAAAAGGTAATTCGGTAAGTTATCCATATTTAATTCTCAGCATTGCATATTTACTTTCATCAATTGCATAGCATGTTTCCCTTTTCAAGTTGCATTAGAAAATGATAAAAATATTTAGTGCTTTGCATGTTCAAAAAGCTTAAAGCCCCATGTGAGTAAACTTGAGGTTTGACTCCCTCAGAGATATTCACTGTGGTGGCATAAAAAAATAAAATAAAGATGCATTCATCTTTTCTTGCATACGAACAAAGAAAATCCAAAAATATCTTTTCTGCTAGAAATCCCAGGCGACAGAAGCAATGTGGCTAAACTCTAACACTTAATCAAGTTCCACTAGCTTTGTTGTCTATATGAGTTTAGCAGGATTTCGAAGGAGAGGAGACACGATGCCATCATCGTCATCTATCTCAACTCCCATATCATCAACCCGACATTCAAATCAAGCTTGGGGGAGAGCACCCCCAGTTATCCCGATAAGTATTTCTACTACTATTACTATTAACTAGATATTTGGTTTGCTTAGTTTGTTTAGAGTGAGTCTATATAATCTTTAAAGAGTCTTTGCTATAGAATAAATAAAATGATCAAGAGAGAGTGTACACCTTTGTGCTTTTGCTCAATTAAAATCTTAAAGGAGATGATGAATAGTTGTCTCCGTAATGTCTTTCAAGTACCTAGCTTTCAAGCTTAATTTCTCTCGAAGCTTAAATGTAAAACTGCTTTGACTTGAGATTTACCCTAAACCTGAATTCGTGGGATTGCAAATGCTTGCTCTAGAGTCTAGGTAATTGACGGATATGATATATGAAAGTTTTGAGCTGCTATTTCTCTTACTCCTAGTGACACTAGATTTCTGGAGATTTTATCTTTTGAAAAATTATAAAAATATACATGATAAGTTCCGTATGACAGAGTGTTGAAACTCCTACCACGACCATATATACATGCTCCATAGATTAGGAAAATCTTTTCAATATATATAGGCTGCTTACTTTGCTTTGAGTTCGTTCAACCTTTGTCGACCCTTAGAAACTTGTCATGCTGATGTACACTCCATCCGTCTATTCATCTACCACCATACATATTCCGCTAGACTCCACTCATATATAAATATATTTCAGCTTCATTTTTTGGAAGTACGCGTCCACCATATATCCACCAAATATGTTCCACTCCTATCTTGGGAGAAGAGCAACCAAAAATATTCCATCCATCCCAGTCAACAATCTCATAAAGCTCTAATCTATCTCCAAAGAGTCTATTGCAAAAAGAGACTTGGGTTGTCAAAAAAAAAGGAAGAAAAGAAAGAAAAAAGGGGGATGAAAAACGGACAAGTGTCCTACGGGTGAGTAGAGCCTACCTCCCTAAAAAAAAAAAAAGAGAATAAAGGAGAGTTAAAAAAAATGGACAAGTGTCCGCTTAAAACAATGGGTACTTAGATGCCCGCCTCTCCATAATAAAAAAGTGCAACCCAGGTTCTCTCAAGTGTTTTCAAGTTTCAAAAGAGAGATGATTTTTCAAAGAGCTAGAAAAGAATTAGACTTTTTCTCATCACATTTATTCCATTCACACCTACCATCATATTCATTTCATTCCATCATGCACATGCATTAGTGTGACTCGTAACTTTGGATCCATTGTTTGAACCTACAATATATGCTTAATAAGTAGATTTAGTTTTCTCTTCACCTATGAACTCCAGATATAAGCTTTAGATATAAGGTGAGAGAGAAGAAGGCATAGTGTCCTACTGCCTTAGTCCAAAAATACCACATATCATGGGAGAAAGGCAAAACAATCATATTGCCTTACAAAGGATCCACCAGTACCACATATGAGAGACTTGAAAGGGTCATACTGAAGGAACTTTTAATTTTATTTCAAAAATCAGTAAAAACTCTGGAATGATGGTTTAACAAAGAGTTTGAGACCTAGTGCTTGACTTGATTGTTCTATCTTTCAATTGCCCAAGACCACAAGAAAAAGCTACAAGCTCCATGATTAAAGGTAATATGGGTAAGTTGAAGGTTGAAATAGTTTATCCGGAGATGAAATTTTGTTTGAAAGCATGTGTACTTTTGAGGTGTGAAAGCGTTGCAACAACTCCTGATCCAACATGGTCTTGCTAGGGACTAGCAAGAGGTAAGCTTGGGGGAGCTTGTTGGTATACCTTATAGCATAAAATATAGAGGTTTTTAAAATGAAAATAAGGGCTTAAAATGAATATCAACATAGTATAGGGGCTTGACTAACATGATTCCACTAGTTTTGGTGATTTATATATTTTTCAGGGATTAAACAGAAAATACCCAAGAGATTGCAAGCCCTACGACATAAAGACGTATCCGTGACGTAACCCAACGTGGAACATACATTAGAACATTCCGAAAGAGACCGAGAGCACCGGAAGGAAGGTGGGGCCCACCCGGCAGAGCCAGCGGCGGCCCACTCGGGGCATGGCGGGGCCCCTCGTGGGGCCCCCCGTCGACCTCTCATTCAAGGGTCGGTTCACCACCGCCTATGAGGAGCAATCTAGTCCATCCATCAAGGTCGGTTTGATCCAAGGGCTATTGTGCATCCTCTGGGGCTATATAACAAGACCCCCTGACCCCTAGGTGAAACCCTAATTCATTCCCAAGTCATTATCATTCAAGTCATCCAACTCCAAGTCAAGACCCTAAGCCCTAGTTCCACCATAACAAGAGCAATAGCTATCTAGGCTAGTTCTAGAGGAAGTCAAGTATTGTCTTGAATTCTCGATCGTCAAGAAGTAGCGGAAGCAAGAGCTTCTCGTGGCTTCTCTCTTGTATTCATCATTGTAAGTATTAGTTAGAATACAATTGCTATGACTTTATTCTATTTAATGATTATATTCTTATTTATATGTTTCCATGCTTATTATGATTATATATTTAGTTTAGTGTGTTTGTCTTTATATTCAAGCATGGAGTTGTATAGCGCTCATTTAGAGAGCTCCTATATGGGTGGTCGACAATGTGTAAACGTGGTGTTTATACAACGTTTGCCCGCGACATCACCCTATATTCAGGAAGTGTGGTAGATCGTGGATGTGATACTCCCATTGAGTCCTTTGGAGTCCACCCCCGAATGTAGGGCTAGTTGAACTTTGTTACTATGGTAGGTTGGTTTTGTTCCTAATCTTCCTTAGTAATATTCACCATGTGTAGATATAATGCTTTCATACGATGATGACTAGATGTATTGCACTAATTGTAGTATGCATTGACATATAATTAGGAGTAACTTAGGGATATTCCATCTTAGTCTACCTATACCATGATATTTAGCCGTTATGACACCAACTAGTGGCATACCATTATCTTTGACTTGGAATGTTATTATAATTATCATTATTGTTTATCATTATTATTATCTTTACCTTGTGACTTACCTAGTTTGAGTTTAGTATGATGCATATGGTTTACTCGACATTACACCACCGCAAGTGAATCAATATTAAATCATCAACCTACCCATAGCTTACCCCTCTCCTTTTCGGTAGAATATAAATACGATACCTGGCTAGAATCCTGGTGAGACGCTACAATAGGGTAATTCTATCTGTGCGCTCGCAGATCGATACCAGAATTATATTATCATAGCAAGAGTTTCAAGTATTATATAAAGAATATCCGTTCAGCATTTCTTTAGCGTTGTGAGCTAGGGTGACAGACTAGTTTCGTAGGCAATGCTAGAATGTGTGGTACAGCTTTTGTGCCTATCATGGTGAGATTAACTCCACCATTGATAATGTTACAAAGTCATAAACCATAATTAATTCTGTCTAACTTTAGTAACTCTAACTTTTGTAACTCTAACTTTTGTTGGAATGTGAGATTAACTCCACATCCAAGCTGACTTATTAGATAGATACCATTTATTCATTTCTAGCGCCGTCCTAGATGAGGATCGTGTTAGAGATGTCAACAATCATCTACGTGGATGCTATACAATTCCATGCATAAGATATACGACAAACTCACTAAACTAAATATATAACCATAGTATGCATAGATACATATCAATAAGAATATAATCATTATATAGATCAAAGTCATATCAATTGTATTTCGATAATAATACTTACGGTCGAATACAAGAGAGAAGCCACGAGAATCGCCGCTCCAGCTACTTCTTGACTATCGTGAATCCAAGATGAACTTGACTTCCTCTAGAACTAGCTAGATAGCTAACTACTTCTAATATGATGAACTAGGGCTTAGGTCTAGACTTGGTTGGACTTGTTGTGAGTTGAGATGAACTCAAAATGAATTGATAATGAATTGATAATGAATTAGGGTTTATCCCTGGGGTCAGGTGGTCTTCTTATATAGCCCTTGGCGATGAACAGGGACCCTTGGATCAAACCGACCTTCAATAACGGTGTAGATACAACCTCAAGGTCGGTGGTAAACCGACATAAAAATCTCAGGCTGACAGGGTGACCCCACCTGGCGGCCGGCCTAAAAGCCTCTCGGTGGCGCCGGGGGAGATCATCTCGAGATCTCCCTTCTCCCGGTGTCTTCTCGGTATCTTCTAGAGTGTTTTAGTCCACATTTCGGGTTGAGTTACTTCACGGTTAAGTCTTGTCATCGTATGGGATGTAAACTCTTTGGTTTCTCACCGTTCTTCTCTGCTTTTCTCTGTTAGTCCCTGCAAAGTCATGAAATACCAAAACTTGTGGAATTATGTTAGTTAGACCCCTAGACTTATGTTGATATTCATCTTAAGCCCTTATTTCATATTTAATTGACTAATAATATTAATGTATAATAGGTGTCAACAGCTCCATCAAAGGGGAGTTGTTTTAACAAACGATAACCTTGCTAGGAAAAACTGGAAAGGAAGCTAGAAATGTGTTGATTGTAATATGAATGAGACCATCCAACACCTTTTCCTAGATTGTCCGTATTCGAAAATGGTATGGAGGATCATCTTTTATGCTACTGGCCTAAACCAGCCTAGATCTATAAGCCATATGTTTGGTACATGGCTTACTAATCAGAATAAAAGGATTAGGAGCTTGATTTGGGTTGGCGTCGCAGCTATATGCTGGGCCATTTGGCGCTGTCGAAACGATATTACCTTTAACAAAATGAAAGTTTTCTCATTATCGAAGGTTATTTTCAGAGGAGCCTATTGGCTAAGGTACTGAGCCCAGTTGCAGCGTGATGAACAAGACAAGAACACACTCTCGCTAATTAGCAGAAAACTAGAAGTGATTACTTTGGAGTTTCCCAATAGAGGGTGGAAGCACATTTATCATTTGCTTTTGTTCTCTTTATCTGTTTTAGAGATTTGTGTTGCTCTACCTTTCTATCCACTAGTTGTATTAATTGGCTGTGTACATCCTCGGATGCAGAGGCCAGATGTTTTTCTCATCCATTATCTAAAAAAAATGCTTCGTCGCCTGAACAGATTTGAAAATTTCAGTCACCTAGAAATTAGCAAGGCCCTAATATTATACGGTTCAGTTCTGTAATAGGAAGTCTATGAGGACTACACAATCCACAGAGCCACAGATCACAAAAAATTGCACTCTCTCCGTTCCAAATTGTAAGTCGCTTTGACTTTTTTGGTTCGTCCATTTGCTATGTATCCAAGCATATTATTGTATCTAGATACATAGCTAAATGGATGTATCAAAAGAGTCAAAGCGACTTACAAACTGAAACGGAGGAAGTAGTTTAGGAATAGAGGAATATAAACAAACTGTAGTTTAGCAACAGTTCGTTTAGTAGGAAAATTTTTGCAAGACAAGATAGTAGTAGTACTCGACAGAGCAGTCAGTGTTCTCAAGCTTGTGTATTCATCTATGAAGAAAATAAGCAGCAGAATTATCACCTTTCCTCACTTCCTGGCGACTGAAAAATTCAGGCGACACCGGATGACGCGTTGATGCCTGCTGTTGGATGGAAATCACTGAAGTAGCCACGTCGCCTGAACAGATTTGAAAATTTTAGTCACCTAGAAATTAGCAAGGCCCTAATATTATACAGTTCAATTCTGTAATAGGAAGTCTATGAAGACTACACAATCCATAGAGGCACAGATCACAAAAAATTGCACTCTCTCTGTTCCAAATTGTTAAGACGCTTTGACTTGTTTGGTTCGTCCATTTTGCTATGTGTCCAGGCATATTATTGTATCTAGATACATAGCTAAATGGATGTACCAAAAAAGTCAAAGCGACTTACAAATTGAAACGGAGGAAGTAGTTTAGGAATAGAGGAATATAAACAAACTGTAGTTTAGCAACAGTTCGTTTAGTAAGAAAATTTTTGTAAGACAAGATAGTAGTAGTACTCGACAGAGCAGTCAGTGTTCTTGAGCTTGTGTATTCATCTATGAAGAAAATAAGCAGCAGAATTATTGCCTTTTCTCATTTCCTGGCGACTGAAAAATTCAGGCGGCACTGGATGACGCGTTGATGCCTGCTGCTGGATGAAAATCACTGAAGTAGCTTCGTCGCCTATTATTATACTGATCTCTTTGGTTCTAATATTGGCGAATACCCTTTTAGATACTTAGGGATTCCAATGCACCACAGACAACTCCTCAATTCTGAAAGGAGAAAGGTTGAGGAACGCTTTGAGAAAATACTCTCTTGTTTGAAAGCCAAGTACTTATCCTATGGAGGCAGGCCAATCGATCCTGCTTAATTCGGTACTTAGCAACCTACCCATATTTATGATGTCCTTCTTTGAAATCCCCAAAGGAGTCCTCAAAAATCTTGACCATTTTAGATCAAGATTCTTTTGGCAAGGATCCTTAGAGAAACATAAATATAGACTCGCGAAATGGGACATCTTGTGTCGACCTAAGGACCAAGGGGGCCTGGGTATCTTAGATCTAAATCTACAAAATAAATGCTTATTAGCCAAATGGGTGGTAAATTTGCTAAACACTGATGGCATGTGGCAAACTTTACCGATAAACAAATATCTAAGATCTAAATCACTCACTCAGGTTAAGGCTAAACCTCATGACTCACATTTTTGGAGGGGTCTCATGCGGATTAAAGATGAGGTGATGGCCAAAGGTTCCTTCATTATCAAAGATGGGAACAAAACTCGCTTCTGGGACGACACTTGGGTAGGGGGAATTCCTTTCAAAGATAGATATCCATCGCTATACAACATAGTGTGTGACCCTCGTGCATCTGTGGCAAAAGTGATGGCCACGAGCCCTCTCACATATCCTTCAGAAGGGCACTCGTGGGTAACAAACTATCTGATTGGATTAATCTCGTAGCACAAATCACGTTGAGTTGGTGGAGGGTTCAGATATTTTCAAATGGTACTTAACCAAATCTGGGTTATACTCTGTTAGATCTATGTATCTGGACCTCATGGACAATCAACCACCTTTTCGACATAAATTGATCTGGAAGTTGAAACTTCCCCTAAAGACTAGGATCTTTCTTTGGCTCCTTCAAAGGGGAGTTGTTTTAACAAACGATAACCTTGCTAGGAAAAACAGGAAAGGAAGCCAGAAATGTGTTGGTTGTAATATGAATGAGACCATCCAACACCTTTTCCTAGATTGTCCGTATTCGAAAATGGTATGGAGGATCATCTTTTATGCTACTGGCCTAAACCAGCCTAGATCTATAAGCCATATGTTTGGTACATGGCTTACTAATCAGAATAAAAGGATTAGGAACCTGATTTGGGTTGGCATCGCAGCTATATGCTGGGCCATTTGGCGCTGTCGAAACGATATTATCTTTAACAAAATAAAAGTTTTCTCGTTGTCCAAGGTTATTTTCAGAGGAGCCTATTGGCTAAGGTACTGGGCCCAGTTGCAGCGTGATGAACAAGACAAGAACACACTCTCGCTAATTAGCAGAAAACTAGAAGTGATTACTTTGGAGTTTCCCAATAGAGGGTGGAAGCACATTTATCATTTGCTTTAGTTCTCTTTATCTGTTTTAGAGATTTGTTTTGCTCTACCTTTTTATCCACTAGTTGTAATAATTGGTCGTGTACATACTGGGATGCGAGAGGCGGATGTTTTTCTCATCCATTATCTAAAAAAAAAAAAAAAGCTTCGTCGCTGAACAGATTTGAAAATTTCAGTCACACGAAATTAGCAAGGCCCTAATATTATACTGATTCAGTTACGTAATAGGAAGTCTATGAGGACTACACAATCCACGAGCCACGGATCACAAAAAATTGCTCTCTCTCCGTTCCAAATTGTAAAGTCGCTTTTGACTTTTTGGTTCGTCCCATTTTGCTATGTATCCAAGCATATTATTGTATCTAGATACATAGCTAAATGGATGTACCAAAAAAAAGTCAAAGCGACTTACAAACTAAAAACGAGGAAGTAGTTCAGAATAGAGGAATACAAACAAACCGTAGTTTAGCAACAGTTAGTTTAGTAGGAAAATTTTTTGCAAGACAAGATAGTAGTAGTACTTACGACCGAGCGCGTTCGGTGTTCTAAAGCTTGTGTATTCATCTATGAAGAAAATAAGCGGCAGAAATTATCACCTTTCCTCACTTCCTTCGGCGATCGAAAAATTCAGCGACACCGGATGACGCGCTGATGCCTCTTTGTTGGATGGAAATCATCAAGTAGCTATGTCGCCTGAACAGATTTGAAAATTTCATTCACCTCGAAATTAGCAAGGCCCTAATATTATACTGCTTCAATTCTGTAATAGGAAGTCTATGAAGACTACACAATCCACAGAGGCACGAGATCACAAAATTGCACTCTCTCCTTCCAAATTATTAAAATTAAGCTTTTTGACTTGTTTGGTTTGGCCATTTTGCTATGTGTCCAGGCATATTATTGTATCTAGATACATAGCTAAATGGATGTACCAAAAAAAGTCAAAGTGACTTACAAATTGAAACGGAGGAAGTAGTTCAGAATAGAATACAAACAAACTTTAGTTTAGCAACAGTTTGTTTAGTAGGAAAATTTTTGTAAGACAAGATAGTAGTGGTACTTGACAGAGTAGTTAGTGTTCTCGAGCTTGTGTATTCATCTATGAAGAAAATAAGCAGCGGAAATTATCACCTTTCCTCACTTCGTGGGCGACCGAAAAAATCGGGCAAGATCGGATGACGCGTTGATGCCTCGGGCCGTTGGATGGAAATCACCAAGTATCCATGTGAGGCTAATATTATACGTTCAATTCTCGCAATAGGCGTCTATTAGGACTACAAGAACCCGCGAGTCACGAGAACACAAAATCAATGTAGTTCAGGGGAATAGAATAGTATAGACAAACTGTAGTTTAGTAACATTTCATTAAATAGGAGCAGTCATTGTTCTTGAGCATGTATATTCATCTATAAAGAAAATAAGCAGTAGTAGTTGCAGTCTCCCAAAACAAAAACACAAAGGTAACAATATTATAGTAGCAGCCAGGTGTCAAGTTCAGTATGTACAAGTCAATATATCCATCTGAGGATACAATTATACAGTTCAATTCTGTAATAGGCAGTCTATGAGGAGTAGACGACAGCCTGTTCGTCTGTTCTTGCAATCTTGCTTCATCTTGTTTCGCTTATTTTCTCACGTGGATACTATTAAACAAGCGAACAAGCTCTCGGGGCAATGATCACCAAAAAAAAAAAAAGGTAGTTTAGGAATAGTGGAGTATAAAGAAACTATAGTTTCGTGGCGGTTCATTTAATATGCACATTTTTGTATGACAAGATACCCGTAGTACTCTACAGTATGTCATGTTTCTTGAGCACTTATATTCATCTATAAAGAAAATAAGCGGCAAGTGGATAACAACAACATTGTAGTTATATATAGTAGTAGTGAGGTGTCAAATTCAAGTATGTACAACTCAATATATCCATATGAGGATAAAATTATAGTTCAATTCTCATGCGTAATAGACAAGGTATGTGAGGACTAGTCGACTGTTAAACTTGTGCTTGCTTCATCTTGTTTCAAATTATTCTCTCTCACGTCCCGTAATACTATATAATTAAACACAAGCGAACAAAGCTTGAGAGGCACGTATCACGGAAAAAAAAAGGTAGTTCAGAATAGTGGAATCTAACAAATCAGAAGTTCAAGAATGAAGAGGGGCACGCATAAGATTGATGGGCTAGATATCAAACCCTAGAATGGCCGGCCGCCCGGGTGGAGGAAGAAGCCGCCGGAGAAGGAGGTCGCCGCCGGGCGGAGCGGCGCCGGCTTGAATGGCGGATGCGATGCGACGGGGCGGTGGCGGCGGGCCGATGAGGCGGCCGAAAACCCTAGAGTCGCCTCGTGAGGAGTGTGGCTAGGAACCAAACACCCCGATCGAAATGAATCGCCACCTGCGGACGAGGCGGGTAAAATTTTGTGAGTTTTGTAAAGGCTCTACGCCGAAAAATCGTGAGCGAAAAATTGGGCGGCACAAGTAAAACGTATAATAAGTCGCTCGGGCTGATTTTGGCCGATTGAATAGTATAAGCCACTTCAGCCAGTATGGGCGCGTGGTGGGGCGTCTGTCGTCGTGGTCATAGTGCCGACCCGTCCCCTATGTATGTAGTATAATAATATATATCTATATCTACTACCTGCGTTTGCTCTCCCTCTGTATCTGCTTCTGCCTCTCGCGATTCATTCCATCTCTCGCTCTCTTCCGTCCCTTCTCCCAGCTGAGCTCGAGACGCGATGTCTCGGTCTCCTTTGGCGGAGTCGTCTGGAGGTGGACGGGCGAGGAAAAGGCTTCAATGGGATCCAGTTGGTGAGCTCAGCGGGTTCCCGCTCATCAGTTGTCCAGACTACGGTCTTGCTCGGGTGGTGGAGGCGCGGACCAAGAAGGATGGTGATAACCACAGCCGACTCTACTTCAAGTGTTCTAGGAATGGGGTGAGTATTTCATTCTGTAGTGTTGGCGTGTTGTCCCGGGCCTCCCGGCCCCTAGTTTTGCACTAATTTGTGTGCCTGTTTTTCAGTACCCTAATAAGCAAAGAGTTGTCGTTATTACCGATTTGAAAAGGACTACTTCAAGGTCTTGAAGGATCTTGGCATCATAGTTGTTCACCCTTTGAATTGGAAAGAGGAGTTGGTCTTTGGATGAAGAAGAAGCTTCAGGGGTAGTCCAAGTGGTGACACCAAGAAGAAAAAAAAAACTTGGAGCGTATCTTTGGAGGACTTGATGTGGAAGACGAAACGTGTTTATTATTCTCGTCTCTTTGTCCGTCCCCGTCATTGGATGTGTTCGATGTATCTTTGTAAAACATGTAATGCCCGATGCAATGTTATTATATTGTGGTAATTTGCGAATATCACAACGCGTCGATTGCAATGCTTGGTGTCAAGATTTTGCACCCGTGAAAAGTCAACCGAAAGTGGAGTGGATCCACCTGATTAATAGGGATGCCATCCCTTATAGACCAGCGTTGTGTAAAGGCGTGAGTGATACTCCCTCCGTCCAACAACAAAAAAAAAAAATAATTTTTTGACCTTTTCAAAATCTAATTTGACCATTCGCCTTATTCAAAATATTTGTGTAAATTCCAAAATAAATTAGCTATTATTATTATATCTTTAATGATCTAATAAGTCATAACAAAATTGATAATATTTATATACATTATTCAAATAAAATGAATGGTCAAATTAGATTTTCAAAGGTCAAAGAATTGTGTTTTTTTTTGTTGGGCGGAGGGAGTACTCCACGCTTGCCGACTAGCGTGGGTTCGCAACTACGTTAACACGCGATACTAAAAAGAACGCGGAGTAATAAAGCGACGCCTGTCTTTGAAGTCTACTCTACGACGTCGTCCGCCACCTCTCTACATCTGCGCAATTGGAGCGCGAACTCACTTCCGCGCCCCGGCTACATCTATCTCGTCGTCGCCGTCACCGATATAAGCTTAGCTTCACGCGTCGCCTTCCACATACCACCACCACCGCCGGGCGCCAGTGTCGCCCTCGCCCAAGCACCATGCAAATGGCTTCCATCGGAGATGCTTGCATTGGTTGCCATCCGCGTCGCCAAGGAGGCGAGAGGATCCCATGGGCGACCTCACCATTACTGCGCCGCACTGTAGCGGATGGCGAGTGTGTGGCGACACCATGGTGGGACGGAGCATCCCACTGGAGCGGGTTTTCCAACAGAACAGGCGTACCCTCATCACCAATCTCGCCATCGTCGGCAACCCGGAGGCGTGCTACAGAAGCGAGGCACATGTCCGCCTTGTTCATCGATAGCCGTGGCACCGTCGCGCCCTCGCTCGACATCTTTGCGCTCCGCCAATGCGGGGCATGAACTCGCTTCGCACGTGCGTACGCCCCTTGCTCTCTGCAGGATGAACACCGGCGCCCGATGACGACGACACTGCACGAAAGGTGTTGCGGGAGATCGAAGGCGACGCGGTGACGGCAGCGACGTGGGGCACCATTGCCTGTGCACGCCTCCGCGCACAGGCAATAGCGGTGTTGAGCGACGAGCTTATGGTGGCGCCGTATCCAGCGGGCTTTCGGTTTCTCCGTCATCTCCCTACTCTGGCCCAACCGCCGGTGCCTCGCCAACACGGGCATCTTCGATGCAGCGTGCGGGGCTGTGGCGACATTGCCGGATGGTCGGAGTTGGAGCATGGAAGTCAACCGTGGGGAGTGTACTGCAGCGAGCAGTGCAGGATCAGCGACGAGTCTACTTTGTCCTTCGTTGATGGCTTGTGGGCATGAGTGTACTTCGTTCTTCCAATGCAGGGGAGTTGCTCACAGTTGCAGGTGACGCCTAGCTAGATATATTGGATCTATCTAGATCGAACAACTTTTGGTAGCTTTTGGAAGTGTGCACGCGTCGTAGGTGATGCATATATGGTGTGCATATGTTCGATCCTTACCTAGCAGTGATGTTCAAGAAACGTATATATTAGCTAGTCTAGATGCATGAGATCTGGATGGAACGAAGACCAAGATGTTTTAATTAGTTATAATATAATCCGTGTGTTAAAATGCTCACTTCTGTTTCAGTGTCTACCATTAATTCTCGCCGCGCGCGGCCACGCAGCCATGGCCGCCGCGAGCACCCCGGCCGGCATGGCTATAGTTAGCCGCCTCTAAGGCTGAACTCTCTCCCTTCTTTCTTACCTTGGCACCTCGAGGCTCGTCGGCTTGAAGGCTATTCCTGTGCCGTTGAGGTCACCTTGGAACGCTGCCGTGTCCGCCGGTTCACACGCCGGCCGCGCGTTCGAGCGTTCATCACGACGGCAACAACCCCTCTGCGACCCGTCCCCGCCTCGATCGAGTTTTGAAAACCGTTTACGCCGCATTCCTGATGCCTCCATCCCGTCCATGTAACCTCGGCCTGTCCTCAGTCGCCGGAGTGTCGCTCCCTGCTCTGCGCGCCCTGCCCGCCAACGTCGGCGTCGAGCTCGCGGTAGGCAGAGCCCATTCAATCCTGCTCATCCGATAGCATAGATAGGAACGCCAGGTTCTAGGGATCATGGTGTTGGTCCTCCCGTCGCTAGAGACATCATCTCCCGTGTGCCGCGCCATGTCGGAGACCTACAGGGCTCAAGAACTCTAATTTTCCTTTTTAATCTCTAGTCAAAACATGTAACTAGTCTTTCTCCCTCATAGTAACTCCAAAATTGATGGTTTTTCTTTCTAATTTTTTTTTAGATCATGCTCTATCGAAATGATTGTATTATTATTACTTCTATTACTATTTGTCATGTTTCATCGATAACATTTGAAATTTGAATTTCAAAATTACAACTTCAAACAACATTTTTTTGGAGCATCTAATGATTTCAGCAGAAGAAGTCATGAACATATAAAAGTTGTACAACTTTTTATGATGTACACCTTTTACACTGGTCATTTCTTCACCCGACGACGTCCACGGTAACATTGTTCACAAGATTTACACATCCACATAGAGTTTATATGAAACTACGAGAGACATCTCTAAGATTTGTGAACAATGTCTAACACTATGTCAGATGGGGAAACAACCAAATTAAAATGTAGATCTTGCTAAGTTCTGGAACTCTCTAGTTGAAAACTTTTTGGTTTGACATTACCTTGTAAAGGAAATCAAGGTCTCAATTTCAAAAAAATGGAAATTGAAATTTAAATGTTTTAAGTGACCTCGGATAGACAAACCACCAACAAGACGATTGTAGTTTTCAATTATCCATGAAACTTTGTAGTTTACAACGTTTTGATTTGGCATCATCTTGTCATGGAGAAACATATGTAAATGATTTTGAAAACATTTAGCTTAGAGACGCCGCATTGGGATAGTTTCGTGCAAGAAAAGGCGTCGCCCATTTCCTTGGACGCGTTCTCCGCCGGTCATGTTAGTCATGTTCGCCGCCGACCGCTACGCCACGGCGCCCGGCTTCTGTTCACCTCCCCGCCACGCCCGAGCTTCCAAAGAAGAACCCTAATTTTTCTTTTTAATGCGTGGTCAAAACTTGTGACTAGTCTTTCTCCCTCATAGTAACTCCAGATGTGATGGTTTTTCTTTCTAAAATTTTGTAAAATCATGCTCTGTCAAGAGATTGCTTTCTTACTTCTATTATCCTTGTCATGTTTCATCGATAGCATTTGAAATTTGAATTTCAAAAATTACAACTTCAAACAACAATTTTCGAAAGCATCTAATGATTTCAGCAGAAGAAGTCATGAACATAAAAGTTGTATAACTTCTTAAGATGTACATATTTTATATAGTAGGTCATTTCTTCATCTGATGACGTCGCAGTAACATTGTTTATAAGATTTACACATGTGTCATAGAGTTTATGAAACTAGAAGAGAGATTTCTAAGATTCGTGAACAATGTCACTAGCACTATGTCGGATGGGGAAACAACCAAAATTAGAATTGTAGGTTGCTAAGTTATGAAACTCTCTAGTTGAAAACCATTTGGTTTGACATTATCTTGTAAAGATAAACTATGTCTCAATTTCAAAATGTTGAAAATTGAAATTTAAATGTTTCAAGTGACGTCGGATAGACATACCACCAACATAACGATTGTAGTTCTCAAATATCCATGAAACTTTGTAGTTTACAACATCTTGATTTGAGATCATCTTGTCATGGAAAAACATGTAATAGTTTGAAAACATTTATCTTACTGACGCCAAGACTAGGATAGTTCGTCTCATCCCATTTGGCTCGACACCTCCGCCGGAGTGCACTAGCCCCACGCCCCTGCACCGGGCTTCGCACCCGCATTATTGCTGCTCACCAAGTCTTCGCGGCACAAAACATACTATAGCTAGCGCCAAGGCGAGCTAGCTTCCACCAAAAAGCTCCCGCCGTGCGGCGCCATGAAAAAAAAACTTCCGCCGACATGCTTGCGAGATCTGCGATTCGTGTCGCCGAGGTCTCGGCGGATCCCACGGAAGATCCAATGGCCGGCGAGGGCGGGGGTGAGGGCGAGGACGGCGGGCAGCCGCGGCAAGCGATCGGTGGAGGAGCCATCGGTGAACCGGCCGCCCCGCGCCGCCGCGTCTCTGCCACCCCAGGTAAGATCGACCGTTCTTATTGCGCTTATGTTCATCATGGGAGTAACCGTCCTATTACACCTAGGGGAGATGACCGAGCATCTCGGGAGGGTGTCATCAATGGGCTCGTCATCAATCCGACTATCGTCTCCTCCGACTCTGGGGACTCCGACTCCTACATTGGATCGCACGCTAGCCGTTTGCTTAGAGAGCTCAACGCGTGCATGGGTGCGCAGAATGTTGCTTTCGAACAGGTCCAGATCGAGGTGGCCGATATGCGTGCTCGGCTCTCAAGAGTCCGACGCCATGGTTGCGGGTGGGGTTTTTTGACAGGAAATTATTTTCTTGCTTGATCAAACCGCAGCTTTCTGACGTCTACGGTTTTCCTTGATTCTCGCCAAAGACCGACGGCACGCGCAGCGGAGAACTTGTTTGCTAGCCACGGCAATGCCGCCGACGTCGTCTGAATGCCGTGGGCGAAACCATGGAGCTTCGTCTGCGGGGACATCGTCCCCGCGCGCAAGGGGAGGTCGCGCACCACGGCGTGCGGCATGGTACGTCCGTCGGCCTGGCAGCTACACAGGTGCGATCCGGCCACGACCTCACCTCGGTGGAGCCATGGTTCCTAGATCATGGTTGTCGAGAGGAGCACAACGCTCTCGTCGACACGTTCACCGGTCACGGCGCAGCGGTGGCTGACAGGACCCCTCCCGACCTTATCCTGAGCCTCCAGTTCTAGAACTACTAGTCTGTACCTGGGGTAGAATAATGGGTGAAAACCATGTTTATATATGTCGATGGTGTTTGCGATTATCATGTTATCTGGATGTAATTCATGTTATGTTCATGTTTGCGATTCTCACGGCTATGCATGTCCCCTTGACGTTGCGCTGGAACGCTACCGTGTCCGCCGGTTCAGGCCACCGCCATCGTTGTCCGCGACGGCAACCCCTCTCCGACATGTCCCCGCCTCGACGAGGTTCAGGTGAGTACTGTAGTGGCCGTCGCTAGACGGCCGGCTAGAGACCTCATTTCTTGTGAGACTGGCGCACGCCGGAGTCCCAAGTGGCATGCCTAGCAGAAGGACGCGGTCGTCCATGCGACGAGGCCGTGAGGCTGCTCCGCCGCTTGAAAGGTGGGCGTCTTCTGCGGCGGCAGGAGTACAGTATTGGCGAATACCGTATTGGAGGTGTATCTGCGTATCAAGCCAAATCAGGGAAGTATTCGGGGTAACGTACAGAGCTGGTCTATACAGAATACTCTAGGAGTCAGTCCTTCGTCCTCGTCTGGTGCCTCGCCGATGGAGACGGACATCAGTATAATGATGACACTACGCCCGATGGCAGACGTGCGCGCGCCCGCGAGCTCTCCACAAGATACGCAAAGGATGCACCCACACAAGGTGTAAATGTTAGAGACGCGCTCTATCAAAAAGCGTTGGTATTCATTACGCTGTACTAGCACCGGTCATGTCGTCGCAGGCCTCACGGCCCGCTCCTAAAAAAAACCTACGTCCCTACGCGGGGAACGCAGTTAACGCACCCGGACACCCGTATTATTGCCTTGCTGCTCTCCGACTCCAATTGAGCACCACAGCTGCTGTTCACCTCCCCGCCGTGCTCAGCCTCAGAGCTTCTAGCAAAAAAGCCCCCGCCGCGCTCAGCCTCAAGCCATGCTGCAGAACCTTCTGCCGGACATGCTTGTGGAGCTTGCGATGCGCGTCGCCATGCACTCAGATGATCCTATGGATGAGCTCTTCAATCTGCGGGCCACCGTTCGCGCCTGAAAGCGGCGTCGCGGTGACCCCGGTGGGACGGAGCATCCCACTAGACCGGTGCTTTGCCGGCGGGTTGGATCGCTAAGGGGTCGTTGTACTACTCGCACGAGTATTGTTGGCGGTCATTATCAAGCATTTAATACCGCCAACTCAGGTTCATTCCAAGGGAAATAACCAATCTCATGGTGCATATGCATTTATTTCTAACCTAGTTCCACTTGTATTGGTAGAAAACATGTTTTGTAGGTATAAAAGTGGAAACAGTACAAATACGCCTAATAAACAATGAAAGCACAAAACCGTGGATTGTGCTTTGTCAAGGGGAGGGCCAACAGGCCGAATCGGGCAAAATGGGCCGATGCACCTACGGGAAAATGAGCCAAAATGGGCCAAGAGGTGACACACGAAAGCCCGCTCGAACCGGCCAAAACACAGGCCGGCCGGGCCCCTCGCGGCGGCGGGCAAGCAGCCCGGCCCCGATCCCGCCAAGCCTTTCGCTGACTTCCCCATGCCGAAATACTAACGCTGGGAAAGGATGGTGCAAAATTCGTTTGGCGCCGTTTTTCTCCCGCCAAAGTACCCAAATTTGGCCTCACCTCATGTATAAATAGAGGGGCACACCCCCCTCTATACATCCACACACACAAGCATTCACTCACTCATTGTTTCACTCACACACTCCACTCCACCACTCACACTTAGTACACATTGGAGTAGAGGAAAGGAGCTAAGTTAGAATTAGAAGGGAGTGAGAGAGGAGGAAGTGTGGAGAAGAGGAGTAGCGACCCCTCTCGCCTCGGGTAGACGGAGTTCGAACCCAATCGGCTCCCATCTCCGCATTTGTACCTCTACGGATCATCCTACTGGGGTTTGGAGTAAGAGATCCGTGTTCTAATTACTGATAATTATCTTCGAGTTTGAGTTATTACTTTAATTATACGTTCACGGTTCGTTGTTTACCATATCGGTAGATGCTCTAGTAGAGGACTCCTGATGAAGACGGATGTTCCTGGCCGACGCTAGAGTACGTGATAAGTAGTGTAGACGTGGTGTCTAAACTACGAGTCACCCTCGTTTGCCAATCAGTCCACGGTAGTGAGGTAGGCGGCGGTGGGTGGCAGACCTGTTTGACCTTAGTATTCCTCCGCCACGTCCGGTGCGGTAGTGTCCGGAGGCGGACCCTTCCGCGGACCGGGGAGAGCCGGTGGCTACGTGAACGTATAAGAAAAAGAAGTAATTTGGCTTTAGGATAATCTGGCGTAGTAGAAACTCACTACCCAGTTCACCCTTTCCATCTTCATCCCGGTAGCTAGTCAAACCTGACTTAACACCCGTTCCCTGTGGAAATCGATACCCCGAACACTTCCGGTGAAGTGCTACAACGGTATTTCCGTGCGCTTGTGGACTATTTCGCTTACGCTAAGAAACACCAACAAGCATTTAAAGCGCCGTTGTTGGGAACGGTTGTCGTTATAGTCTTCGAACCTAGTCTACCCGTGTATCCTACATTATCCATTTCCACCCCGCCATTAAAACAAAAATCTAAAAAAATTTTATGGAGCACTCAACTATTGCAAAACTATACGCTCCGAAAGTGGCGAGCTCTTAGAACGCCCATCTTCTTCGAAGCCCATCACAGCTTCAAGTTATGAGCTCATACGGCCTACATGGCCATGGTTCGGGATCAATCCTTCTCGGGTTATGATTACGAAAATCCATACCATCACCCGAGGGAGTTTGAGCAACTCGTGCTTGCCTCACCATTGAAGGCATGTCACAAGACACGTTGAGGTGGAAGCTATTCCCTTTCTCACTTGAGGAGAGAGCGAAAACAAAGGTTCGACCACAACGTAGGGAAGGTAGCGGTGATTGGGAAGAATTGCGAGCAAGGTTTTGCCAAGCTTTCTTCCCTATATCCCGAATTGCTTCCCTCCGTCAAGAGATACTCTACTTCCGACAAGGGGAGAAGGAGTCGATTACGTGCGGCACCGACAAATTCTCAATTTTAACGAGGTGCGGTCTAGAACTATCCATTCCCGACCATGTGTTGCCAAAGCATTTCGGGCCGGGTTTGACTAAAGAGTTCCCCCTCTACGCTTTACACACGGCCGCGGGGAGGGTCGTTTACACACAAAACCACGAGGAAGGGGAAGCCCTTTTAGACCGAATACTTGAAAACACCCCTCCTCTAGAACCCGTCCGTGTTGAGCCGGTGTCCGACGAGGTTTCGTAAACTTCTAGCCGAACCTCCGAAAATATCGGACCGAACCAAAGGAGGAACCCCTTACGGAGACCTCCCGTATATCGAGGACATATTTCTTGAAGATTTTGGAAATACCT
Source organism: Hyparrhenia diplandra (assembly GCA_015847255.1). NCBI lineage: Eukaryota > Viridiplantae > Streptophyta > Magnoliopsida > Poales > Poaceae > Hyparrhenia > Hyparrhenia diplandra. The sequence goes on along the minus strand of JADLZK010011890.1, from coordinate 166,765 downwards.
CGAAATACGAGTCGGTAAAAGAGACCACCGGTTCCTGTCACCCCTAGAGAACCTTTAAGCCGCAGACTCTCTCTCACGAGAGTCGATCAAGGGGTTAACGTCTATCATGAGCAAATAATGGGTACACGAGAATGAGTCGCCTTCAAGAAATTCGGATTCGTACTCCCTCGTTCCCCATTCAATGCATAATAAAAAAGAAAATAGGAAACCATATTGTATAACCCAACCGTGGGCATTAACATCATGTTACAAACCTATGCCCAAACTTATTTTGAGGAAGAGCAACGCCGCCCACAATAAAGACTTTTAGAGCTGATATGCGTTCAACTCTCCAAGGGTTGGGGTTCTACATAATGTTTCTCTTTACCATGAAGGTGTCGGAATGAGCCTTGATTTCCACATTTTTGACATTGAGGATTTCGACATTCTAATTGGCCATCCCCTAGAAAAGTTATTCACGATCCACCAAACACGGGGGAGTTAGATGTCAAATTAGGTAGGGACACGTTCACGCTACCCATACAACAATCCAAAAACACAATAGCTGAACCCCCTCGTCCCCGATAACAACCATAGAGGTGGTGTCAAAAATACCTTTTGAAACTCCCGAAGAATCTTTAGAAAAAGACTCCAAATTCTTCATTGAAGAAATTAGCGAGATAGATGAATTTATCGATCTCCCTAAAGAAGAAGAAACGACACCGCCTCCCATTGAGCTAAAAGCCCTTCCTGAAGGATTACGCTATGTTTTCCTAAACAATGACAAAAATGCTCCCGTAATTATCAGTGATAAATTAACCGACGAGGAGTCATCCAAATTGATCAAAATACTAGAAAAACATAGGACGGTCTTCGGGTATTCATTGCATGATTTAAAAGGGATTAGCCCTCTAATTTGCTCTCATCGCATCCCTGTTGACCCGGAAAAGTCACCCTCACGCGAACCACAACGCCGGCTCAATAATGAGATGAGAGAAGTCGTGAAGAAGGAAGTCCTCAAACTTCTTCACGCGGGAAAATCTATCCCGCACCACACAAAACGACCGGGTTAGCCCTGTCGTCCCGTGGTACCAAAGAAAGGAGGCATGACGGTGATTGAAAACGCTAAAAATGAATTAATTCCACAAATAAGTGCCGTCACGGGGTGGAGAATGTGCATTGACTACCGAAAACTCAATGCGGCAACAAAGAAAGATCACTTTCCGCTCCCCTTCATTGATGAAATGTTGGAGCGGTTAGCGAAACATTCTTTCTTCTGTTTCCTCGATGGGTATTCAGGTTATCACCAAATTCCCATCCACCCTGATGATCAAAGCAAGACAACTTTCACATGCCCGTATGGAACGTATGCTTATAGGAGAATGTCGTTCGGGTTGTGTAATGCACCCGCATCATTCCAACGGTGCATGATGTCGATATTCTCAGACATGATTGAAGAAATCATGGAGGTATTCATGGACGATTTCTCCGTCTATGGAAAAACCTTTGACAACTGTCTTGAGAATTTAGACCGAGTCTTGCAACGATGCCAAGAGAAGGACCCGTACTAAATTGGGAAAAGTGCCATTTCATGGTCCGAGAGGGCATCGTCCTTGGACACCTAGTGTCCGAGAGGGGGATTGAGGTAGATAAAGCAAAAATTGAAGTAATTGAAAAACTACCTCCCCCTGTGAACGTAAAAGGAATCCGTAGCTTTCTAGGCCACGCAGGATTTTATAGACGGTTCATAAAAGATTTTTCACAAACTTCTAGACCGTTAACAAGCCTGCTAGCTAAGGATGTACCTTTTAAGTTCACTGATGAGTGCATGAAAGCTTTTCTTACCATTAAGAAAGCACTCATCTCAGCACCAATCATTCAACCACCGGATTGGTCGCTGCCTTTTGAGATCATGTGTGATGCTAGTGATTACGCCGTTGGTGCGGTCCTTGGCCAAACCAAAGATAAAAAGCATCACGCGATCGCCTATGCTAGCAAAACGCTAAATGGAGCTCAATTAAATTACACCACAACTGAAAAAGGGCTCCTAGCTGTCGTGTTTGCTATTGATAAGTTTAGGTCTTACTTAGTGGGATCCAAAGTGATTGTCTACACTGATCATGCGGCATTGAAATACTTGCTCACTAAGAAAGACGCTAAACCCAGACTAATAAGATGGATTCTCTTACTCCAAGAATTTGATTTAGAAATTAAAGACAAGAAAGGAGTAGAGAACACCGCTTTGTTTCATTTGTCACGTTTGCAATTCACTAACACGCAGGAGTTACCTATCAATGATTTCCTACGCGATGACATGCTCCTCAAGGTGGAGGACGTAACCCCATGGTATGCAGATATTGTGAATTACATGGTTTCAGGTTACGTACCACCCGGCGAATCAAGGCACAAGTTACAAGTTGAGAGTCGCCGCCACCTGTGGGATGATCCGTACCTATACCGAGTATGTGCTGACGGCATGCTAAGGAGATGTGTACCCACCAGAGAGGGATAGCAAATCATCGAAAAATGCCATGCAGCCCCGTACGGAGGCCATTATGGAGTACATCGCACTCAAGCCAAAATTTGGCAGTGCGGATTCTTCTGGCCGATGATGTACCAAGACACAAAAGAATTCATCGAAGATGCCAAAAGTGTCACCGCAAGGAGGGAATTACGTCCAAGAAATGCAATGCCCCTCAACTACAATCTCCAAGTGGAAGTCTTCGATGTTTGGGGTATCGACTTCATGGGACCTTTTCCAAAGTCCCATGATAGTGAATACATCCTCATCGCAGTCGACTACGTGTCCAAGTGGGTTGAAGCTCTGGCATGCCCTACCGCTGATGCCAAACATGCCAGAAAAATGTTCCATGAGATCATTTTTCCAAGGTTTGGAACACCAAGGATGGTCATAAGTGATGGAGGATCACACTTCATAGACAGATCCTTTCGAGCTTTCTTGCGAGAGCTGGGATCTAAGCACAATATAGCCACACCTTACCATCCTCGCACAAGCGGCCAAGCAAAAACGTCAAACAAACAAATCAAAAACATTCTCGCAAAAACTATCAATGTAATGGGGAAGGGTCGAAAGACAAGCTACCCGATGCACTCGGGCATACAGGACAGCTTATAAAACCCCCATCGACATGACACCATTCCAACCGGGTCTCACGGAAAAAGTTGCCACTTGCCAAGAGAACTCGAACATCGAGCCTCTTGGGCAATCAAGACATGGAACATGGACCTTAAGCTAGCCAGAAAAAGCAGAAAAACAATTAACCGAGCTAGAGGAATGGAGGGAGAAGGCGTATCACAAAGCCAAGCTATACAAAGAAAGAATAAAAAGATGGCACGACCACCGAATCCAACAGTAAAAACTTTCCACGAAGGAGACAAGGTACTACTCTTTAACTCTCGTGTGAAGCTATTCGGTGGAGGAAAGTCATGAGCAAAATGGAAAGGGCCATACACCGTCGCCGACGCCGCACCCCATGGCGCAATCACCATCACGCATCGACTCGTAAATTTATCAAAGGTAAATGGCCAACGTTTGAAAATTTTCCTCGAGCCCTCTCCAAATAAATATATAGAGAAAATAATGTTGGTAGATTTTGAACAATATAAAAACAACTCAACAATTGCTACCAACATATTGGAAAGAAAACACAATAAAAATAATATTAAATACAAAAACACAAAACCATTTCCTTTCTTTTCCTTTTCTCTATTTTATTTTTATTCCTAAATAAGAAAACATCACTCCAAACCGGGTTTTCCACCGATGCACCGCCGTGGGACCAATGTTCGACAAGATAGAGATGAGGGGGAAAAGGTCGCGCCGCGAGACGAGACGCCACCGGGGGGGACGGCCGGCGCCTTTGATCGGGCGGCCCCCCCTCTTGCGGCCCCTCGCGCCCGGTCTTCTCGCACGACTTCGATCCCACCGAGCCTATCCCAAGACTGGCGGTGCACGGCCACAATTCACCGCCGAGGGCTATAAATTGAGCTCCAATCCCCCATTGGAAGATCACACCAAGCCATCTCTCTTCTCCCTCATTTTGAATACTTGCTCAACCTATCCATGGGAAACAACAAAGCCTTGTACCTCTCCTTAGGATTAGACATTGAGCCATTTCAAGAAAACCCTAAAGAAATAGAAGAAGCCATGTTCGTGTCAACTCAACCACCGGCAATCTTACCACCTATCAAAACTCCCGTGCCATCCTTACCAATCGGAACAAGGGTTCACCTAGCACGAACCGGCTTCATAAACCTCCCGAGAAACAAAGAAACCCAACGCAAAAACTCATCTCCGTGAAACGCCATCCAAATCAACCACAACTCCCGCACAAAGGAAGCCGTCGATAGAAAAAGCTGCCCTCAAGAAGCCAAAGACGCGTAGTCAAAAAAAGAATTAGACCACCACTAGGGAGCCCCCTATTAGAAGACAGCCCCCGGTTTCTTCAAAGGATAGTGAGGAAGAAAAACCTAAGAAGAAAACTACACTTGCAAAGGGTCAACACAAGGATCAACAGCCTACAAACAAGAATAGAGAAAATTCATAACGAAGTAGTCAGAGCGAAATTAGAAGTGAAAAATCTAGAAGATTCCCTTTCGACTATGCGTCGCGGGTTTAATGAGAGATTAGACCGTCTAGCGGAGACAAGAAAGAGGGCTCGAAATCACCGATTGCTTCAGTGCTTTTAAATTCCTCACATTTATTTTTATTTACATTGTAATTGTCTCAAGATCAATAAAGTTTGTCTTTGAATATTTCATTGTGCACTTGTTTCTCTATGTATTTTTTGTTAACTTCGTGAAAGAAACAAGTGTGGGGAGATAAAATTCATATTCCATAATGACCAACTTAAAAACATAGACAAACTTTATCCTTTACATCAATCTATTAAAAAGAACCACACATTATCTCAATTTTTGTGCTTTGAGAGATAGCATGATTACTTGAATTTCTCCTTCTGTACAAATAAGACTTGGTTTTTCCTATTGAAAAATAACCCAAAATCATGTTCCCGGGATAATCAAAACCTGAACTAGTATTCAAACAAAATAGCTACTTCCTTATTTATTGCATCTCGTCAAATTCAAAGATTAATGTTTGAGAAAGTTTCATGGTCCCAAGATCGAAACACATGTGCACAAATAAATTGGTGTTCTAAATATGATGAAACCTTTATGCTTCAAAGACATGGGCTATGCTAAAAAAATGGGCACGTGCCCGCATATAAACAAAAACAATGGGTACGTCGATGCCCGCCTATCTAAAAAAAAAAAAAAAAAAAAAGAGAAGAAATAATTGACAAGTGTCCGAGGGCGAGTAGAGCCCACTTCTCCAAATAAAAAAAAAAAGCAAGCCCATGACTCTTTAAAAAGCAAAGAGGCATCATAACTAAAAAAAAAAAAAAAAAAAATTTATCATATGCACATCTTTGATCTAGGAATATGACACTTCCCTCCATTAATCTAGAATTTGACTTGACATTTTATACAAGGAAGTAAGCAATTTTGTTGGTACTCTCAAGTTTGATTAAACCCAGGAACATAGCACAAATTCTTTTCAAAAATTTGAAAAACAACCAAGTCTATTTGTGAAGTGTAAGTAGAAAGAAAGAACTCCCCGCTTATCTCCATCGCACGATCATTCAAGATAATGTGGTAGAACACTTTGAATATTGACAAAGGAAACAACCTCACAAAAACCTAAAGTTCGACTTTACTCGAGGACGAGTAAAAGCCAAGTGTGGGGAGTTGTTGGCGGTCATTATCAAGCATTTAATACCGCCAACTCAGGTTCATTCCAAGGGAAATAAACAATCTCATGGTGCATATGCATTTATTTCTAACCTAGTTCCACTTGTATTGGTAGAAAACATGTTTTGTAGGTATAAAAGTGGAAACAGTACAAATACGCCTAATAAACAATGAAAGCACAAAACCAGGATTGCGCTTTGTCAAGGGAGGGCCAACAGCCGGAATCGGGCAAAATGGGCCAATGCACCTACGGAAAAATGAGCCAAAATGGGCCAAGAGGTGACACACGAAAGCCCGGCTCGAACCGGGCCAAACCTGGGCCGGCCGACCCCCTACGGCGGCCGGCGCAAGCTTGGCCCCGATCCCGCCGTGCCTTCGCTGACTTCCCCATGCCGAAATACTAACGCGGGAAAGGATGGTGCAAAATTCGTTTGGCGCCGTTTTTCTCCCGCCAAAGTACCCAAATTTGGCCTCACCTCATGTATAAATAGAGGGGCACACCCCCTTCTATAAATCCACACACACAAGCATTCACTCACTCATTGTTTCACTCACACACTCCACTCCACTACTCACACTTAGTACACATTGGAGTAGAGGAAAGGAGCTAAGTTAGAATTAGAAGGGAGTGAGAGAGGAGGAAGTGTGGAGAAGAGGAGTAGCGACCCCTCGCCTCGGTAGACGGAGTTCGAACCCGTCGGCTCCCCCGTCCCGCATTTGTACCTCTCACGGATCATCCTACTGGGTTTGGAGTAAGAGATCCGTGTTCTAATTACAGTAATTATCTTCGAGTTTGAGTTATTACTTTAATTATACGTTCGCCGGTTCGTTGTTTACCATATCGGTAGATGCTCTAGTAGAGGACTCCTGATGAAGATGGATGTTCCTGGCCGACGCTAGAGTACGTGATAAGTAGTGTAGACGTGGTGTCTAAACTACGAGTCACCCTCGTTTGCCAATCACCACGGTAGTGAGGTAGGCGCAGTGGTGACAGCCCCTGTTTGACCTTAGTATTCCTCCACGTCCGGGTGTCGGCGGTAGTCCGGAGGCCGGACCCTTCCGCGGACCAGGGGAGAGCCGGTGGCTACGTGAACGTATAAGAAAAGAAGTAATTTGGCTTTAGGATAATCTGGCCGTAGTAGAAACTCACTACCCGCCACACCCTTTCCATCTTCATCCCGGTAGCTAGTCAAACCTGACTTAACACCCGTTCCCTATGGAAATCGGTACCCTGAACACTTCCGGGTGAAGTGCTACAACGGTATTTCCTTGCGCTTGCGGACTATTCTGCTTACGCTAAGAAACACCAACAAGTATCGCGCAAGTCTCATCACCGAGCTCGCCAAGATCGGCAACCTGGAGGCGTGCTTCAGAGCTGGCATGTCCGCCGACTCGGGGCATGCGCTCGCCCAGTATGTTCACACTCTTCTGCTCTACAGGCAGAACGCCGCCGATGACGACAGTGCCCGAGAGGTGTTGCGGGAGATCGAGCGCGACACGGCGGCGACGCTGCCTCGACTCTGGACGAACGTGAACTGCCATGAGCACTTGAGACAGGCATTGGAAGTGTTGCGTGATGATTTGCTGGTGCCGTATCCGGTGGGCAAAGATCGTCCCCGCCCGCCCAACCGGTGCCTCGCCAGGACGCGCACAAGTGGAGATTAGAAGACACTTGTGGCACCCTGGCCGAACGACGGCCAGGATTAGTATGGCCACTGCGGTGGGTGTACTGCAGCGAGGAGTGTAAGATCCACAGTGAGTGTACTATGTTCTTCCTTGCGCTGCAAGGTTGAAATAAGCACGCCGGCGATGATGCTCTCATGCAATGTATGTCTTTATATATGTGTGTAATGCATTGCTCTAGCTAGATCATCTAGATCATCTAGATCGAGCTTTTGCTAGCTTTTGGTTGTGTGCATGCATGGACCGGTTGATGTTCGATTGATCCTCTCGAGTAGCATGCAAAGATGAACACCGGTGAGATGTTTTAATTTGTTGTATTCTTGTGTTATATTTTGTCCGGGATGGTGTTGTGTTACTCTAATTCATGTGCCGCGTGGATGTTTGACTAATTGCATCCGAAATGATGAATGAACAGTGACAATGGTACAAAGATATTCATGTTTGCGATGGTGTATAATTAAGATTCGTGAACAATCACTAGCATGGATGTCGGATGGGGAAACAAAGAAACCAAATTGAGAATTAATTGTAGATCTTGCTAAGTTATGAAACTTTCTAGTTTAAAACTTTTTGATTTGGCATTATCTTGTAATAGAAAACTAGGTCCGAATTTAAAAAAATGGAAATTTAAATTTTTTGGATGACCTCCGACAAACTACCAATATAAAGACCAGAGTTCCCAAATATCCATGAAACTTTGTAAATCCGTTCCAACTTGTAGTTCGTTTGACTTTTTCAACCTCAACTTTGACCACTGTCTTATTTAAACTTTTGTGCAAAATATCACTTCTTTTGTTGTGGCTTGCTTTATTAACAAATGGTATTTAAGAATGACTTAAATTTGACTCTTTTTGTACAAATTTTTTGAATAAGACGACCGGTCAAACTTAGGGTCAAAAAGTCAAAGGAACTATAATTTGAAACGGATGGGCCTTTTATATTTGGGATCATCTTGTCATGGAGAAACATGTAACGTTTGAAAACATTTAGTAGATTACACATACTACACACATTGGGATAGTTTAGTATGAAGAAAGACGCAGGCGCTTGTAGCGGCGCTGCATGCAGTTTTTTGACTTTTTAAGCCACGGTGGAGGCTCACAGGGCGCTTGTGCGCGGCATCGCTGCCTAATTAAGCGTCCGACGCTTGTGCCTGGGCTTGAAGGAAATCCTACCGTGACAAGCTAATTATAGTATTGTTGACTAGTTATTCAGTTAATGAAGCACCTACTACACCATTGTAAGTAGAAAAAGTTTTATGCCTTCTCTCTCTTTAAGTGCCAATGTTAGCATCCCTGCATTGTACTTGCCCTCATGTCCGTCGCGGGAGGGCACCAGCCATCCCACGTGGAGGTGACTGCGCGGCCTGCACCAAGGATTGGACGGAACGACAGTGGCAGACGTGTCTCCTACTGTACTTCTATAGCGAGGTGTGAAGGATACGCAAAGGATTCGCATGCAAAGGGCGTGGATATGATCAGCACGTGTCACGGGAATAGTCCAGAGAGTACTGTACATGTGTACTAATCATTTTTATATTGCCAAATTGTTTGACCAAAACCTTACTTTTACGGGGACTCGCGCGGGCGGCCAAACGCTTCTGGTTCCTTGTCGCAGAAGCGTCGGTTGTTGCCTCCGTTCCCGGCTGTCCGTCGCTAGACACTTCCTCCGGAGTGCACCGGCCGGCTACTCTAGAGGGCAAGAGCGAGGGCCAGCGCTCGTTGTCAAAGAAGAAGGGCAAGAGGCCGGCAACACAGCCAGACGCGATGGCTTGTACTCCGTACGTAGCTTGTCTTGAAATTAAAATATCAAGTAATAGGTCACGAAACAACAATAAAAAGACGAAACAACGGTAACTGTTGACAGACGGAACAGGTAGTACACGTTTGAAGAAAGAAAGAAACTTGAACAAATACAGTGAAGAAGCACAAATGCAGAGAGCAAGTACTTTATTCAAAGTTTCATCCTGGGTACAAACTAATCCTCAAGGAATTCACCGATAAGAGTTTGAGGATCAAGGAGATCGACTATAGCAGCGGCATGATTGCGGAAACTCCCTCAATCTGGGCTCGGTCCTCCTCGCTGATTGGAGCCCCACGAAAAGCCGGGAGCATGGATACACAAATCTCTGCCGGTTTGGGTTGACAGAGCCGCCAAACCCATCCGGCCGCCGAAAAAAACGCCGTGCCTCGATGAGCGCCGTCACACGAGGAAACGCCACCGCGAGACGTTGCACCGGGATTCACCTTGAACACCAATACGGTCGCAAGCTATGGACTTCCGCCATCTCGGCCAGCGAAGCGTTAGCCCCCAACACATGCTCGTTTGCCGCCGCAACAAATGCGCCGGGCCGCCATCCCCCCCGGATTGGCGCGGGCGCGCCGCCGCCGCGCCGCCGCAAAGTCGGCTCGCCTCGGCCGCCGCCAGCGCTGGGCGTTTGCATCTACAAATAGGGATCAATGCAAATTAGTATTTTAACGAGATGAACTGATATGCACAAAATGAGGTTTACCGTCGACGGCTTGGAGAAGGAGGGCTCTCTCCCGCTCCACGATCGAGGCGCCGCCGCCGATCACTCACTGGTGGCCTCGAATACTCGGCCGCCTTCTCCGGATATAGCTCGTGGAAGTGTGGACCATCGCCGAGGGTGTAGTGATCCTCCCACGGTTCTGCGGGAGGAGAAGCCGGAGGAGAAGGAACCGGAGCGGGGCCATGGTCGAAGCAGATTCCGTTGGCGCTCTCTAGAGATTGAACAGCGAAGATTGACAATGAAATATTTAAGATGAAGTCACGGATAATAGCTGAGCACTTACCCGACTCGGCTGCCCGACTCGGCTGGCATCATAGCGGCGCCGCTGGTGCTGGGGATTGCATCCTTCTCCCTCTTCCAGAGCGCGTTTGCCCTGCAAGTTTTGCTCCGCCATTGGAGGGGATGCAAGGGAGTTTTCCTATTTGATGGAGGGGGAGAAGATAACTGCAAGTTGGATGATTGTGTTGCCACGGTCGAGGCAGTTTTGCTGTGACGGATTTCCTGGGAACCGCAATGGCCGCTACGCATAAATGGAGCATTAAATGTATAGGTAAATAAAAAAACTAATTGCATAATTTGGCTAAAAAGCCCCAGACGAATCTTTTGAGTCTAGTCCATGGTAGGACAATAATTACCAAATATAAACAAAAAGTGCTATAGTAAACGAACAGGTTTTCCAGAAAATAGACATTTTATTTCCGCGGGAATGTTTTTTAGTTGGCTAAACTGAATTGACATTTGAGTTTTGGTATTTGTAAGGTGTGTACTAGTACTATGTCAATATGTATAATCAAAGTTTTGTTTTGCAGATGTCTATATACCTCTAGCGTTCCCATATCTGATGGGAACTATTAAAGTTTTGGTTGTGGGCATGCCATCTCCTGCATTGTTGGAGTGTGATATGTTGTGAATTATGCTTCTCTTGCATTCTCTTAATTAATGTGATTTGAGGATTGTGATTTGTTTTATATCAAAACAATCTCATTTGGATCCCTCGTATAATTGTTTTTGTGCAGATATGTAGGGCTTGATGGCGGTGCTAATGAGAGCATGAAGCAACAAAAGGCTAAGAAGGAAGCGAAGTAGAAGCGTCGATGGAGTTTTATGTTTTTATGCCATCCGTAGGGATTAATTTGATTGTGTGAGCGTCTAGCTTGTCATCTTTTTCTTTTGTCTTCTTTTAGAAATTGAGATGCTAACTTCATAAGACTAATGACAGAACTTGTTTGTTTACTGTGGCACTCCCTACACGGTTGATAGTGCACTTTTATGGTTATTGGAACTTTGCTGTCAAGATGACTGCTCACATGGTTTTGGAACTGATTTCTTTGTGTACACATTTATAGTGATTACTTTGGTTGTGTGAACGCTTAGTGTTGTCAATGCATTCTACAAATGAGGTCAAAACTTAATAAAAACTTGTGCTCCTTGAGATGTCTAGTTTTTATTAAAAATATGGAACTAGCCATGTTTTGTAGAATTATTTATTTTTAACACCAACATATTACGTTTTATGAAAATTAAATAATTCTACAAAATATGGCCAGTTTCATATTTTTAATAAAAACTAGACATCTCAAGGAGCACAACAAAATTTGGTTCACCAAAATTGGAGTTACCAAACTCTAGTTATGAATTTCCAAAAGTGACAAAAGGCCGGATTCCTAACAATTTTTCGTTTTGAGGCCGATTCCCACATTCAAAAAAATGATGCCGTGATTCCTAAGACAAACTTTTTTCGGGGCCAAATTCCTAATTCTCCCATAGTCCTATTACTCCAAACAATGTTTAACATTTCGAAATAGCACACAAGTTACAGTCGCCCTTTTACATTAACCATGGGACCATGGTGTCTGCATCGAACACTCTACAATTGCCACCTCGGATTCCCTCAAATGCTCCATATAGTGCTATGGGCAGTTCTCTCTCGCAGTCTCTCGTCTCTTCCTTCTCCCATACTACACCTACTAGTAGTACTCTTGGGAGCACACAACTTACACCGCTCTCTACATAGGGGTCAGCCTCGCCTTCGCCTTCGTCTCCATCCTAGGCAGGTGCACCTCTTTATCACATCCATGCAAACGTACCTAGATATGGTTTTTCATGTGGTTTTTGAAACAAAGAAATACATGAGTTTTTTTTTTTGGTGGTTGCAGATCTGGATCGAGTCCCGGCCGTTCGTGATCTCGACTTCATGTGGTCTCTGAAGTCCCTACCGCCGCTCGATCTCTAGTGTTTTAGCTAGTGTTGGGTTGGGAAGGAGGCCGAAGAAAATGTCGTAAAAAGAACATCTTCTTGGGTAAACACCGCCGAGATCTCTGAAATGCATTTACTTTTTTTGAAGTTTTTTTAGTGGCTCTAAAAAGGTTTTGTTTTGTCTTGTATATTTGTGTGATTCATGCTATAGCCGGAGGTCGCCGGTGGGGCCACTCCCTCTCCTCGCGGAGTCGAGCATTTTTCGAGTCGCGCTGCTACGGCTACGGGCGCGTCACGCGCCATCGCCTTGACTTCCCCGACCGGGGATCCCGACCGGGCGTGGGAGGCCGCCACCATCGTCTTGAAGTCCCGTCCGCTCGGATCTCTCGGTGTTTTTTGGGCGGAGGCCGAAGAAAATGTCGCAAGAGAAGCACATCTGCTTGGGTAAGCACCGAAATCTAGATTGTAAAGTGCATTATCCTTCCTTTCTTGAAGTGTTTTCTGAATGGATCTAAAAAGTTTTTGTGTTTGTCTTGCATATCTATGTGACTCATGCTAGCTTCTACAACCACAAAGATCTATGCGGGAGATTATTAAAGGATGAGGAGGAGCGATGTGCAAAAAAAATGTGAGCAAAGCTTCATGTTGTTCTCCTCTGATCGACACCACAGCTCTAGGGCAGAGATAGATTACTAGTTGTTTCAGATAGGTGTTTATCCCTGACCCAAGTGTTTAGAGCCCTAAAAACTCAAAACTCAAGTTTTGCTTGTTTCTCTAGAACTTGTTGAGAGACCCTTTGAGTGGACTTCGACGAGTGGGGCTCACGGCCGCAGGACTATAATCTCCCGTGTAGGTCTCGAGCCCTGGTCATGGCCATGGCTAGCGCTTAAGACCTGCGCTGGAGATTATAATCCGACCGCACCCTCCTCGAGGGTGTCGTCGTCCCTACTCGAGTCTGGACCCGAGGGACGTCCATATATGTCTTCGTAGCTTAGGTCTTGCTTCCTCTGACAATGTTAGCTTGCTTTTGCTTCATCTTGTTTCAGCTTGTTATGTCTCACGGAATACTATTAAATCAGCCAAAATCAGGTGTTAGCAAAACAACCTGTTCTCCGTAATGTTGTTATATTATCAAAAAATTGTTCAAATTTGGAATGGTCTGTCTCTCCAAGAATCTGTATCGAACCTGTATTGCTAGTTTGTGCATTGTGGCTCAACAAACAAATTTAGCTTGATTTGTTCCGTGAAGAGGCAAATTTTGGCCTTGTGTTGAAACAGATTTGGCATCGAACACTCACCTCATTCTCTCTCGATCGATCGAACAGGCATGTGAAATGACACCATACGTGACCCACGATGTACAGTACACCTACTGCATACCGTGTGTTCGAGCATGTCATGATTACGATTCTACGACCCGTCTTTGGAAAAAAAAGGAGTTCAGAGTGCAGTCTGCGAGATGACACTGCGCGGCCTGCACCAAGGATGGACGGAACGACGAGTTTTTATATTCCCAAAAAAGTTTTGACCAAAACCTTTTCCAACAATACTACGGGGACTCGCGCGGCCAGCAGAGGCAGAGCCGGCCGGCCGTGGGCCCGTGGCAACGTGAACGCTTCGGTTCCGTGCCGCGTAAGCGTCGTGATTAAATTATAGTGAAAATAGGGAACAAGCCGTAGCTCGGTTGGTGTGCTTTCGGTCGTGGAAGCCACAGGTCGCGTGTTCGAGCCTCGCTCGATGCGTGATTTCCCACCGGGTTTTTTTCCACAATAATGTCTGCAGCCTCTTTCGCGTGAAGCCACAATGGGATTACGACGTGCCCGCCGCCTACTTAAACCTTGGATGCTCTCGGTGATCTCAAGAAGGACTCGATTGCTATCTGTGTGTAGTTGTAGGTCTACTAGTGCACAAGTGGTGTGGTTGGTGTGCGTGTGTAGCGTGGGTGTGTGTTTCTGTGCATAAACAGATTCTACAGCTGTACTTAGATGAGAGTTTTTTTTAAAAAAAAATTATAGTGAAAATATTTGTCCCGCGCTTTCCAAGCACGCAACAGGCCACGTCGGACGAGCTGCAGGAGGAGGCAGCATGCACGGGATGCAGAAGCAGAACGAGAGAGAGAGCACGGCCACCAGCGGGCCCTACAATTTGAAATACCTAAAAAATGTTATAACTGACAAACCAAAAATCTAAATTAAATTCCGATTACGCCATTAAATTTGTTTCAATTAATTCTTCAAAACAAGATATCACATGGATATATTTAAATAAAATTACAAGTGGGCCCACACAAAGGATATAAAGTATATGTATGAATGCGGAGAAACTGGTGTTGTGTGGGCACTATGAGCAAGTTTTAAATTGGGATTGATCGATCTATCGATCACATGCGTGATGAAAACTTGGATGTTTTGTTAGTCGTAACCATGCATATTTTCCAAAAATGATGAAAGGCCAGATTCCTAACAAATTTTCATTTTGAGGCCAGATTCCCAAATTCAAAAAAAATGATGCCAGATGTTGACACCTGTTATAGCATAATATTATTAGTTAATTAACATGAAATAAGGGCTTAAGATAAAGACCAACATAAGTCTAGGGGTCTAACTAATATATTTCCATGAGTTTTGGTATTCTGTGACTTTCCAGGGACTTAACAGATAAATGCAGAGAAGAATGGAGAAAGTTTCGGAATATACATCACATATGATGACAAGACTTGACCGTGAAGTAACTCAACCCAAAATGTGGACTAAAACACTCTAGAAGGTACCAGAGGACACCAGAAGAAACAGGAAGCCGAGAAGCTTCTGGACCCTGGCGGCCGCTAGAGCCTTTTAGGCCGGCCGCCCGCCAGGGGGGTCCTCCCGTCAGCCTCACATTTTTATGTCGGTTTACCACCGACCTTGACGTTGTATCTACACCGTTATTGAAGGTTGGTTTGATCCAAGGGTCCATGTTCATCGCCAAGTCCTATATAAGAAGACCACCTGACCCCAGGGTGAAACCCTAATTCATACCAAGTCATTATCAATTCATATTAGCTGAGTTCATCTCAACTCAAGTCCAACCAAGTCTAGACCTAAGCCCTAGTTCATCATATTAGAAGTAGTTAGCTATCTAGCTAGTTCTAGAGGAAGATCAAGTTCATCTTGAGTTCCTGATAGTCAAGAAGTAGCAGGAGCATCGTTCTTGAGACTTCTCTCTTGTATTCGATCTGTAAGTATTATTATTATCAGAATACAATTGTTATGACTTTGATCTATATCATGATTATATTCTTATTGATATGTGTTTATGCATGCTATGGTTATATATTTAGTTTAGTGACTTTGTCTTATATCTTATGCATGGAATTGTATAGCATCCACGTAGATGATCACTATGTGGGTGATAAGCAATGTGTAAACGTGGTGTTTATACAATGTTTATCTGCAATTGCACCCTACATTCCAGGCCGTGTGGTAGATCGTGGGAGTGACAGTCCTGTTGAGTCCTTTGGAATCCACCCTCCGAATGTAGGACTAGTTGAGCTTTAATTACGGTGATGATCAAGTTTTGTCCTTGGTTGTCATTGGTAATGCTTACCATGTGTAGATGTAATGCAACCTTGCCATGATAGCTAGATGTATTGCACTAATTGTAGTATTCATTGACATATGATTAGGAGTATCTTAGGAATATTCTTTCTATTCTTTCTATAACATGCTAATAGCTCGTATGATACTAGTGGCATATGATGATCTTAGACTTGGGTAGTTATCATTTATATAATTATCTTTATCTTGTGACTTATCCTGTTGAGTAATGTTAGATGCATATGGCTACTCTGCATTATACAACTGTAAGTGGATCTCATAAATAAATCACTTCCTAAATCATTAGATACCCTTTTCTCTCTACTTTCCATAGACTCCCTTTCCCTGTGGTAAAATATAAATATGATACTTGGATTACTCCCAGTGAAGTGCTACGATGGTATTTCTATCTGTGCGCTTGCAGATATCATGTTCATCCTTTTATCAAGGCCTATCAAGAATACCATACCCGCATTTCTTTGAGCGTTATTGCTAGGGTGACAGACTAGTGTATAGGTAATGCCTAGAAATGAGTGGTATACCTTGAGTACATATCCTGGTGAGATTAACTCCACTATGGATAATGATGCTAAGATACATCCCACTACTAACACCGCCTAACTTCGCTTTGTTGGATCATGAGATTAATTCCATATCCAAGCTAACATGATTAGATAGATATCCCATATATATTTCTTTCGCCTTCCTAATTTGTATCATGTAAGAAATATCAACAAGCATTTCTGGCGCCGTTGCAGGGGATCGGCGTAGTCTAACCGTAGTAATAGTTTTCTTGGCTTTGCTTCTAAACTTTCCTATTTTGGAAAGGCATAGTCAATCTTTCAAAATTTTAAAATGTGTTTTTCTAACAACATAAGTTTTCCTAGTGCTACTTTCCAGCTTTCTCTAGTTTGGAAGGGTATTAGCCAAAACTTAGACAGTGTTATTCCCATTAAGTTGGTATTGTTTTTAACTTTCCTAGTTAGAAGGGTGCTAGCCAAAAATCCTATAAACACATCACATATGGAAATTAGAGAGATCACTTGCATCACATAATGCATTGAGAACCCATTATCACATACTCAAACAGGTTCAACCTTGTTTTCTATTTGTTTTGATTTTATGCAGGGAAATTGTATGAATTGGAACCGTCCAGAAAATTTCGTTGAAGATCCTGAAAAACTAATCAGACAGGCCAGAGCAAAACTCAGACAAACTCCAGCACCTACATCATCATCATCATCATCTTCTGAGACACCAAGACCTTCTGATTTGGACGTTGATCAAGTCAGGCGAAGCTTAACACTTGAATTTGAAGCTATGGCAACCAAGACACTTCGTGAGTTCTCAGCTCCTACCACGGACAACATCCTCACTGGTCCGAAGGTAGAGGTTGGAGACAATGGCTTTGAGCTTAAGCCAGGGCTCATAAACATGGTGCAAGCCAGCCAATTCTGCGGAAAGGCACATGAAGATGCAAGTGCTCATCTCCAACACTTCCTAGAGATTTGCAGTACTTTTACTATGAAGGACGTATCCAGAGACGCCATATTGTTGTGCCTCTTCCCATTCTCACTGTTGGGAAAGGCGAAGCAATGGTTCTATGCTACAAAAGAGAAGAATACAACTTGGGATTTATGTTCCACAGCCTTTCTTGCTAAGTTCTTTCCTATAGGCAAGACGAATGTCTTAAGAGGGAAGATATCAAATTTCCAACAACAGCATGATGAATCTGTCCCGGAAGCGTGGGAACGTTTCCAAGAATACATTTCAGAATGTCCACACCATGGGATGGAGAAATGGCTGTTGATGCAGACTTTCTATCATGGGCTTGTTCCCAGTGCTCGTGAAACTATGGATGCTGCAGCTGGTGGTGCTTTCTTATCACTTACACTATCAAATGCTACAGAGCTTGTGGAGAAGATGGCTTCCAACCAAGGTTGGAGTGAAGAGCGTCAACCTCGCAAGAGAGGAATGCACCAGCTAAAAGAAGTAGATATGCTACCTGCTAAAATGGACCTAATCATGAAGAAGCTAGAGGATAGAGATCCTCAACCCAAGGCAGTCATGCAAATCCAAGATTCTCGCATGACGTGTGAAGAATGTGGAAACATAGGCCACACTGGCAGGAATTGCCCAGAGATTTTGGAGGACATCAACTTCGTCAATAACAACAATAATTTCCGTCCTCAACAGAATCAAGGTTGGAATCAACAGAGGCCCAACTACTAAGGAAACTACCAAGGTAATAATCAAGGTAACAATTTTAATACTTATCAACCTTCTTTAAGAGACCTTGTTATTAACCAAGGTAAAACTATGGAGAATCTGTCTAGAAAAATAGCAACTAATGATAAAGCTCTTGAACTTATTAATACTCGTTTAGAAAGCTTTTCTTCAGCTATTAAAAATCAACACAGTTTTAATAAAATGATAGAATCTCAGATTTCTCAGCTTTCTGTTCCACTAACCACACCAGGAAAGATTCCGGGGCAGCCGGAAGAATTAGAAACTACAAATCTTGTCGATATCTATAATGCAGGTAACTACTATAGAGAGACCTCAGGAAGCTGCTGGTTGGATGACTCGATGCCACCTAAAAAGGAAGATCCAGGAAGGCCAGTCATTACAATCCAGATAGGACAACACACCTTCGATAATGCTCTATGTGATTTCGGCTCAAGCGTGAACAAAATGCCTAAGGTAATTTATGAAAAGATTTATAGTGAACCACTGTGGAATACAAACATGTGCTTGCAGCTAGCGGTCGGTCATTACTCGTTATCCCGAGGGGATCCTTGAAGACGTGTGTGTGGGAATTAGAGGCTCTTACGTGCAAGCCGGACTTCGCGATCGTAGATACCTAAGAAATGAAAGATCAACAATCATACTCGGCCGACCATTCTTATGCTCGGCTAAAGCTATCATCTAAGCGCATAAAGTCGAAGATTTGTTTCAATATTAAAGGGAAAAAGGAGAAGTTCAACTTCAAGAACAAGGTACATACCTCTCCTACTAACCCACAACATTCTTATTCACATTTGCCAGAACCAAAGATAGAGACTTACAACAAGAATAGAAGAAGGAATCAGAACAGAAACAAGAAGGCGCAGCCTACAAAGGTAATGGTGGTAAATAAAATAAAATCTTATAATGATCATTTACTTCAATCTCCTATGCTTCCTAAACAAGACGATCCAGGTACTCCTACCATCGCATGCTCTATTCAAAGGTTTAACTTTCTATAATACATTTTGCGATACGGGATCTGGTATTAACTTAATGGCAAAGGTAACATATGAATTATTATTTGGAAAATTGCCATTGCAACCAACATTTGTGCAGCTACAGAAGGCAGACCAATCATACAGAATTCCTGAAGGGAGTGCTAAAGACGTACCAGCAAGATTATGGACCACTATGTTCTCACTGACTTTGTAGTCATGGACATGGGGAAGGAAGAAGATCCTCCATTAGTGCTTGGGAGACCATTCCTCAACACTACACGCGCAATCATCTACATCCATACAGGAGAAATTCATTTCCAATTCCCTAAAGACAAGGTACGTGTTTACTTCAATAGTTATAATGATTATACAAAACCCAGGAAAAGCAGGTCAGCTCGTCGCCGCCAAAGGAGACAGTGGATTAAAGACTTAGAAGAAGATAAGGTAAGTACAGAAATTAAATCTATTACACCTAATACATCCACAGAGAAAACAGAATCAACTACTCCAGAGAAAAGTTCATCATCTAAACAAAGATGGAGGAAGAAGAAGACATCTCCCAGAACATCATCGGAAGAAACAATAGAATCATCAGTGCCACCGATTGTGACAATTGATATACCATGGGAGTAAAGAGCAGAACTAGAAGTCCTATTCGGAGGACTCTAAATGCCGAATCCTCGCCGAAAGGTAACTTGGTAAGTTATCCATATGTAAATCCCGCATTGCATACTTATTCGCTCCATATCATGTTTATCATTTTAGCATTTTAAATCTGCATTTGAAAATAACAAAAATATTTTGTGGTTTGTTTTGTGAAAACCTTTAAGCCCCATGCTAATATCCCCAAGGCTTAAACACCTCTAGGCTATTTGTTTGTGGTGGCATAAAAAATAAAATAAAAAATGCATAAGTACTTTATCTTTTCTTACATATAAAAATAAAAATTCAAAAAATGAAAATCCAAAATATATCCCAGGCAACCTAAAGCAATGTGGCTAACCCCTAATGCTTAATCAAGTTCCACTAGCTTTGTTGTCTATTTGAGATCAGCAGATTTCAAGAGGAGAAGAGATATGTTAGGCGCCACCCTTGACGCCAACTACCTCAACTTCTACATCATTGAAGACTACACTCCAATCTAGCTTGGGGGAGTGCAACCCCTAGTTATCCAGATAAGTATTTTACTATCTATATATATTATATTAATATTATTAGTTAAATATTTTGTTTGTTAGAAAGTTTGTTAAGAGTCTAGTTTTATATAGTCTAGTTGTTTGTTAAGAGTCTTTTGTTAGAGTGTGAATAAAAGGATCAAGAGAGAGTGCACACTAAGTTTACTTTGCTCAACTAAAATAAACCCCAAAATCTGCCAACATGGAGATGATGAATAGTTGCTCTACTATTATACTTTTCTAGTACCTAGCTTTCAAGCTTAATTTCTCTTGAGCTCCATTTGCAAAATTACTTTGACTTGATATTTACTCTAAAACCTGAAACCTATGGGTTGCAAATGCTTGCTCTAAAGTCTAGGTAATTGACGGATATGATATATGATAGTCTGAGCTACTATTTGATCTTACTCCTAGTGACACTAGATTTCTGGAGATTTATATTTTGAAAATTGAAAATGCACATGATAAGTTCCTGTGTGACAAGAGTGTGAACCTCCTACCACAGCCATATATACATGCTCCCTAGATTAGGAAAACCTTTTGATATATATATAGGCTGCTTGCTTTGCATTGAGTTTGTTCAATCTTTGTCGACCCTTAGAAACTTGTCATGCTGATCATGTACACTCCACTACATTCCACTCCACTCGACTCCATACACTTATATGCTATTTTCATCCTGGAAGTACGCATCCACCACATATACACCCATTATATATATACCATTTCACTCTAGCCAGCAAAAATGTTCTACTCCTATCCTAGGAGAGAGCAACCAAAAATATTCCCTATACCCATCCACTCATTCATTGCTAGCCAATATCTTACAAAAGCTCCATTACATTTGTTTATCTCTCAAAAGTTATTGCAAAAGAGATTTGGGTTGTAGATTAAAAAAAAAAGAAGGGAGATGAAAAATGGACAAGTGTCCTACGGGCAAGTAGAGCCTACCTCCCTAAGAAAAATAAAGAACAAAAGGAGAGTTAAAAAAATGGACAAGTGTCTGCTGAAAACAATGAGTACTTAGATGCTCGCCTCTCCATAAAAAGAAAGAAAAGATATGACCCAAGTTCTCATAAAGTTTCCAAATTCCAAAAGAGAGAAGATTCCTCAAGGAGTACAAGTAAGATTTTCCCTCATACATTCTACTATTTTTCCTACCACTATATTCTATCCACCATACACATGCATCACTTGATCAGTGTGACTTGTAACTTTGGATCCATTGCTTGAATTTACAATATATGCTTAGTAAGTAAATTTAGTTTTATCCTACCTATAAGCTCCAGATATATAAGCCTTAGATATAAGGTAAGAGAGAAGAAGGCATAGTGTGCTACTGCCTTAGCCAAAAATACTACATATTATGAGAGAAAGGCAACACTATCTTATTGCCTTAGAGAGGATCCATAAATACCACAAATAAGAGACTAGAGAGAGTCATACTGGGAACTTTGAGTTTTATTTGAAAATCAGCAAAAACTCCAGAAGGACAGTTCATCAAAAGAGTTTGAGATACAAATTAACGACTTGACTGTTCTATCTTTCAATTACCCAAGATTGAAGAAAAGGTTATAAGCCCCATAAGGTAAGAGGTAATATGGGTAAGTTGAATTTTGAAAAGTTTATTCCTATCTGGAGAGAAATTTTGTTTGAAAGCATGTGTACTCTTAAGGTGTGATAGCGTTGCAGCAACTCCTGATCCAAGTAAGTAGTTTAATATAATATCATGTGTCTTGCTAGAGACTAGCAAGAGGTAAGTGTTGACGTTTCTTAACGTCGCAGAAGAATCCGCAAGCGTACAGAACTGTCGTTGTAGCTTTCACCCGGAAATATTCAGGGTATCGTATTTTCCACAGCGAACGGATGCACTCTCTCCTAACTAGTTCGCCCAAGGACACACACGACCAAAGATGGGGAGGATTAGCGAGAAGGATCCCTACACCTTTAGGGTCTATGGTTAGCCAGTCTCCAGAGCTACTTGTTCACTTCGGGACCGGCCCTCGCCCAAACCGGGCAGAGTCCGGCAATTAGCTCTACGTCACACCCGAACGTGGAGGGATTACAAGGGACGGACAAGGCTGTCACGACCTTGCCGCCTACCCTCACGACCGTGGGGTGCTTCGTAAAAGATAGAAAACCGCTAGCCCAAACACCACGTCTACGCTAGTGATTATCACTCTAGTGTTTGCCAGGTTCCCCGGTCAAAGGGTTCCACCACTAGAGTCCCGCCCCGAAGGAACGACTATCGATCCCGCAAACGAGTAGATAAATCGTGGATAAACAAAAGACAATAAAGATTATCGGAACCGAGGATGCTTACTTAGCCAAGATCCCGTGAAGGAGCCAAGCCCGAATCCACTGAGGTACAAGGTTGGGGAGACACCGACAAGTCTGGCACTTCCCCGCTCTCAGCCCTTCACATCTCTCCTCCGCCGATCTCTCTACTACTTAGGTAGGGCCTAGACCCATTGGAGTGAGGAAGAAGAGTAGAGGGCAGCTCTAAGAGAGAGCTCTTGCCTTGGAATGGTGTGTGTTGAGTGAGGGAGAGAGGAGGGCTACTTATACACATGAGAGAGGTGGCCAAAAGACTAAACTACCCCCTAACCGACCTTGGTAACGCGTCTAGGTACAGTGAACCGGCCACCCAAGCACCGCACCGCCCTCCACACGTCTTAATGTGCCGACCTGCCGAAGACGGGCTCGAACCGCCCCCAGCAGGGTGCGGGCGCACCTTGGGGTGCGGCCGCACCCCTTTGGGCTCGGCCCGGCCCAGGTCTTCGTGGGTCGTCATCTTCTGTTCTGAAAAGTGTTTGGGCGATGTTGGCTTGGCCCAATTCTGTCATTTCGGTCCAATTCCACCCTGGGCTTGTGATCTTCTGAAATGCGCTTTCCAGGGTCGCGTACTTTGGTCGTATTTCCACCTGTTTTTATTATAAATACTACAAAATACATTTTGGACACTACAAGTGGAAATATGTGAGTAATAGATGTATATGAGTATAGAAAGGTATAGTTTCACTCCCTTTATGGTAGTAAGTTGACGGTAAAAACATGTCGTTAGTGACCATCAACAAACTCCCCCAAGCTTACCCTTTGCGCATCCTCGAGCAAAAGATAAGTACTTGGTTGTTGATCAGAAGTTGCTACTATGCCGATTACATCTCACCTGTGCTAGGGTTATAACAAAAAGTTCTACTATAGTTTGAATAAAATGGCACGTCTTTACTCACCCTTTATTACCTTTCATCGTTGCGGGGCTTTTTAGCTGTCTCAGAGTCTTGGGCGGTTGCCAAATAGAACGGTTATAATAGAAATACTACTCATTCATTCTTTTGATCAACTTTTTCATCCGGGATTATTTATTAAATTATATTTGTTTTTTGAGAAAGTTTGGGCATATTACTATATATTGTATTTTTTTTTTTGGAGAGGTGGGCTCTACTCGCCCTAGACTTTTGTCTTTTATTTCCTCTCTTTCTTTCTTTTTTTTTTTGGAGATGTGGGCTCTACTCGCCCTCGGACACGTGTCCATTTTTCATCTCTTTTTCTCTTTCTTTTTTTTTTTTTAACATAGCCCATATCTTTCTCTTTTCTTCAAATTAGATTCCCTGGATGTCAAGTTTCCCTCCCGAACGAAATCATAGCAAATCTATTTGTACCATATCATTTTTGGCAACAACTTAGACTGGATAGAGCTTATGCAACCCACATGAATCAGGTTTTTTCAAGATGAGTTTTAAGACTTAGCCACTAAACTCAAACTTTAGAGAAATTCAAGTTATAAACTAGGCACAGGCAAAACATAAGACAGAGCAACTATTCATCATTTCAACAAGGGACTAAGACTAAACATTTTCATAGCTCATATGTATAGGAATGGAAAAAAAAAATTTTGTCTCCTTTTTTTTTTAGCATAACTCATCATTTCATAAGATAGAGAATATAATCAAAATGTGAGATACACGTTACCTTTCTTGGAGTCCTCCCCCAAGCTAGCTCTTTACTTACCTTTCATGGTTGTGCTAGCTTGTGCGCGCAATGATTTGAGTTGTGATTGGTCGCGTGGTTGGAGGCTCCCCCCAAGCTTGTCTTTTGATGTCATCACAAAAACAGGACAAAGGACTTGGGGTTGAAAGGTTTATTTCCTCTTCTCTCATTTCTCCTCATTCTCTTCTCTCCTCTTTCTTTTATTATTATTATTGTGAGATGTGAGAGCGAGAGTTTTGCACAAACCACCGTTTGAAGAGGAAGGAGTTAATGGTAGTTGTTCGCCTCGTCCTTCTCCATCATGAATTGTTCGGTGTTTGTGCATTGTGTTGGGGAGGTCTTAGAAGTTTGTTCATTGTGTTTGAGAGATCTCCCCACACTTGGTCTTGTACCTGGTTTTTATTCAAAAAACAGGAAAACAAAAACAAAAACAAAAGAAAAACACATGGCTCTACCGCAAGCATGAACACCGTAGAGCCTTTATTGAGATTATTTATTTTATTTTATTTTATTTTATTTGTTCACAACCGCATCACTCAAGCAAGGCTAACATAAAAGAGAGGCAAAGAAAAACATAGCCTTGATTTATCTCCAACATAAGATACTTCCATAGATCATGACAACAATACCCTAAGCTCATTAACCAAGATCCAACGCCATGTCGAATTTTGATTAAAGGAGGTCTTTTTAACCTAAGCACCATGCTCAATTTAAAAAGACCTATGGATGTGCTGTATATGAGCTCATCCAAACTAGAGCATAAATCAAAAACATGGGAAGCATAAAGTTTTGGTTCTATGGAGACAAAAATGAGTGAATGAGTTGGTGAACATTACCTTTGCATACCTGGATATTTTTACCGTCAGCATTTATGGATGAAGCATCGAAGTTGTTGCTGCGGTTTGCGTGATGGCTTTGTCCAGGTGTACCATAAGACTAGGCCACACACACACAAATTTGTGTGTACGGGTCATGGGTCTTGATGGTAGCAGCAAAGGATGAGAGACAAACCCATCTTGCTTGTGGAAGCAATGATGAGTGGGGTCAGGCAGCACTTTGGTATGTACCTTGACCATGCGGGGCCAACTCCGCTCCTCTCTTCTCTTATTGATTTTTTTTTTTTCAATTCTATTATATATATATATATTTCTTTTCAACAACATTCTCTTTTTTTTTTTTCTTTTTTCTCTTTTTTTTTTCACTATTGTTTTTTTTTTTTTTTTTTTTTTTTATTCCTTTTTTTTTTTCAAGAAGGCGGGGGTGACATCATCTTTTATTCACCATCATCAATTTGGTTTTTGTACGACGCCTTGATGTATGGAACTTGAGGTTTTCACCATCTTTCCCCACACTTGGACTTTTGTGCAAAAGTCAAGTGTGCAAAGTCCGGTCTCCTTTTTGAGTGTGTTCCATCATCCATGAGCATCGAGTTTTTTTTTTTTTTTTTTTTTTTTTTGATGTCGGGCCCCATGTTTTCAAGCATCGCATGCCTCTTTTGATCTTCTTAGTCGATCTCCACCTGAAATGGTTAGCGACAAGAATACCCGTAGGTGCATACTAACTTGATAACATGATCTTGCTATTATTAATAAGAACAGAGGGAAAAACTTTTTTTTTTTTTTTTGAAAACAACAAGAGAGAATTATTCATTTTTTTTTTTTTTTTTTTACAGTCCGGGTTATCTCCCAAATTTGCTTTGTTTATGGTCATAAGCTTGACCGCGGGAATTCATCTTCCAGCTAATGTTGGTGAAGTTCCCAGCCTCACCACTAAGAAGTTAGCGTTACGCTTAAGCTGCATGGTTAGCCATCGTGCCACTACGAGATCGGCAAAACTTGTGATAGACGAAGACATCCACAACCATCCTCTTGAAAAGTTTGTGAACGAGGATTAAGAGAATGTTGGGGTCCTCGTAGGGGCACGTGGTGAGAAGCAAGACAACTCTAGAGATCCAAAAAGGTGAGCATGAAACTTGAGGGATCTCAAAGGAAGATTTTTCATGCTCATTAGCAGTTTCTATATCGGTCTCTAGAGTTGGTGCTTCGTGCATGTCCATGGCGCATGAGCTTTTATCCTCACAAGATGTGTCATGAAGGACGAACGTTGAATCTCGACCTTTGTCAAGAACAACGTTTTGTTGGCCAGAGGGACATGTCTTGTGTTCGAGTGAGGACGATGGGTGCTTCGTTTCACTAAGATGCAAAAGCAACTTAGGTGAATCGAATGGAGTTATTAATGTCGCCTCCTTGAACAAGTTTTGGTTGGGAAGATGCTTCGCCTTTGGGATTTCTAGGTGAGAGGCACAAGCATTCTTTCCCAACTTCTCATCATGGCTTTCCTCTATAGGTTTTTCGTGAAAAAGCTTTTCGAGAGGGTAGCCTATGAGAAGATCAAAGTCGAAGATGGGATAGATATAGAAGTCTAAGTGAACCTCGGTTTCATGAATGTTTATTGGCACGGCCCTAACAATCCCACAACATGCAAAGATGAGGCCAAACTGACCTTTGAAAAGTCTATCGGTCGAGGCTAGCGGCATATTACCCAAAAGGGTTTCCGCAAGATATTGCGACATGATATTTGCCTCAGCTGTTGGGTTGTGTAGGGCATCTAAGGAATTTCCTCGTAATGAACAAGATATAGTCGTGGAAGGTGAAAGAATCTGAATTGCTTCAGAAGAACGTTTCACCTCCATTAACCATTCTTTTGAAGGTTTCGCGCTAGAGGAAGATTCGTTAGAAGGAGCTGTGCTCCATTTGCTCCATTCGTGCCATAGAAGGTTCAAGGTTCTCCCATGATCCTCGAATTTGATCGGGAACTCCGAAGGATGAAGCATCCCTTCCTTCGGTGTTTGTTGTTCGGGTGAGGGCTCAACAGTCGGTTCTAATGATGATATGGGGAATGGTTCGACTGATGAGGGCTCCTCAAAACTTGACATGCCCTTGTTATGGAGGGGAGTAGGTTCTACAACGGGAGAAGCATGCTTCTCTAGGATGTGATCAAGGATTTTCCTCTGTTCCATTGTAGGTTTGCGTGAAAACGACCCTCCGATGGTCATGTCAAGGCATAGGGCAGTGTCTATGTCAAGACCCAAACAAAAGATATGCAAAAGCACACTATCGGGTAATAACAAGTCTGGGCTATCATGTATTAACATTGCAAACCTAGCCCAGGCTGCACCTATGGACTCCTTCTCATCCTGCTCGAAATCGAGGATTGTCCTTGGTAGGGTGTTGATGGGGAAAAATGCTAGACAGAAATTGTCTTTGAGTTCTTTCCAATCCCCATTCAAACTTCCTACGACATTAGTGTACCATTGTTCTGCTCTCCCTGTGAGGGAGAACGGAAACAACTTCCACATGATAGTTTCTTGTGTCATGCCCGGAATGCTTAGGCATGCACATATTTCCTCGAAATCTCGGAGGTGACTACAAGGGTTTTCAGTGTGGTAGCCAGAGAAAGGGTCTGCCCG
Source organism: Hyparrhenia diplandra (assembly GCA_015847255.1). NCBI lineage: Eukaryota > Viridiplantae > Streptophyta > Magnoliopsida > Poales > Poaceae > Hyparrhenia > Hyparrhenia diplandra. The sequence continues at coordinate 139,169 of JADLZK010011890.1, read as the reverse complement.
AACGATGGATTTCAAATATGGGTGGAGTTCATAGCCAGATGAAAATTTTGGTTTTGAAAAAGATTGCGGCTCTGTGAACTCCTCCGTTGAAGCAAAAAGATTTTCAGAATGAGTGGGCTTCATTTTGGAAAAAGAAAATAAATAACTATTTTGATTTTTTTTTTAAATAGATAGATACGAGGACGCACTAGGTTCGAAGATAATAGCAACCGTTCCCCGGCAACGGCGCCGAAAAGCTTGTTGACGCGTTTCTTAACGTCGTAGAAGAATCCGCAAGCGTCATGAAACTGTCGTTGTAGCTTTCACCCCGAAATATATTCGGGTATCGTATTTTCCACGGGGAACGGATGCACTCTCTCCTAACTAGTTCGCCCAAGGACACACCACGACCAAAGATGGGGAGGATTAGCGAGAAGGATCCCTACACCTTTAGGGTCTATGGTTAGCCGCCTCGAGCTACTTGTTCACCGGGCACCGGCCCACGCCCCAAACCGGGCAGAGTCCGACAATTAGCTCTACGTCACACCCGAACGTGGAGGGATTACAAGGGACGGACAAGGCTGTCACGACCCTGCCGCCTACCCTCACGACCGTGGGGTGCTTCGCAAAAGATAGAAAACCGCTAACCCAAACACCACGTCTACGCTAGTGATTATCACTCTAGTGTTTGCCAGGTTCCCCGGTCAAAGGGTTCCACCACTAGAGTCCCGCCCCGAAGGAATGACTATCGATCCCGCAAACGAGTAGATAAATCGTGGATAAACAAAAGACAATAAAGATTATCGGAACCGAGGATGCTTACTTAGCCAAGATCCCGTGAAGGAGCTAAGCCCGAATCCACCGAGGTACAAGGTTGGGGAGACACCGACAAGTCCCAAGACTTCCCGCTCTCAGCCCTTCACATCTCTCCTCCGCCGATCTCTCTACTACTTAGGTAGGGCCTAGACCCATTGGAGTGAGGAAGAAGAGTAGAGGGCAGCTCTAAGAGAGAGCTCTTGCCTTGGAATGGTGTGTGTTGAGTGAGGGAGAGAGGAGGGCTACTTATACACATGAGAGAGGTGGCCAAAAGACTAAACTACCCCCTAACCGACCTTGGTAACACGTCTAGGTACAGTGAACCGGCCACCCAAGCACCGCACCGCCCTCCACACATCTTAATGTGCCGACCTGCCGAAGACGGGCTCGAACCGCCCCCAGTAGGGTACGGCCGCACCCCTTTGGGCTCGGCCCGGCCCAGGTCTTCGTGGGTCGTCATCTTCTCGTTCGAAAAGTGTGTGGGCGATGTTGGCTTGGCCCAATTACATCATTTTCGGTCCAATTCCACCCCGGGCTTGTGATCTTCTGAAATGCGCTTTCCAGGGTCGCGTACTTTGGTCGTATTTCCACCTGTTTTTATTATAAATACTACAAAATACATTTTGGACACTACAAGTGGAAATATGTGAGTAATAGATGTATATGAGTATAGAAAGGTATAGTTTCACTCCCTTTATGGTAGTAAGTTGACGGTAAAAACATGTCGTTAGTGACCGTCAACAGTAAGCTTGGGGGAGCTTGTTGACACCTGTTATAGCATAATATTATTAGTTAATTAACTTGAAATAAGGGCTTAAGATAAAGACCAACATAAGTCTAGGGGTCTAACTAATATATTTCCACGAGTTTTGGTATTACGTGACTTTCCGGGGACTTAACGTATAAATGCGAGAGAAGAATGGAGAAAGTTCCTAATATACATCACATATGATGACAAGACTTGACCGTGAAGTAACTCAACCCAAAATGTGGACTAAAACACTCTAGAAGGTACCGAGAGGACACCGAAGAAGAAACAGGGGAAGCCGAGAAGCTTACGGACCACGGCGGCCGCCAGAGCCTTTTAGGCCGGCCGCCAGGTGGGGTCCTCCTGTCAGCCTCACATTTTTATGTCGGTTTACAACCAACCTTGATGTTGTATCTACACCGTTATTGAAGGTCAGTTTGATCCAAGGGTCCATGTTCATCGCCAAGTCCTATATAAGAAGACCACCTGACCCCAGGGTGAAACCCTAATTCATACCAAGTCATTATCAATTCATATTAGCTGAGTTCATCTCAACTCAAGTCCAACCAAGTCTAGACCTAAGCCCTAGTTCATCATATTAGAAGTAGTTAGCTATCTAGCTAGTTCTAGAGGAAGATCAAGTTCATCTTGAGTTCCCCGATAGTCAAGAAGTAGCGAGAGCATCGTTCTTGAGACTTCTCTCTTGTATTCGATCTGTAAGTATTATTATTATCGAATACAATTGTTATGACTTTGATCTATATCATGATTATATTCTTATTGATATGTGTTTATGCATGCTATGGTTATATATTTAGTTTAGTGAGTTTGTCTTATATCTTATGCATGGAATTGTATAGCATCCACGTAGATGATCACTATGTGGGTGATAAGCAATGTGTAAACGTGGTGTTTATACAACGTTTATCTGCAATTGCACCCTACATTCCGGGCCGTGTGGTAGATCACGGGAGTGACAGTCCTGTTGAGTCCTTTGGAATCCACCCTCCGAATGTAGGACTAGTTGAGCTTTAATTACGGTGATGATCAAGTTTTGTCCTTGGTTGTCATTGGTAATGCTTACCATGTGTAGATGTAATGCAACCTTGCCATGATAGCTAGATGTATTGCACTAATTGTAGTATTCATTGACATATGATTAGGAGTATCTTAGGAATATTCTTTCTATTCTTTCTATAACATGCTAATAGCTCGTATGATACTAGTGGCATATGATGATCTTAGACTTGGGTAGTTATCATTTATATAATTATCTTTATCTTGTGACTTATCCTGTTGAGTAATGTTAGATGCATATGGCTACTCTGCATTATACAACTATAAGTGGATCTCATAAATTAATCACTTCCTAAATCATTAGATACCCTTTTCTCTCTACTTTCCATAGACTCCCTTTCCCTGTGGTAAAATATAAATACGATACCTGGATTACTCCCCTGAAGTGCTACGATGGTATTTCTATCTCGTGCGCTTGCGTATATCATGTTCATCCTTTTTATCAAGGCCTATCAAGAATACCATACCCGCATTTCTTTGAGCGTTATTGCTAGGGTGACAGACTAGTGTATAGGTAATGCCTAGAAATGAGTGGTATACCTTGAGTACATATCCTGGTGAGATTAACTCCACTATGGATAATGATGCTATGATACATCCCACTACTAACACCGCCTAACTTCGCTTTGTTGGATCATGAGATTAATTCCATATCCAAGCTAACATGATTAGATAGATATCCCATATATATTTCTTTCGCCTTCCTAATTTGGATCGTGTAAGAAATATCAACACCAGATTCCTAAGACAAACTTTTGTCAGGGCTAAATTCCTAATTCTCCCATAGTCCTATTACTCCAAACAAGTTACAGTCGCCCTTTTACATTAACCGTGGGACCATGGTGTCTGCATCGAACACTCTACAGTTGCCACCTCGGATTCCCTCATACAGTATGCTCCATATAGTGCTATGGCCAGTTTTCTCTCGTAGTCTCTCGTCTCTTCCTTCTCCCATACTACACCTACTAGTTAGTACTCTTCTCACCTCTTCGTCCTGACTTTCCAAACTCATCTCAACCAAACAAGAGTAGAGAGCGGTCCGACACAGGGGTTTGCCTCGCCAGGATTGCCGACGCCGTCGTCTGTGAAGTCTTGGCCGCTCTGATCTCTGGGTGTTTTGGGCGGAGGCCGAAAAAAATGTTGCAAGAGAAGCACATCTTCTCGGGTAAGCACCGAAATGTAGATTGTAAAGTGCATTATCCTTCCTTTTTTTGAAGGTTTTTTTGAATGGCTCTAAAAAGGTTTTGTTTTGTCTTGCATATCTTTGTGACTCATGCTATCTAGCTTGTACAACATTGCTCAATAATTTTATTGTCTTATACCTTTTCCCGATTCATCCTAGGTACAAACACAAAGACCTACGCGGGAGATTATAAAAGGATGGGGAGGAGGCGAAGAAAATGTCGCAAGAAAAGCACATCTTCTTCGCTTGGAGATCCTTTTCCATCTCTCCGGTTTCCTTTTCACTGGCTTTCATCGGCTGGCCTCGGCCTCATAGTGTGGCAGCTGTTCATGCCGTGCATGCTATGCATCCTGTGCCTTAGCCCGCCTGCTTTTGATGTGCAATGTCAACTTCATGCTGGACCTTGGCCGCGCCCTCCCACTCATCCATGCTGCCGGAGTAATTTGAAGATAATAGATTTTGCGCTGTGAGCCTAAGGTGTGGTGCGGTCCAAGTGAATAGTAGCAGTAGCGGTTAGATACACATTATCCCTGTTAACATTGACGAGAGGGGCTCGTGACCGTAGGACTATAATCTCCCGTGTATGTCTCGAGCCTTAATCATGCCCATGGCTAGAGCTTAAGACCTGCGCTGGAGATTATAATCCTGCCGAGGGCCGCAAGCGTCTCGACGGTGTTGTTGTCTCTACTTGAGTCTGGACAGGAGGAGGGCGCCTTCTAAACAGATGCTCCCTACTCGAATCTGTATCGAACCTGTATTGCTAGTTTGTGCATTGTGGCTCAACAAATGAATTCAGCTTGATTTGTTCCGTAAAGAGGCAAATTTTGGCCTTGTGTTGAAACAAATTTGGCATCGAACACTCACCTCATTCTCTCTCTCGATCGATCGAACAGGCATGTGAAATGACTCCATACGTGACCCCTAATGTACAGTACACCTACTCATACCGCGTGTTCGAGCATGTCATCATGATTACGATTCTACACACCCATGCTGGAAAAAACGAGTCTGTAGGATGGTGCAGATGACACTGCGAGGATGGACGGAACGATGAGTTTTTATATTCCCAAAGAAGTTTTGACCGAAACCTTTTCCAACAATACTGTACTTTTTACGGGGACTCGCGCGGCCGGCAGAGGCAGAGCCGGCCGGCCGTGGCAACGTGAACGCTTCTGGTTCCATGTCGTAGAAGCGTCGGATTAATTATAGTGAAAATTTTTGTCTCGCGGTTTCCAGGCACGCAACAGGCCATGTCGGACGAGCTGCAGGAGGAGGCAGCATGAAGCGTAACGAGAGAGAAAGAGCATGGCCACTGGCGGGCCCCACAATTTAAAATACCTAAAAAATGTTATAACCGACAAACCAAAAGTCTAAATTAAATTCCGATTACACCATTAAATTTGTTTTAATAAATTCTTCAAAACTAGATATCACATGGATATGTTTAGATAAAATTATAAGTAGGCCCCACTAATAATAGTTGGTATAGAGTACAGATATAAAGGAGGAATGAGTGCGGGAGAAAGTGCTGTAAAGAAGGGTGATGACCAGGATATATAGAGGAAGTCAAAGAAATTCCTAAATTTATAGAAAATCCGAAAATCCTAAAAAATCCATATTTTATAAGAATTAGATGCGACATGGGTCATATTTCATAAGGCATGCGAATTCCGGGTCATATTTCTAGCGACACACGAATAACGGGTTAAATTAAATAATTTCTCGTTAATTGTATACATGAAGCTGCCAGGAAGCAATGGTTTAGCAGCTCCTGTCATAGTTATATCTTGTTGGCTACTCTACATGGCTACTCTACTAAGCAGCTCCCTGTCGTATTTTTTCTAGGGCGAAAATCTGGATGAAAAACTTGATGCTTACACTCCTGCCCACACCTAGGGTGACCTCGTCATCTGTCTTACCAACCTCATCATCTTTGTGGATGCGGACCATGTGGACGACCTTGGAGGCAGATCCAACACCGGATCTAGCGCGAACGCTAGGAACAAGTCTATTGTGTCATCTTACAAATTTATGTGACTCATTCTATCTAACTTGTACAAAAATTATGTTGTCTTAAATACCTTTTTTCGGGTTGATCATGTACAACCACAAAGAACTAGGCGGGAGATTATGGGGGTGTTTGGCAGGGCTTCTCGGAAGGGGCTTCACTAGAGGAGGCTGGAGCCGTTTTGGAGAAGCTCGAAATTGGGGCTCCTCCAAAACGGCTCCGGCTCCTCCTTTTTCCACTAAAAATGGCTCCAAACGGCTCCTCCTCCCGGACCCGTTTGGTAGGGCTCCCTGAGGAGCCGAGCCAAGAAGAAGCCCCCCACCAAACAGGCCCTATAAAAGGATTAAACAGAATATCATATCCATCTGTCTATGGTGCTGGAGCAATTTGAAGATAATACTAGATCTTTGTGGTGTGGCCCAAGTGAATAGTAGTATAGTAGCTGTAGTATGTTGTAGATGGTGCCTTCTAAACAGATGGTGTCCAGATGAATACTCCCTCCATCCCAAAATCTTTGAACCTAATTTTTTAACAAATTTATTTGAAGATACAAATGTTGCACGTATTTTGTAAAAATCGAGTCAAAGTTGTGACACGAAAACCGAAAACGACTAACATTTTGGGACGGAAGATTGACTATTAAGTACATAGAAAATAATAATATTGATACTTAGATCTCCAAATAAATTTATTACGGAAGTATGATCCGATATCAATCTAATGATACTTATTACATATTGTAAACATGATTAGTTTTTTCTATACATATGGTCAAAGTTATAAAGGTTTGACTTATCCATAAACTGCTAGCCGTGTGTTTGGATGGAGAGCGGAGCGAGCTGGGTTGGGGTTGAACCTCTTCTTCGGGTGTTTGGATGCAGGAAGGAAGGAACGGAGCCAACCCAGGAGAGGAGTATTCGCTGAAGATGCGGGTCGGCGCCGTCCGCCGCTCGCGGACGGAGCGAACCCCCGTTCTAGAAACGCGGGTTCCGTTTCTCCATCCCGTTTCTCCATGAAATCTCGCAGACAGCAGCGCACGGCGAGGGTCGACGCTCCTCCAGGCCAGGTGGTGCACCTTCCCTAGACGTCGATGCGCGCGGCGAGGGGCGGCGCGACCTCTAGGGACGGCGGTGCGACATGCAGCTCTAGACCAAATTTGGCATATTTTGAGACGGAGGGAGTATGTTTGGCCTTGTGGCCTTGTGTCGAAACAAATTTGGCAGCCCTAGATCAAATGGAGACGCAGGAGCTTGGCCAAACTCTCTCTCTCTTCTCTCTCTCTCTCTCTCTCTCTCTCTCTCTATGCGTTTCTTGTCTCTTCCTTCTCCCATACTGCATCGAACAGGCCTGTCAAATGACTCCATATGTGACCCTACAGGCCGGTCATGATTATGATTCTAGTCTAGTAGTACAACGCCTTCTACAAACCCATGCCGGTGGAAAAAAATGGAAAAAAAGGAGTCTGTAGGATCAGTGCAGGTGCAGATGACACTGCGCGGCCTGCACCAAGGATGGACGGAACGACGATGGCAGCGTGGGCCCTATTGTACTCAAAGGATTCGCATGCACGGCATACAGTACGTACAATATCTCCCAGGGCCCCAGGCCCCTGTCCCGGCTCCTCGCTCGACCCTTCACAAAAAGAAAAAAGGAAAAAAAAAGAAAAAATGATTTCTATTTTTAATCTGGGAGTGCCGGAGTGCCGCCAAAAGCCTAAAACAAATGCAAGACTACATATGAATGCAGTGCGGCTGATTTTGGTGATTGAATAGTATTCGTGAGAGAATAAGCTGAAATAAGATAAGCCAAGTTTTTTTTTTCTTTTTTGCAAAAAATCCAAGGATGGCAAACTAGTTTAGCAAACTCTTGTAGATGCTATGTCATTTTACTGTTAAATGTATACATGAAGCCTGCTAGGAAGCAATAGTTTAGCTCCCTGTAGTACTCATATATCTTGTTGGCTATTCTATTTTTTGGAGTGAAAAACTCAATGAAAGTGAATAAAAAATATTTACCTAACAACTTGAGGAGGTAACATATTTTACTATTAATTATATACATGAAGAAGCAATGGTTTAGCTCCTGTAGTACTCTTGTTGGCTATTCTATTTTTCGAGGTGTAAAAGCGGATGCTAAGACTCTCCACAAATTACAGGTGCTCAAAAGGATCAAACCACTCGCAAATCGGTAGAGCTGGTGTGCCTCCACAGATTGGTGTGCCTCCTTCTGCCGGGCGGTCCAAGCCCTGTTTAAAATAGCGGGCTATAGCTCCCCTATAGCGCCGCTACAGCTTCTGGAAAGATTCGCCGCTAAGCTATTCGCATTTCCGCTATAACACTGCTATTTACAGCTACTTACCGCTATTTCATATTTCACTTGTTACTAATTTGGTATTTGGGACGATTATTTTTTTTTTTGAAACATGTTGTAATGTCATATTGGTATTTGGTAATGTTATCTAGACTTGTAAAACCTTGTAAACGTATTTGTGTTCACCAAATATCATATTTGCCTTGTTTTGGCATCAATTGTTGGAGTTTTTTTTATAGTTTTTCTTATAAAACGCTATTGGGCATAGCTCCACTATAGCTTTATAGCCCCTAGAAAAAAAGTGCCACTATTTACCATAGCCCGCTATTTAAAACTTGGGGTCCAAGTCAATAGTAGTATAGTAGCTGTAGTTGGTACTCATTGTCCCTGTTAACATCGACGAGAAACATCGATGAGAGGGGCTCGCGGCCGTAGGACTATAATCTCCCGCATAAGTCTCAAGCCCTGGTCATGCACATGGCTAGCGCTTAAGACCTGCGCTGGAGATTATAATCCCGCCGAGAGCCGCAAGCGTCTCAACGGCGTTGTCATCCCTATTCGAGTCTGGACCCGAGGGACGTCCATATTTGTCTTCGTAGCTTAGGTCTGTTTTTCTTTTCTTCGGCAATGTTTGCTTGTTCTTGCTTCATCTTGTTTCATCTTATTCTGTCTCATAGGATACTATTAAATCAGCCAGAATGATGTTAGCAGAACACACACCGTCTCTCTGTAATATTATTATCAAAAAATTTGTTCAAATTTGGAATGCTCTAGCTCTCCAAGAATCTTGAAACAAATAACTTAAGATAGAGGGAGTATGTAACTATACAAAATTTGGCAAATTTCCTGATTTGAATACATTTTGAAGTCCAACCCAGGCCTCGTTTAGTTGGCAAATACTATTTCTAAGCCAACTTCCAAATTTTTAGACTCTCTCCATCACATCACATTAAATACACCAAAAAACATATGTTCGGAGCAGTAAATGTAGGTTAAAAAATAACTAATTACACAGTTTTGTTGTAAATCACGAGACAAATCTTTTGAGCCTATTTAGTCCATGATTGGACAATGTTTACCAAATACAAACGAAAGTGCTACAGGAGTTCTAACAGTGCTTTTCCAACTATTTTGCCAACTATAAACAAGGCCCCACACTCACTACAAAAACTCATTCGGTACAGGAACAAGTGTCCCCTGCTGGAAGTGAAATGAAACAAAACTACTCTCGCTTTCTCCACTCTCCTCCCGCCCTCCACTCAAAATTGAAATTCGGGCGAGCACGGCGCCAATGTCCTCGGCTCCTCGCTCGACCCTTCACAAAAAAAAACCCGATTTCTATTTTTAATCTGGGAGTGCCGCCAAAAGCCTAAAACAGTCTTTCTAACTCTATTTCAAATTTGAAATAGTATACTAGTACACAAGTTACAGTCGCCCTTAGCAAACTTGCGTCAGAAACCCGAGTGCCCGTTGGGCCATGGTGTCTGTCTCTCGCAGTCTCTCGTCACTTCCTTCTCCCATCTCCCATACTAGTAGTAGTAGTACCCCTCTTCTCGCCTCTTCTGCTGACTTCCAAACTCTTCTCACCCAACAAAGAGTAGAGAGCGGTCCAACACATGGGTCTGCCTTGCCCTTGGCGCCCGCGTCTCCATCCTTGGCAGGTGCACCTCTTTATCACACCCATGGAGCTAGATATGATTCTTCGTGTGGTTTTTGAAACAGCAAATACAGAAGTTTTGTTTTTGTTTGGTGGTTGCAGATTTGGGGTCCATTGCGGGGCCTCCGTGGCCCTGGTGGCGGCTACGGCGAGGTCGCATCATCGTCTTGACTTCCTGACCAGGGATCCCGGCCGACGTGGGAGCGCGGCGGAGAACAAGGCGTTTATCGCGGCGTTTGACAGGATTGCCGACGCCGTCGTCTGCGAAGTCCCGGCCGCTCAGATCTCTGGTGTTGGGGCGTCCGCCGAAGAAAATGTCAGAAGAGAAGCACATCTTGTTGGGTAAAGACCTAAATCTAAGGCCCCGTTTGGATCTGATTCTATATTTTAAAAATCTGGATTCTAGTTGGTTTTTCAAAATCTAGATTGTAAACAAAATCCAATTTGTTGTTTGGATCATGGGATTCTAGAATCTAATTTCACCTATTTTTTTCCCTGCATTCCATTTATGCCCTTAACTCTTTGCACTTTATGAGGCGCAAAATGGTAAATTGTCACCCAGAATCAGCTAGAAGCTACTCTTCTCTTGATTTTGGATTCTTGCAATCTTATCTCCCAAATTCTAGAATCCTAGGCTGTTTGGAAGCTGGATGGATTTTTTTCTCTAGGATTTTAGAATCTAGGAGGATCCAAACGGGGCCTAAATTGTGAAGTGCATTACCCTTGCTTTTTTGAAGGGTTGGCTCTAAGGCCCTGTTTGGATCCGAGTGATTCTAAAATCCTTGAGAAAAAAAATCTGTGTAGCTTCTAAACAGGCCCTAGATTCTAGAATCTGATAGCCAGGATTGTAAAAATCCAGAATCAGCCCAAGAGCAGATTTTACATAATTTTGCCCATCCACATGCCTATAACCATAAAATCTGTTTCTAGAATCCAGATATCCAAACACAACATTCAGATTTTGTCTAAAATCTAGATTCTAGAAATCTAGCTAATCAAGATTTTGAGAATCCAAAATCTGATCCAAAAGGTTTTATTTTGTCTTGCATATCTTTGTGACTCATGCTATCTGTCTTAAATACTTTTTTCCGATTGATTCCAGGTACAATCACAAAGACCTATGCGGGAGATTATAAAGCGGCTGTTTGGTTGCCTGCATCCCGTTGAACTAGGCTGGCCAGATGCAGGGTGGTGTGCGCTGTTCAGCTTCTGCAGGGTGGTGGTTGTTGTTTGGCTATGGCTGCCTCTCTACTCTGCTCATTTAACAGTGTCCAGGACCTCCACGTGTCCTCTTCCACATCAGGATGCCAAGCGCCAGTGACTTCATACGGAAAGGTTGGGGTCTGAGAAGCAAAATCTAGCTAGTTGAACTGCTGCTGCAGAGCACGGAAACTAGGCTTGTCAAGGTGATAGATGAGCTCGGCAAGGTGAGGTCCAAGTGAACACGTATCTTGTCTTGTGTTACAAATTTATGTGACACCTGTTATCTAACTTGTACAAAAATTGTGTTGTCTTAAATACCTTTTTCGGGTTGATCCCAGGTACAACCACAAAGAACTACGTGGGAGATTTTAAAAGGATCAAAGAGAAGATCATATACACATCTATCTATCCTGCCAGAGCAATTTGAAGATAATAGATCTTGTGTTGTGGGCCCAAGGTGTGGTGCGGTCCAAGTGAATATACAGTAGCAGTAGTTGTAATAGGTACTCATTGTCCCTGTTAACATCGAAGAGAGGAGCTCGTGGCCGTAGGACTGTAATCTCCCGTGTAGGTCTCGAGCCCTGGTCATGGCCATGGCTAGCGCTTAAGACCTGCGTTGGAGATTATAATCCTGTCGAGGGCCGCAAGCGTCTCGACGGTGTTGTCGTCCCTATTCGAGTCTGGACCCGTGGGACGTCCATATTTGTCTTCCTAGCTTAGGTCTTTCTTTCTTTGACAATGTTTGCTTGTTCTTGCTTCATCTTGTTCTATCTCGCATGATACTATTAAATCAGCCGTTCGCAGAACAACCCGTTTCTCTGTAATGTTATTATTATTATCAAAATTTTGTTCAAATTTGGAATGCTCTAGATCTCCAAGAATCTTGAAATAAATAACTTAAGGGGAGAATTTATCTATACAAAATTTGGCAAATTTCCTGATTTGAATACATTTTGAAGTCCAACCACGCTCACTACAATAACTTATTCGGTGTAGTGTCCCCTGCTGGAAGTGAAACGAAACAAAACTACTCTCGCTTTCTCCACTCTCCTCCCGCCCTCCACTCAAAATTGAAATTCGGTCGAGCACGGCGCCAATCCAATCCAATCTGTGGATCGGATCGCTCGCCGGAGAAGGCCTGGCCGGGACAAGACGAGACGAGCGGCCGAGATGCCGATCGAGATGCCCCGTGGGCTGCCGTTCGCGGTGGACACATGGACCCTGGCATCGTCACTAAAGCGCCACCGCTTCCTCACGCACGCCCATCGGGACCACCTCGCTGGCATCGCCGCCACCTGCGCCGTCTCCCCGGTCTACGCCTCCTGTTTCACCATCCTCATCGCCCTCCGCATCTTCCCCCAGCTCGACCACGGCGCGTTCATCGAGCTGAACGTTGGCGACCCGCCGCTGCGCGTCCCGGACCCCGACGGCGACTTGATCGTCACCGCGCTCGACGCCAACCACTGCCCAGGTCAGCTCGCCGTCCCTCCTCTTTCCTCATCTCCCCTCGTCGATTTGGATAACCGACCATTCTCATCCATTCCCTTTTAACATGGGACCAGGCGCCGTGATGTTCCTGTTCGAGGGCCCCTTCGGCGCCGTCCTGCACACCGGCGACTGCCGCCCGACTCTCGACTACCTCAGCGCCCTGACACCGCCGCACCTCGCCCGCCGCATCGACTACCTCTTCCTCGACTGCACCTTCGCGCGGTGCGCTCTGCGGTTCCCCACTAAGGAGGACTCCATCCGCCAGGTGATCAACTGCGTCTGGAAGCACCCAAGCACGCCGGCGGTGTACCTCATCTGCGACATGCTAGGACAGGAGGACGTCCTCGTAGGGGTGTCCAAGGCGTTTGGGTCCAAGATCTACGTCGACAGGGAGAGAAACTTCGACTGCCACCAGACGCCACACACGCCGCGCCGGAGATCCTCGCCGCCGCCTCCACCCGCTTCCATGTCATCCCGCTGTTCCCGCGGGCGCCGGAGCGGGCCACGAGATCCTCGCGACCGCACGCCGCGCGCACCAGCCGAGCCCCTCATCATCGGCCTTCCATGCGGTGGTACAACCACAACTATGACCCACCGCCACTGGAGGAGACGTCGTCAACGCAGCAGCGCCAGGCCGATCGCCGGCGGGGGCGTCGCGCGACGAATTCGGGTGCAGGCATGTTTGCTTGTCGATGCACTCGCCACGGGACGAGCTGGAGCAGGCGCTGGGGATCCTCAAGCCCAAATGGGTCGTCTCCACCACGCCGCCGTACAAGGCAGTGGACCTCAGCTACGTCAGGAAGCACTGCTCCCTATCCCGGTTTGGCCCCGACGATCCCCTATGGAAGTTGCTCGGGATATCTGATGGAATGTCTACTATCACCGCTCGCCGCAGTAATGCCGCCGACAGCCAGGAGCTGCCGAAAGGGCGAGGAAGTGTTCAATTCTTGTGTTGATGAGTCCGCTCGATGATGGCGGTCGGGTAGTAGAAGAGGCTGCGAAGCGGCGGCGGGTTGATTTTGAGATCGAGTTGAGCCGCTGTCACGCTTTTTGGAAGCGTAAGATTCGGATTACCACAACACGAACCTGAACTGTTGAGCTATGAGTATTTGAGTGCCGAGATCATTGGTGATGTTGAGCTTCAAACCAATGATTCTCTCTATCGAGTCCGGGTTTTATAGCAACAACAAGCTTATCGAAGTAGGTGAGTTAACCGGAAGCCGCAACAAAGGAGCGTAATTCAATTTCGAATCTGGGTGTTGTGGGAATAGCAAGCCTGTTGAAGTAGTTGAGTTAATCAAACCGATGGAAGGAAAGAGTTGAATTTGAGTGCGAGACCGAACTTTGTAAATATGACAAAGGGAATGGAAAGGCTAAACTGGGGGCTCAAGAACGTAATCAATGTTCGTGCTAGTTTGATGGAAGTTTGCGGGCATAAGGTGACCGACGAAGGTAAAGACGTAATGCAAGTGAATAAAGAGATATTAGCCGTGCATGTTACGGCTTTCAGCTACCGAGGATGACCCCATTACTACATCATCAAGAATTGAGAAGAACTCGATCAAGACTCGAAAGGGTGAGAGATTCTTCAACCGTTGTTGGATCATCAAAGGGCCTTAATGTGAAGGTGAGGAGGTTGTACAGTCCATGAACCTGCCGGTTCCACGGCCCCTGCCATCTCTCGTCCAACTCATGGCCGCCTCCAAGCGACCTAGAGTTTGTCCAACTGGCTTCTAGCAGCTTCACTCTTCTGTTGCTGTATAATGAAATCTCTATCGAACCTGTATTGCTAGTTTGTGCGGCCTCACCAAGGATGGACAGAACGACGGGTATTTTTTTTTACAATCCTCAGGTATGATCTGATGGCGCTACTTAAGAAAAATAGCTAGAGAATTGGAGATATATCTACTGATCTAAGAATGATATCTTCTTCATTTATCGGTTTAATTTGTTTCGAGGCTTCTGACTTATCCTTACATTGTAGTATGATTGTATCTCTTGCCTCTAAAATAGCTTTTCAACTTGGCTTAAACTTATGTTTCACAATTTGGCTGGTAGGGTCTTTTATTGTTTTCTAAACCCTGGAAGAACATACTTTGCCTGGCAGGTTATTATTTATAGAAATGCAGTTTCTAGTGGAAGTGATTGAAGAGATCTCAGCTGTGCATTTCAGCTACCGAGGATGACCCCATTACTAAGAATGTTTACAGCTCGATTCACCCGTCCATGTCCATCCGTGCATAGCAACAAAAAGAACAGCCATCACAGGCACTTTCTAACAGCCTACAGTTCACCAAACTCTGTACCATACAAAACAATATCCATTTTGATCTCCCAACTCGCCCAATTTCTTTCTCACCTCAGCTGTGCCTAGGTACTGCAAACTAAGCATCTCCCTCGTTGATAAGGGCGTCGATGTCGACCTCGTGGACCACCGCGTCCGCCGTAGGCACGTAGCCGTCGAGGAGAGCTGCGTAGTTCGCCAGGTGCTGCCCTTCGGGGAACCCCTCCACCCCGCTGAGGTCCGTCTGCACCATCACCTCCGCCATCGCCAGTGCCATCACGGCGCCATGACGAAGTGCGTGTTCCACCGCGTCACGCATGCGGTTCTGCGCCGCCTCCAACTCCTGGGTACGCGCTGCGCGTAAGCAAAGAACAGGATTAGGAAAACCGGCATAAGCACAAGGGCAATCAAGTGACTCACCGGTGAGGTGGAAGTCGGCGTTCTCCCGCTGGATGCGTAGGAGCTCCATATCCTGCTCCAGAGCGGCAGTCAGGTCATCGATGGAATTCAGGTGCTGGCGAAGGAGCTCCATCAGAGTGGAAGGAGGAGGAGACAGAGCCGGAGCACATGGAGGCAAGGGAGCCACAACCCGAGGGTAGGTCCCACGGCGGCGGCGGCGAGCCGAGGTGCGGTGACGGACGCCTAGACCCCCAGCTCTGGCTCCAGCCGTAGAACCACCCTCCATCGTGCTCACAAGTAGGAGTGGTACAAGATGAGGGGTGCGGAAGAGGAAATGCATGTAAGAGTGGAGTGAACCCGTGCGTAGGGGGGGGCAAGCCTGAACTCTTCCCCTTCCTTTTCGAAAAAAAAACAAAAAGGTGTGGCGGACGCCATCGGAAAAACCCTTCCCCTCCTCCCTTCGCGGTTGGCAGTCGATTTTGCCGCCGCACCCCATCCGTGGTGCCTCCTAGAACACTCCCTCCGAGAAGGTATTAGAAGTCGTTTAGGACAGCGACACGGTCTCCAAAACACAACTTTGACCTCCTATTATTATAAAAATATTTATGGAGATGTGATATATGTATACTTTTATCAAAGTATTTTTAAGACAAATCTACTCATATAGTTTTCACATTTACAAACTCAACAACTTAAAAGTTATTGATGATTTATATTCTCGATGTTTGACCCAAACCTTGTCCAAAACGACTTCTAATACCAAACCGGAGGGAGTATGTATTTATTCTTCTAAAAAAAGAATATATATTTATTGGTTCTAAGAAAAAGAATATATATTTATTCATGCTTGTAATATTGTTCAAACATGTCGGTTGTCACGATTTGTTCATGTAAAATATTGGTCTATGGGAGATGGGGACTCGAATCTAACCCGGGCCGCAACGGGGTTGAGATTTGTTTGAGATGTCCAACAAAAAACACAATTCTTTGACTTTTTAAAATCTAATTTGGCCAAATTGGGATAGACGGGGCCGCACGCGCGCCAATTTTTTTTGACCGAGCGTCGCCGCGTCTATCCCAATTTGTTTGGACCGAGAATCAGGGTTCAATAAATCTTGACATTTTATACTTCAGACCCGTGTTGGATACATGCGACTGTAAAATACCCACGCCGTAGCCTATACTGCTTCAACTCCTTCACTCCCCTCTTCCCTCCACTCTGCTTCAACTCCTTCACTTCCCCGCCACGCGTGCCGCCGCCTGCGCTCCTAGCCTCTTCCCTGCCACGCGCGCCACCGCCTCCATTCCTCCTCGCCCTCTCCCCTCCCCCCGCTGCCGTCGAAGATGAAGTGGCACAGGGAGAGGGACCCAAAGACGGGGTGGTTCGTCCCCGGTTCCTCGTCCCTAGCGATGTCGACGGAGGTAAAGACGGAGGTGACGACACCGCCAAGGTTCAACAAGGGCGTCCCGGCCGCCTCCACGGGGTACAACAAGCAGGGCATCTGTGCCACCTCGTCCTTGTCTCTGTGGAAGACTAGAAGCTCCGTGGTCACTAGGAGGCATCAAACCCTACCGACGCTGATGATGGAAAGGTGGAAGCGGCATGCAGCGATGGCATTGGAGGAGTTGCGTCTGGCAACACTGGAGTCAGAGTCACCACCCCCGTCGGGGCACGACATGCAGGCTGATGCGGCGGTGCGGATGCCGCTACCGTTGCCGAGGCCTTGTACTTCGCCTCCGGCAGCGGCGTCATCAAGGCGGCTAGCGGCCAGGAAGCTGGCGGAGGCGAGGGCGAAGGAGAAGTCCTCAGCAGCGGCGTCGAGGCAAGCGGCCAGGAAGCTGGCGGCGGAGGCGACGCCGAAGGAGAAGGAAGCAAGCTCGTCGTTGGCGAAGGTAATAATGCCTTGTTTAAAACTTTTTTTTTCACTCGGGGATGACCCCATTTCCATTACTTTTGATTACGGAAATACAAGCATTCATTAGAAGTTTTACAGAAGAGAAGCTAGAAAAACGCAGGACATGCCTAAGAGACTCTACTGAGCTTAAAACTAAACACAACGTAACCTCCCTTGAACCCATATATCACGGGCAATCGGACAACGACAAAGAGTTCAAACGGTAACGAAGAAGCGGCAAAAAAGTAGACTAAGCCCTCTCCCGAGCACCCGAAACTTAGCATAACAACTCCCAGCTTCTAATCATCTAGCCTATTACATGGCCTCATGTCATATATATAGACCTTTTCGATTCTTGCAGAACATGTTACTTGCAGTATCCTCATGATTTCCGGATCTCCTTTTCCTGAGCACTTCTCAGTCTTCCATCCCGCCATCTTCCTAGTATATATACTTGTTTAAAACTTAAAATTGTGGAAACCAATAGCTGTTTTGGCATATATATAGTTCTGTGAATGGTACGTAGTAGTTCTCCAGCCACCAGTTTTGGCATAGTTCATTTTTCTTGATCTGTTGCAGTTTCTGAACGTGATTTGAGGATTGTGATTTGTTTTTTTGTTGACACGATCTCATCTGGACCCCTCATATAATTATTTCTTGCATATATCTATGTAGTGCCTGGAGGTGGTGGTTGTGAAACCCATCATGTGGAAGCTCCGGGAAATTTCTGGGGCTATTGAGGATCTCAACAAAGGGAAGGCTGAGAAGGAAGAGAAGGAGAGGCTCATGATGCAAAGGCTCGACCAAGTCTTCCGGGCTGTTGAGTCTGCTATTGAGTACGTGAATGAAGAATTAAAAGGCTTAGAAGGTACGGTGCTCTGGACAGTGTGCAGGGAGCCATTCGTCTGATGTCGACACCACACTAATTAATGTGATCGATCTTATGCTGTCTTGACTTACTTTTGGTGATGATGTACTATCTAGCTAAGCTAGTATTAAAACTATGTGATGATCGATGCAAACTCGATGACTGCTTGCTCAATTTGATAAAATATATGATGCTAGTAGCTTGTTCGTACAAATTGTTGACGACACATACATATGCTTCAGACCCGTGCTGGATATAGGCGACTGTAAAATACGTATATATTATTATATTGAACTTGTTGCCCGTGGGACCATCTTGTCTGTGTCTTCATCCCAACTCCACTCTGCTCTGTGTGGGGAGTGGACGAACAATACCGACGGCCTGTTGTGAACAATTCAGGTGCACAGGCCAACTTGGGTCTGTGCATTCTTAGCCCTGAGGCTCATTGGCCGCTTAAGAATCGAGCGACCTTAGCGGTCCGATCAAATTGAACGGCCACGGTTCGCTGATGTTGCAAAAATATTGCCGCCACTGCCGGCTTCTACCGCAGAGACCTAGTACTGTACTACTTTAGCTATCAAGAAAGAAACGCGCAACAGTTTCTGCAAATAGATAGATCCAGTATGAAGAAACCTAGGTTCGCCAAAAATGGCGAGTCATCCGGCCAGATCCATCAAAACCAGCTTCAAACCCTGCCCGCTAGCTCCGATCTTATCAGCAACCTCCCAAACGCCATTCTCACCACCATCATCTCCCTCCTACCAACCGACAGCGGCGCCAGGACGCAAGTATTATCGACCCGGTGGCGCCCCCAATGGCGGAACTCTCCGCTCAACCTCTGCGACGGCGACATCAAGCTCATCAAGCGCAAGCGCAAGCACAAGCGCCAGCCTATATTTGACGTCGTACTGATCGTATCTCGGATCATCTCCAATCATTAGGGTCCTTTCCGCCGGCTGTCCCTTGGTTATCAAAGCAGAGACGACATCTATCCGGATCTACAGGTCTGGCTTCAATCCCCTAAATTTAAGAGCCTTGAGCATCTCAAGCTTTGGAACGCATTCACATATCTGGTGCCGGAGCCGCCGGCCCAATTTCTGATATCCTCCTCCCTTTGCGCTCTCACCATGATGAGTACGCCAAGTTTCCCGGTGCTGATTTAGATAGTTTACATTTCGCCAATATGAAAGAGCTTACGATCGAGCGCATGGCTATCGGGGACACAATGCTCCATACGCTTCTCTCCAAATGCCCTATACTACAGAGTTTGGTACTGTGTAGAAATGTCGAATTTTCTTGCATCCGCATAACTTCTTGTACACTTAGGTCGTTTGGTCTTTCCGACGAAGATTTATCTGAGTCTGAGCAAATTCTGAAAGAAGTGGTGATTGAGGATGCTCCTCTTTTAGAAAAGCTATTCATTAGTCTCGGCTGAACGTTCGCATCCAAATGGCTCCAAAGCTTCAGTTCTTGGGGGGGCCCTCGAATTCGGCCCTACGACATTTGAGTTTGGTATTTGTAAGGTGTGTAGTGTGTAAGTTCACCATGCCGTTACTTCATTTACTTTATTATTTATACATTATGTCAATATGTATAACCAAAGCTTTGTTTTGCAGATGTCTATACCTCTGGCATTCCCATATCTGATGGGAACTATTAAAGTTTTGGTTGTGTGCATGCCATCTCCTGACATTAATGATGTTGTTAGTCTTCTGAAATGTTTCCCCTGCCTCCAAAAGCTCTATGTGAAGGTAACTAACATTTGGATCAAAAATTTATATGTACCTTACATTCCACATTTAGTTTCTAGCTTATATTGCTTGATGAGATTTTTTTACACGCTCAAATGTAGCTGATATTTCTTGATATTTATGAATTGAATTTGTTTATGTGTAATCCGAATTATATCTGAATAAAAGTTCATTTAGTCAAATTGTGCAATCGTTGTCACTACGTTTTGCAGGTGTTCAGCTCCAGACATTTTTTGTTTGTTTCATTTGCAGGTCTCTTTGAAGGCCAGGTCAAAAAGGGTGAAGCACCATTATGCCCTTGATCATCTTGATTGTCTTCAAAGCCACCTTAAGAAACTAGTACTGTTAGATTACAAGGGCAGGAAGAGAGATGTGGAATTTGTCAACTTCTTTATTACAAACGCCAAAGTTCTGGAGAAAATAGAATTTTGGACAGGGCGTGCCAAATGCGATTCTGAATATGTCGATGGACAGCAAGCGAAACTGAAACTAATGTTCAGCGCTTCCAAGGACATAAAAGGAACATTTTTGCCTTGTGCCGGTCTCTACCTTGACCTTGTGCACATCAGGGATATGCATGATAGGAGTATTGTTGATCTTTATGAGCATGCGTTGTGTGTGACCGAGCATTATGACCAACATTGCTTGTAAACTCTTTGTGTCGTATATTGTACATTGTCGAGAGTTTACAATGGATGGAACTTCTACTCATGTGTCAAATTTGATTGTGTGAACGTCTAGCTTGTCATCTTTTTCCTTTGTCATATTTTAAAAATTGAGATGCTGACTTCATAAGACTAATGACAGAACTTGTTTGTTTACTGTGGCACTCGCTGCACGGTTGATAGTGCACTTTTATGGTTTATTGAAACTTTGCTTTCAAGATGACTGCTTGTGGTTTGGAACTGATTTCTTTGTGTACACATCCGTAGTGATTACTTTGGTTGTGTGAAGGCTAGTGTTGTCAATGCATTCTGCATGTCTGGATTGAGCTTTATCATGGCAATGAAGCAAGACTGGAATGGAAGGGTCATTCGGAAGTTTTTTTTTGTTTCCCCACACTCAAGGACAAGCACTGCAAAACTGGAGGCTACCTATGCTGAATTTGCAGATGCTTGTGGATTGGATTACAATGAAATGAAGCAAGGCAGAAAGCCTCGTCTTTGTGAGTTTGTGGATGATGAGGAACAGATTTTGTTGGGCTATCCTTCCACATGGAGGATGAATTTGGAGCCCAACAAGGCAGCCCAAACTAGCGACAAGCCCAGTGCTTGTGCACCGTTGATCTCGGTTGGATTCAATGGTTGAGATTGCTTCTTGGGAAGCATGTATGGTGTAAGCAAAAAACCCTAGCCTCCATTCAACTGAGAAACTATGCCTCCTCCAGATGCCGTGACGACGTGCTTCCTGTTGCAGCTGCCGGAGGACCTGCTCGAGCAGAAGATCCACCAGCGCTGCATCCAACAGGAGGAACAACTTCCAACTTGGAGCCTCGTCATGCCTGCCGCAGGTTCCGGCAGTACACCGACACCAAGGAGGCGATCCAAATATATAGCAGCGAGCGTAGCAAATCAATCATCAATAGTACATAACAACACACTGATCTCAATAAATTAAAACTGAATTCTTAGTTTACATCATCCATTCATAATATACATCAAACTGACTTGTCTCAATAACACAACACGAGTCATAATATATAATCAATTAACTAACATATCATAATTAATAGTAACTACTCACACTGATATCCAAATAGGACTGAACTTGTTGATTGCCATCAACGCGGATACACTATATCTGTATCCAAATAGTAATGCCTAGTGACAAACTGATGACCATGCTTCTTCTCAACCTGATGCCCAACCTCGTACGACAAGAATGCATCCTTGGTAGCATACTCAATCTATTTTTCAGACAGATTAAAATCACCCCAACAGGTATGATCGAAGTATCTATCCTTCGGCATACGATCAAGTCCCAGAACCGCTGATGCAATGTTCGCCAGAGAAGCCCGATGCCCTGGACCGGCTAGATCTTTATACTCTTCTACATCAAGGTTAGGCACTATGCGCTGCAAATCCTGCGGGTTTGAAAGCATGACACCACAATCCTCCCCCAAGCGAAGAACATCATTGCTTATATGCGCTCCACGTAAAAACATGTCCCTCATCGGCAAGAAAACGTTTGAGAACATTTGGTAGCTCTCCCCGGCTGGTGAACTCGATAGACAAGACATCGATTTCCAATGCACAACCGTAGCGGGGGCAATCTTGTACACGTCTTTGCCACACTTGTTCTTTCCAATGATGCGCCACTCAGTATCAAGACCAACCAACATACCATTTTTACAAGCATCGTTACCTTTAATTTTCTATATGAAATCCTCCACCACCGCAGCATCACATGTCACAATGGTACTGATGTCGTATCGCTTTGGAAAGAACACAACATCCTGTTGCTTCATCGATGGCCTAATCCTCTCGGGCATGCATAACCGCTTCGGCGGAGGCTGTAGCCAGGAATCGTGAGCGTCGACAGGTTCTTCGCGCCGCTCCCAAGGGTTCCTAGAAGACCCCATTGTGTTTCTGTACACACACACGGCGCTCCCAAGGGCATGCACTTACCTTAAGTAGGCCCGACAAGGCGTCCCTTCACAAACTTAACGCAGTGCAATGTTACAGACTTGCCTGTCAAGTTGCCGCGCCCTAAATTGGCCGTTAATGGGCCGAGCCATAACTTGGAGATATTGGAGAGCCCACAGTTTTGAGGCTAAAACCCTTGTAAATTACAGGCCCCAAAATCTTCCGGCCCAACTCAAAACGTGTTGCTTGGGAGTCCGGTTTTCACCTATGGTTTGGGCCGAAACCGACAGAAAAAAATTGTACGCGCCTGTATTGGTTTTATGCTTACAGGCGCATGTCTGTGTGAGATATTATTACAGACACGTGCCACTACGGCACTACAAAGAGTCTGTAACAATTGAACGCCATGATCAATCTTAGAGACGGGCATACGTTACACATGTCTGTAACCTGACCCGAGCCTGTGACATTTCTTACGTCTACCGACGCCTGCCACAAACAGTCATCTCTAAGCAAACACGCGACTGTAGTGCATGCTAACACTACAGTCGCGCGTGTACCTGACAAGCGTCTCTTTCTTGACACGTGTCTGTGACAGTTTCTGACATATACAGACACGTGTAGATATCTATCGTCTCTAACTAGATGCGTGACTGTATCGCATGTGAGAGTTACAGGCACGTGCACCCGCCACGCGTCTGTTTACCGGCACATGTCTGCAATAATTTCAAACAGTATAGACGTCCATTGGCTACACACGTCTGTAAATGGTCGCGCGTCGCTAACAGTTCGGCTATGTAGAGACGCCTTCTGACGCACCTCATCTGAAACTAAACGCGCGACTTTAATGTGCGTGACCGTTACAGACCCTTGTACCTTCCAAGCATCGGTATATGCGACACGTGTCTGTAATACTCGTAACGGTACAGACGGGTGGTACCGAACAGGTGTCTGTATACGAACACGCGTCTGAATTATGGTTCGCATCCACAGACGATTGGCTTCGAGAATGCGTCTGTGGACAAACGCGTGTCTGAGATACACTGAATTTTGCAGACACTTGGTTTGAAAAGGCGTCTGTCGCAGCCGCGCATCTGTGTCTGGAGAACGAAAACGCGTCTGAACGGGAAACGCAGACGCGTCAGGCTTATACGCGTCGGTAATTACCTTCTATTACAGACGCGTTTTGGTCTTGTAGGACCAGCCGTTGCCTATTGTTGGTATTTTTTAACGCACACAGATAAATCCGCAAGCGCACGGAAAGTACCGTTGTAGCTTTCACCCGGAGTATTCAGGGTATCGATTTCCACGGGGAACGAGAAGTGAACTAGAAGGGATCAAGTACGTCCAAGAGATGAGGTAGAATAAATATTTTTTTGTAGGTAGAGAGGGGTTCTCTAAGGTTTTCTCAAGATTACTAAATACCAAGGTTCAGGCTTACTAAACCCTACTTACTTCGGAGCAGCGACCTTTCCGATTCTCGAAAAGACTGGGAAACAGTAATCGGGGAAGGCCAGCCAAAAGCTCTACGAAAACACCAATACGTACGTGGTGGACTACAAAGGCCTGGTCAGAGCTGTCACCCCCGGGGCTACCACAACTATTCCGTAGCATTGGGCGCAATCTCCGGTAAACTCTAGCCCCAGACACCATGTTATGCCTGCGGTTACCGAAACTAGTTTCACGTAAAAACTAGAGCCTTCGGCCGAACGGAGATCCAGTAAGTAAAATAAAGTAAGGACTGATTTTAGTTCAATAATGATCAAGAAATTACCATAAGATAACCTGGATATTACTCACAAAGGAGTCGGCTCCGTAGAGGTACAAAGTTGAGGCGAAACCGACAAACCCGGCTCCTCCTCCTTCACTCTTCCCTCTCCTCTCTTCCTCTTTTCTAATCTATACAACTAGGTGAAGAACACCTAGAGGGACACCACTACATGGTGAAGGAATTTGGAAGTGAGGAACTCAAGTGTAGTGTGTTGTATGTAACAAGAGAGGAGTGCCCCTCTTTATATAGGAAAAAAGAAGGGGAAATGGAGGGCTCTCCTCCTCTCTAGCCCCAAAACCGACCTCTTGACCATGCAACCGCCTCCAAGATGGCGGAAAACATTTCCCTTCTGAAATGTGTCGAAAATCGGCGGGAACCGGTCCGGAAGGCCTTGAACCGGAGCAAAACCGATGAACTGGCTGGGCTGTTTTCTATTTCGGGAAGAAATCCGCGGTCCAATTGGGCCAAAACCGCCGAACCGGCCGGCCAGCCTGCGCGGACCGCGCCCGCCTCGCGCGCCTCGCTCCACGCCGCCACGTGTCCTAGCCCGCCGAAAAAACGAGCGGGAAAGCGCCCGCCGCGCGCGCTGAAAGTCGCCGCCGCCACGTGTCGCCCCGTCCATTGGCCGGCGGGTTCGACTCGAGCAGCGCAGCGCGGCGCGCCGCGCGTCCCGCCGCGGGCCTGCTGTCCACGTGTCGCTTCTCGATTGGTCGGGCGACCGAATTTGAATGAGCGCCGCATCATTTCATGTGAATCTTCTTTGTACCATATCTTCTTGATTCGGAGTCCAAACATGGCAAGTAGTATATCCGTTTTGATCAGCGCGACGAGCTCTTCGCAATGGTATACTCTGTTTCATCATTTTTGATAGTTTTTATCTGCGAAAAATTAGAGTTTCCTGCAAAACAACTAGAACACCAAAACTCGTGGAACTTGTCAGATAAATAATATTTGGTTATCATTTGACATATAGTATTGTCTTTTTAATCCACTTTGGTGATCATAAAGCATGCATTAATTGAGTGTCAACACCTATTACTGACGCCACCTGCATCGCTAGCGTCGAGGTGTCACAACACGCACGCCGTTATTAGCGACGCTCTCGGGCGCACTGGCGATTATGAGTCTTTTTTACATAGTGCCGAAAACAGATTGGAATGCCGAACGGCGCGTTGGGAAGTTTCCGGAACAACCGTTCGAGTGGGCCTAGTTTTCTTTGGGAGGCCCCGGCCCGTTAACAAGTTTGATTCAGATTTGCAAGAAAATCCAGCGCTAACCCTGGGGATCGTGATCAATTTTGGAGCAAAAAGGTAATTTTACCCCAAAATTGAGGGGGCATGTGTTAACACTGAAATTTGGTAAGGCTCAGACGATGAACTGGCCAGTGCAAGATGCTAATAAAAGCCGGTGCAAGATGCTAATAAGAAGCATTCGGCTAGAGATCATTCGGTAAGCAACCCAGTCGGCAGGACTGTAGCATTCGGTAGGCTGCTGCTATTCGGCTGAGTCATGTATCCGGGAAAATGTTGAGCACTCGACTGACAAGGGCAATTCGGCAAGCTTAAGGACATTGGGACAAGCTGTCCAGGAGGAGAGCCCATGCTATGCACGTTATCAATGACTCCGAGAAGACTTGGAGTAAAAGTTATCCTACTTAGACTTTCCTTTATTGTAATCGTGATCAGTTAGGACTCGTATCAAGTCCAGGGAATAAATATAAGACCCGTGGCAACTGTAATAGGCATCTACCAATCAATACAACAACAGCCCGGCTCCGCGCCACCCCTTTCGAGTCCAAGTCGTGTTGTCGATCTACTGCGAGAGGAATCATCGACCCGTGGACCTCCGTAAGTACCGGCAACCTTGCATCATGTCTAGTATCGTGCGGCAGATTTAGATTATGTTGCAAGTAGTCTTGTTACCATGCTTAGTATCGTGCAGCGGATTTAGGCTATGGAACAGGAGGGTTCTTTGTTAGATCATGAGTCGTGCGGCAGGCTAAGGTCTAGCTTGGAGCTAGTTATCGGCTTCATTAGACTTGGCAAATCTAGTGAATTCATTAAGTTACCACGTGGTGCATGCTATTACTTATTACTTTTATTATGTTTGCACACACTTTTGCCCAAATTAGATTGATAGGGCTCGGCTTCATCTTATTATAGATCTAGTTGTCTTTAATGCTTTTGATGTTCATCTTATCGTGTCACTAGATCTATTTGCTTATCATAGCCGAGCTTAGATTAATCTAAGTTGTCACATGTTGCGGGTTCGTGCACGTTTAGTCTTGACAGGACTGGGTACCGTGCGGCAGATGCAGGTCTTTGGGTTACTCTAGAGCTAGTCACTCGGTGGACTAGAGATCAGTTTAATCTGATAGGTTTTGCGTGCGAGTTCCTTCTTCATGGACCCCGATTCGGCAAGCTTGCCGAATACGGTTATGCATCTACGTGTAGCTTGCATGTGTAGGTTTATCTACTGTTAACGTCTAGTCTTGCAGTGTATCATGCGGTGGATTGTTGTTAGGATGAAAAGGGTTTAGGATGATTAGTCGTGCGGCGGACTAATAGGAATAGATCTCTGTCTTTATCATTAGATTAAGCTTACATGTGTACTTTACTGTTTATGCATATACGCCTCAACGAGTAATGAGTATTTGTAGATCTATTTAGATATATGCATACTTTTAGCTTGTCATAGTTAGATTGTATCATGCGGTGGATTAGCTTGTGAGGGTTTAAGCCAGACGAGTTTAGGAAAACTAGACGTGCGGCAGACTAGTTGGGTGAAACCTATGCATGTGTTATTTAGATTAGATTTATATTTATGATTTACCTGCTTTTATCTATCATGTTGTCAACTGATTCGATCTATGCAATAAGCTTTATGATATCATATCATGATGATCGATTTACTTGTTCAAACATGTCTTATCATGCCCGTTCGGTAACTGGACTCTTCCCTGTTTTGTTTATGCTTACCAAACGCGTTCATGAAACTGTGGGCAGATAGCTTCTATAGCTATATGTCGTCGTAAGTGGCTTTAGGGCCGTATATGTGGATCTGTCTTGGTCTCACCAAGCACGTTCCTGATTTCACGTTTATCTCCTTGTCAATTACAGGTCAAATTGATTGGCACGCCACCGGATCGATACACCCGAGCTCCCAAGTTAAGCTAGCTACTTCGGCTTGTCAGTGTGTGCGGCACAGGAGATGGATTTTGTGTCAACAAGTTTAGCATCTGACATTGAAGCTATAGCTAACAAGAGTCTGCGCGAATTCTCTGCTCCAACCACCAACAACATCCCGCACTGGACCTACAGTTGATGTTGGAGAAAATGGCTTCGAGCTTAAGCCTGCACTCATCACTATGGTGCAAGCTAGTCAATTCAGTGGGAAGGCACATGAAGATGCAAGTGCCCATTTGCAACACTTTCTAGAGATCTGCAGCACCTTCACGATCAAGGGAGTGACACGTGATGCCACTCTGCTTCGCCTTTTCCCGTTCTCGCTGCTTGGAAAGACCAAACAGTGGTTCTATGCTAATAAGGAGAAGAACAACACTTGGGACCGCTGCTCGACCAACTTCCTTGCCAAGTTCTTTCCTACCAGCAAGACTAATGCCTTGCGTGGGAAAATATCAAGTTTTCAGCAACAACACGATGAGTCGTTTCCTGAAGCTTGGGAACGTTTTCAAGACCTGATTTCAGAGTGTCCTCATCATGGGATGGAGGACTGGCTATTGATGCAAACATTCTGTCACGGGCTCACTACTAGCACCCGTGAGACAGTGGACGCTGCTGCTGGAGGAGCATTTTTAGCTCTTACGCTCCCCAATGCTACCACACTTGTTGAGAAGATGGCTTCCAACCAGAGTTGGAATGAAGAGCGCACTGCTACTTGGAAAAGAGGAGGAGTCCATCAGCTTAAAGAGGTAGACATGCTATCAGCAAAACTTGATTTGCTAATGAAGAAGCTGGAGAACCAAGACCATGAGAAGAGAGAGGTCATGCACATCAATGACGCTCTCATGACTTATGAAGAATGCGGAAGCTTTGGGCATTCTGGGAAGAAGTGTCTAGAACTTATGGAGGATGTACACTACATCAACAACAACAACAATTATCGTCCTCAACAACCTCAAGGGTGGAACCAACAACAGAGGCCAAATTACTCAGGTAACTACCAAGGTAATTACCAAGGTAATAATTTCAATGAATCTCCTTTGAGAGAGTTACTTGCTGGTCAGTCTAGACTTATTGAGTAGATCAATAAGAAGGTCATAGCCAATGATAAAACCTTAGACACAATCAGTACCAGGCTAGACACCTTTTCCACTGCCATGAAGAACCAGCATAGCTTTAATAAAATGCTAGAGTCACAGCTTGCCCAGTTGGGCGCTGCTGTTCCCCCACTAGAAACTAACAAAATTCTAGGCCAGCCAGAAGAGTTAGAGTCTACAAACCTTGTCGATATTTTTAATGCAGGCTATCATAAGGGCTCTATGAAGAAAGGATGGAAGCACGAGTCCTTACCACTAAAGAAAGGAGATTTAGGAAGGCCGGCCATCACTATTTAGATTGGGCTGCACACATTCAACAATGCTCTTTGTGGCCACGGATCCAGCATTAATATAATGCCAAAGGTAATCTATGATAAGATCCATGGTGCTCCTTTATCATCCACAACCATGTGATTGCAGCTTGCATATCAATCGATCTTCTACCCCAAGGGCATCCTCGATGACATTTGCCTATGAGTTGGCAATTCGTTCATGCAAGCAGACTTCGTCATCCTCGACACTGGAGGAGATGAAAGATCAACCATCATATTGGGCCAACCAGGGCATCACTCCCTGGCGCACGCGCGCCAGGATGATTAGCGGCGCACGCGCGCCACGGTGATTAGCAGCGCACGCGCGCTAATGCAGGTTGCAGTGCACGCGCTACATGATAAAGTAGCGCACGGCCCACCGAGATGCGCCCGCCCCCCTTTCTCTGTCGCTTCATTGGGCCAAGTTTTTTAAAAAAGCCAATATTTTTTTTCGGTTTCTCCCCGTCTAGCTTCATTGGGCCAAAAAATTTAATGTCGTTTCCATTTCTCATTTCTCATGTCAAGCATTTTTTGGACCATTTTTCTAAATTCTCAAGTCAACCATTATTTGGGCCAAAAAAATTAATTTCAAACAAGCTAAAATTTTCTCTTTAGGGACAAATGTTTGTGGGAAAAAATAAAAGGGCGGGGGATGGTTTCACATCTATATGGAAGTAAAAGTACAAAACGTTATTTAAAAAAAAAAAAAATAAATCTTATGTCCATCAAAAACAAATTATATAATGATAAAAAAAAAGTGCTACAAATATAAAGTAATTGTGACATCTTTGTATTTCCGAAAAGGCAAAAAAACGAAAAGGTAAAGATGTTGCTCCTGTTTTCTTCAAGACTTCAAAATAATAGAAATTCCTCGAAAAAAATGAAATTTCATTATTAAAATATAGACTTATATCAAGTTTTGATTTCTATATTACACACTATGAATCACTAGTGTTTTTTCAAAAATGTTTGTACTACTACATTCAAAAATGTATAATTGTAATCAATAAAACATTAAATGACCAGGAAAAAAAAAATTCGAGACTAAACTACTGCATAAGAAACTTTATATCGGTAGCTAGAAACTTTATATTGGTTGCTTCAAAACTTTAAGTAATGATACTAAAAACTTTATACAACAAGTGCAATATAACTTTACTCTCTGAAGTTTTTAAAAATATTATTGTGCAAAAATAGAGAACTGAAACCAAAAAGATACTTTGGTTGGAAGAACTCTTCTACAAGACTAAATTAACATGAACAAACTATATACAAATCATCATTGCTTATTGTCCAAGATCAAAAACAAATTGTTGGCAAAAATGCAGACTAATAACAAGTGGTGACTATTATGAACTTTAAACTTGTAGGTTTATGAGTTTACACCAAAATTTTAAAAGATTTTGAACTATAAAATTATAAACTTTGGTAAACCCTAGAAGTGGTCACTTTAACTCGCATGACAAAGTTGTCAAAACTTTTTGGGAAGTATATTATCTCACTTGGGTGCAAACAGCTTGCCACAATGTCATGAAGTTGAACAGTTTGCATGTGAACATCTTGAAAAATGTACAAATAGAACAGTAATGCTTGAAATACCTTCATTGTAATTTAAAAAAACTAGACATTCAGAAAAGAAGAGAAACCCTATCGATGCAACACCAAATCGGTATGGGTTTTTGAATGAATTTCTTACTATGTCATGTATTAATATATTGTCCATAAGAACCATATCTAAATTCAGTCACTTAAGCAAAAAAAAAAGATAGTAGTATCAAAACAACTTCAACTGTGATAGATCGAGTATATAATGTTTTAGGCAAGAAATTTTAACTACCGCTTCTTAATTCGAGTGTAGAAAGTTTGCAACCTACCAAGACAAAGTTGCTAATGTTCAAGTAAAAAATTATAACAAGCAAAGTACATAATTCAATAGTTCAAAAAAAAGTTTATGTTGCAATAGTTCAAAGTTTTTAACATAGAAATAAAAAGTTTTTCACTATAATAGTACAAAGTTTTATAAATTCTAGTGTAACAGTTTTGAACCTAGCAATACAAAAAGTTGCTAATATTATAGTGTAAAAGTTTTGAACCTAGCAAAGGTGAAAAGTTTTTAAATATTTTAGTCTAAAGTTTTTAACCTAGAAATATAAAGTCCCAACAACTTCAAAAAAAAGTTTATCATGCAATAGTTCAAAGTTATTTAAATAGCATTATAAAGTTTGCTATCTCATGATTCAAAGTTTTGAAAGATCGAGTATATAATGTTTTAAGCACTAAATTTTAACTAGCACTACTTAATTCGATCAGAGAAAGTTTGCAACCTACCAAGTAAAAGTTGCTAATGTTCAAGTAAAAAATTATAACAAGCACTACATAATTCAATAGTTTATAAAAAAGATTATGTTGCAATAGTTCAAAGTTTTAAACCTAGAAATAAAAAGTTTTTCACTATAATAGTACAAAGTTTTATAAATTCTAGCGTAACAGCTTTGAACCTAGCAATACAAAGTTGCTAATATTATAGTGTAAAGTTTTAAACCTAGCAAGAAAAAAGTTTTAAAATATTTTAGTCTAAAGTTTTTAACCTAGAAATATAAAGTGCCAACAACTTCCAAAAAAATTTATCATGCAATAGTTCAAAGTTATTTAAATAGCATTATAAAGTTTGATATCTCATGATTCAAAGTTTTGTAACAGCAAGTGTAAAAAGTTTTCAACAAATTAGTACAAAGTTTCTAATGTTACAGTTTAAAAAAATTTGAACCTAGCAATATATAAAAATTGAAGATGACATGAAACAAAAAATATATAAATATTATTGTCTAAAGTAATGAAACTAGTAGTGGAAAGTAAATAAATAGTATGGACTAATGTTTTTAACCTAACAAAGACAAAAAGTTTTTAAACTTAATAGTACAAAGTTATAGTCAAAAAAAGTTTAGAACCTAGCTTAAAAAAAGTTTATAATATTTATAGTTTAAAGTTTTTAACACAGCAAGACGTAGTTTTTAGAAAAAAAATTTACTTGTTAAAATACTTCAAAGTTTATTATTGCATAATTCAAAGTTTTTAAATTCTT
This sequence comes from Hyparrhenia diplandra, assembly GCA_015847255.1. NCBI lineage: Eukaryota > Viridiplantae > Streptophyta > Magnoliopsida > Poales > Poaceae > Hyparrhenia > Hyparrhenia diplandra. Next base: position 107,475 of record JADLZK010011890.1, on the reverse strand, counting down.
AAAATAAAGGTTTTTGAACATAACAAAGGCATGTAATTCTGATAATAAAATTAATGTGACATTATGTCATACCTTCTTCGTCATTGTTTTTGGTTCAAAAACTGTTTCGCCGAAGAAATGCAGGAAATAACTTCACTCGACACACTCGTATCACACAATTGTAAAACAATGTAGTCATAATGTATATAGATTTGTCATGTTGGAGGTCAAAACTCTTTCGTAACTAAAACCATGGTTAAACGGAAAAAAAAAGAGCATTAGAATTTGATGAAAACCTACAAAAGTACATTGTAAAAAAGTTACAGTCCAGATGCAGACCTACAATAGTATCATTGTAAAAAAAGGCATCGCCACATATCAATATGGATTAAAGAAAATTCTCTTCAATTTTAGTCACTCAAACTTATAAATCCTAGCAAACACACACACAAACACACCATTTTTATTCATGCTCGTACGATTTGAATCTAGTAACATGAGCTCAAACTAAAAAAACACCTATCTCAAATCTGTTGCCTCTCCCCTAACTGTATATATATGTAACAATAACCAATAAACCAAAGGCATTAATATGTTTAAAAGCATAGAACGTATTGTGGGAGTGAGGTGAAAAGCGATGGTGAGAGAAGGTGTTGGCAGCATGTTAGAAAAACATTCCCTCCAAAGATATGGATAGTTGGTTTTTTCTAGCCTACCAATGTCACTTGACACTCTAATTATCCCCTTCACAAATAATTGTGTGCACATACTGTCATCTACTATGACATATGTAACAAAGACTACGGATAGTTGGTTTTTCTCTAGCCTATGACTATGTGTCACCTGTTGTATGACAAACACTAAGAGTAGAACAAAGATTCAAAAAAACCCACTTCATAATTTTGGCCACTAGTAGTAATCACACATATAGCTTGAAAATGCTTTTTTTTAAACTCAATTTAGCCACATAGAGCAATAGTCACTCAGGGAAAAAAAATGCCTTTAAAAAAAATGGCCACCTATTCCAAAAAAAAAACATGCAGACGCACAAACCGCAATTTAAGTTCTATGCCTTTTATGCCTAATTAACTAGAACTACACAGTAGATATGTGAATTTAATTAATTGTTTCAAACATTGAAGACTTCTGTGCCTTGTAGTTCTAAAATAAAAATGTACAAAAAACAGAAAAGGACATTGGAATCTGTGCTTGCATTGGCCACCAGGCCCCACGGTGCATCTTGACTGAAAATCCAAAAGGAACGAAATAAACAGGGTCCATATCTTTTGACCCCCCTTTTATCTGCATCTGATTGACTCGCAGTGGGCAAAAAAAAACATAAGCAGGGGACTGGATAGGCAGGGAGCGGCAGAATCGCATACCTGGATGAGCTGCAGATGTTGAAGGCCGCCAGTGTCTGACAATATCGATGTAGTTAATGCAGCAGATGTTCTATCTCAGTGTTGAATGATTTCCCCCACTGCTGACACGAATAAAAAGCAATTAACAGAGCACAAATGCATAATTTGGTTAGCTCAAAGGACCAAAAACATGGTACAATTCATATAAGGGCTTGTGATATCATTATTTATGTGGAGACATAGAGTGGGTGCACCCCACAAGAACACTCTAACTGTAGACACACAAAGATATCGGATGCCATCTACTCTAAGTGCCACCCAAAAATTTTCTTGAGGATTTTTTTTTGCTTCACCATGCTAACAAAACAAAAAGTAATTTAAAAACCACCATCCCTATATCTCTCCCTCTATCCGTCTCTCTCCCTCTCCCTCTCTACCTACCTCTCACTATCCATATCCTAAACTCTATCGCTCTATACCTCTCTCTCTCCCTCTCCCTCTCTCTCTACCTATCTCTCCCTCTCTCTCTATATATCATTCTATCTATCGCTGTATACCTCTCTCTCTCTCTCTCCGTCTCCAACTGTTCAATGCTAAATCCACATAAGGAAGTAGAATGGATTGCTCCATTCCGTTGGTTGATGGTTCCCTAAAAACAAATACCCTTCAGGCAACCCCACTTCACAATGTATAATTGCCCGAACCTTAATTGGTGGCATGAGTCACCAATAAAAAACAGACATGCTAGTTCACAGGGGATAACATTAGGGAAAAATATCTAGTCAAAATTCAGAGGTAAGAGGGGGAAAAAAACTAAACGTCTATATTAGCACATCACATTTTTTAGGCTGTTTACAACTAAATATAACATTGATTAGTGCTGAAGGGATTTAATACCTATGCCTATACATCACCCCAACTCTAGATTTTCCTATCTGCTTTATGATCATATCACGGATCAACAACCTAGTTTTCAAATAATAATATCAGTACTAATCATAGAAAAACAAATCAAAAAGGTTGAGTTCTCCATGCTACAAATAAAATGAAAAGGTTCCTTGTGAGTTCTTCAGGGTAAAGGTGCCATTACTAGTTTTCAAAAGGTTGAGTCTGTCTCTCTCTCTCTCTCTCTCTCTCTCTCTATCTCTATCAGTCTCTCTCTCTCTAAACCTATTGAGCAAACTGAATGTTGAGAACAATCAGTTGTATGAAACAAAAAAGTGATGCTCAGTAAAAAGCTAAAAAGTGAGGTAGAGGGATGTATTATGGTGACTTTCAGAGAACGTATTGTACACGTAAATAGAAATGGGTAATTTTATTCACCATGGTCCAATCTAATCTACAACATTACCATATTTAACAAATTAACTTTTTCCATGTCCAGGGTGTGCCATTGAAGTACATTCATTTTGTGAATTCTAGTATTAGGGCATATGAGAACTAAGAGGGACCATCTCATTAATCACAGTTAATTGGGTGAAGGCAAACATACACACCTAGAATTGTTGGAGACCATCACCGCAACCAGATTCCACGTTACCGGATCTCAGCAAAAAATGCAACGATTCGTCGATGCCACCTCAATTCCGCCTCAGGCTGCAAAAAATAAACTATGAAGTTATACTAGCATGTCATATGGACTGCGTTAAAATTGAAAGAGCCATTGCTAGGTGATACAAACAAAAAAAAACATGCCGAACAGTGGCACCGCTATTTCCCTCTCTATATCCCTCTCCCTATATCCTATCCCTCTACCCCTCCCTCTCTCCATCCCTCTCTCTCTCACTCCTCTCTCTACTTTTATCTCTCTCTCTCTCTCTAACTCATAAGAGTACAACAAATTTTATTCTAACTCCCTAGTACTTAACAACACCTAAAATCTAGTTTTGTAGATCTAGTTTTCCTATCTCCATCTTTTCGTCCATCTTAATTAACAAGACCTAATATTTTTTTTCAGCGAATAAAGAATCTGAAAAGTTAGAATAGTGACTATCAATCATGTTTTAAAAAAAGAAAAACAGCCAACAGTGAAAGAATTTACTATGAAAGCTAGATACAGGAATCATATATACAAAGCAAGTAAAATAAAGCAAGTGGAGTTATGCATGCAGTTACAAATTCACAAAAAAGTAGTGGTGACAGTAGATCTCCATACAGAAAAAGTTGTGGATATTTTTTAAAAGGAGAAGTGATGATCAGTACATTTTACATGTAGTTGAATCAAGTATATATTCGTGAAAAATATATATGCAACAGCAAGAGACACCACTCTGTTTCTAGCTGGATTGACATTGGTTAATAGCTATGATTTGGTGGTGACCTATGTTCCAATCTAATTTAGTAGGCAATCAAACAGAATAAAATTATGCTACAAGAGCTCCGGATCTTCAGAAGAGATGAGCTTGTATTAGCAAGATGAAGGAAAGCAGAGTTTTGCAGGGATGTTTTATTTAGTTGCAAGCTTTAGACCTACTAACTAGCCAGGCTTTAACTAACTAATAATACTCCTCCTACTACAAGGCACAAATTTTCAGAGGCAAAAGTTGCAAATCTTTCAGTGCTCCAACCAAATTAAGAAATCGATCCCAACGCCTGAAGAAGCCTTTTTTGTGCAAACATTAAACTAAATAATCCCTAGGTGCCTTTTGTCAAAAGCGAGAAGAAATTAAATAATCCCCCCACACATTCACTCGATCCATTCTGAATCCTTTTCACAAAACTGGTAATCTAGCATGATGGCATTATATTCCTTCTGCTCCCTAGACAACCCTCCTTTCACCATGATCAGTACCATGTACTACTACCTAGTACTACAAATCTTATTCACTTAAGTTCAGAAGAAGCATGCAGGCAACAACAGGAACAGCAAAGCTCCAATCATTTTCATCTGGTACATCAGCAGGCATGAACTAAACTAGCAGGATCAATCTCAGGTCTGCCCTAGTTAAATTCCCCTGCCTAGTAGTGTAATAGTGGACCAACCAAACTCGATAAATGCTGCTCGTGGTACAGTAAATAAGAAGATAAATTGAATGCGGTTGGAGCTGACCTGCTGATCCGGGCAGGCACATTTTCAGACGACTTTCAGACGACATGATCACCACCGGAATGTCCTTGAGCGAGGAGGACCCCTGCATCCCAGAATTGGCAAGCAAAGATGAGTTCTTTTTTTAACTGCCCGGCGGTGCGTGGACCATGAGCAATTTATAGTATTAATGAGCTCCCGCCCGAACAGGGGAAAGGAATTTAATTAAGGTCCCTCACCTTCACCCTCTTGAGCAGATCGTATCCTGTCATGCCTGGCATGCAGTAGTCAGTGATGATGAGATTCACGTCGATCTCCTGCAGCAACAACAGAGCTTGGTCAGGTTGGGTTGGTTGCAGGCCAGGCCAGAACAGAACAGGGTGGGTGCCAATCCGAGCAGCAAGGAAGGAGACGGAAAGATTTTCCGTTACCTGCTGGTGCTGGTGGTCAGGGGGGAGACGGCGACGATAATGCTTGGCAATGCAGATGCACTTTATTCAAAATTTAACAAAACCTGTAGCCGGTAATGCTTGGCAATATCAGGAGCATCGATCCGGTTGGGCATGTGCCAAAGTTGACCAGATACAGTTCGGCTACAAGATGCATTGCAATTATCACCAATCAACAAAATAAATGACAAATCTAAGTATTCAAAGTAAGGAAAAAACAGAGGAGAGAGGGGTGGAGGAAGTTTTCAGTTGTGCAAGCAGTAATTGATTGAAACATCAATCAAAACCATTAGAGGAAAATCTTCAGAAACAAATATCAACTCGAAGTTCAGAGGACATCGCATTTTATTGGTGCGTATATGCTCTGAAATATGTTGTTTCAAAAGTAAAAGAAACCTAAATAACTAAAATGCACACATGAATGCAGATTATAAAAACAAAAATTACATTGCATTGCCCAACAAAAACACATGGTCACCCCCTCTTAACTGAATCCATGAAACTATATGAAACAAGAGTTATAAATTTCTCCACCTATGCCTCTTAACTGAATCTCTGACAGAGTTGCAGTAGACAAAAAAACTAACACATGAACAAAACCATGGAGGCCACCATGGAGGGCCAAGGGGGGGGAAGGGGCACCAATGTAGCATACCTTGATGAGCTGCAGTTGTCCTTGGCAGCCGATGCCTGACGACGTCTATATCCTCGCTGCAGCACCCGCTGGATCTCAGGAGCAGGGGACTGAAGAGGCATGGAGCAGCAATGTCGCATACCTGGATGACCTGCAGCTGTTGAACGCCACCGGTGACTGACGGCGTCGAATTCCTCGCTGAAGCAACCGCGGAATCTCGACGGAAAATGCTTCGCCCCGGTGTTGACTGCTTCTCCTTCAGAACCTCCGCTCCTCCAGCTTGATTCTGACTCCACCTACCACAAATCTGCCCAAATCGAGAAAATACAAGGACGACTCTGACCTCCCAGGAAAGTGAGAAAAGATAGCATGAGAATTAAGCACACTCTTCACCTGTTCCAAATTTCTGGAAATTAAGTTAATGCCGGCCGATTCAATGATTTTACAAACTTTGGGATATCAGGAACCAAGTTTCAAAACTTTGTACTTAGAACAATGACTGAAAATATGAAAATATGACTTACAGGCATGTCCTATTTTTAAAACCACAGTGATATCTGTGTCCAGTTGTCCGAAACAAGGGAATACCATCTCCCCAGGGGTTAAATTTACAGTTATCTTATGGCTCACCTAATTTATTTAGTGTAATTTATTTTTGTATTTTCTAACATATGTCCAGAGATATACTTTGAAGATTCATAGCTTCATGCAAACTAGAAGCACCCACTGTCAGTGCATGGACTGGCTTTTTAAAAAGGATACAAGAAAATTGCAGTCATTATTTGAAGAACAACGGGAAAAGCAGGCCAAGTAAGTACGCTCTCTCCCTGAACCCTGAACAACACACTGTAGTAACTAATAATAATTCTTAGAAGTTACATGCTCAAACTATTTTAAGACATACATTCCTCTTATGTTGACTGCAGTAAAGAATTGGAAATAAGTCGACTCTGCTTTGAGAAAATGACGAAGTATCATGTTCCTGCATGCGTCATACTTAATTTGACTTTTACTTTTCAAAGAAGTGATAAACTAATGAGGGCTTCTGTTTAAAAGCTTTTGCACACCAAAAATTAGTTAATCTATTGAAGTTTTCTTTTGGAATTAGGAAGAGCTAAGCATTTCTATTGGCTGCATCAAAAGCATTTGTTGGTAACTTGATAATATTTGGTGACGAGTACAGTTTTCATTTTCAGCCTAATTTGTTCAAAGCATCTTCGCTTACATGAAAACATTTTTTAGTCGCACCACCATATCCATTTGAAGCAGAGGATGGAGCTAATAGTCTTTCAATCAAAACCCTAAGTGGAATACTTTGAGGGACAATATCTCCAAACAGACAAACAGTCCATATGATGACTACAAGTTTTGTCCTACAAATTTGCATTACACAGTTATACAGAGAAACAAAAATAAGGCAAATTTTCAATACTAAAGGAAACTTAGCCAGAAAATTATCATGTGTAGAAAAATAAAGGGAACCACACTAGCTTGCCCAGATATATAGTGATGGTCTTATTGCAAAGCTGCCATGTTTAAAACTATTAGTAATGATGAATAATTCTAAGATTGGGCATAGTAAAGAATCCGATAGAGCCTATTTTCTCTTTCATATGATTAACCAGGTGTCACTTATTGCCCAATACATTTTTAGAATTCTAAATTTCAGTGCATTTGCTGCTATATATCCAGCCATCACATTTAAAAACCAAGAAATCTGACGAGCTCTCACAGAAGACACAACAATACTAAGGTGTGCGATCCCCCTCGATCACCCCAATTTCTATTCTAAGTTATAAATAATAAATAACATGTACCATCAATCAGCTCCTAAGCCACACCATCTATCTGTCATCCATGTTCCGAACCAACGAACATACAGGCAAAATCTAATCTAAGTAACTACAGATTGGTCAAGGTAGTACCTCGCGATCGTCGGTGACCTTGAGCACGAGCTTCCCCTCACAGTGCCGGTACTTTATCACGTAGCGGGTCTGCCGAGACACGGGCACAGACAAGTTAGGTAGGACCAGACACAAGGAATGAAGTTATCTTTGAAAATGGGCCAATTAACAGTAATACTGAATAAAAGCTATCTTTTGTGCTAATGACAAAAGAATAAAATGGGCCAATTAACAGTAATACAAGAAAATGGGTGCATAGACAGTCAAGATAGATTTTGGCACTCGTCGAATAGAAATGGAATAAATATCATGCCATACAATACATACATACTTTTGTGCTATTAAACTAGACTAGTATAATGCCCGTGCTAACGCCACCTAAACGTTAAAAATAATAATTCATAAATAAAACTAAAATGGCTGCCACTATGTATGTTTGGAAGGGATTATGTAGGTAGAAATTACAAGCGACAAATAACTTCAGCGGGTTCAGATACAATGGCTCATACATGGATTGTTCAATTTTTTTTAAAAAAATAAACGCCTAATTTGTGGGTTGGCTCATTTAAAAAATCATCACATATTCCATAAATAATGTTACAACAGAACACATGTTCCAGCCATGTTTTCATACAAAAGCACATTGTTGCATGCTGCATTTGCTTACATTCAGACATATCACCTGCTACTGCTTCTCAAGCTTTTCAATTGCCCTCACACCACGCTGGTAATTCTCCAGCCTGTTATTTCTCTTGACAAACAAATTGACAAGCTTTAATTAGTGCATCCAAAATGGGTATCTGCATCTACGAATTAAGCCCAAGGGAAATACCTACAAGCAGTTTTGGAGCTGGCACAAGGGACACATGGAATATAGAAACTGGGTACTACAAATCTTTAAGATGCAAAAATAAAAATGGTTGTTAGTTTCACAGGTATATCTTGTTTTGCACAACCAACCATTTTCTGAAAAATGGACCCCGCAGCCCGAAAGAATTTAGTGTAGCTTGAAAATCTATGCACTAAACATCAATATTTTAAGAATATATAGTTTGACATGGGTTCTCGTGCTAGTAACATTAGTAGCTCCTACATGCACCAACGCAAGTTGTTGAAGAGTTGATCAAGGGAAAATTTGACAGCTACTTACAATACACTAACACAAGAATAAGTTTATGATGATCCCTGAAGTATTCAGATGCCTGTCTACACCTGTCCACCTAAATGGATATCAGAAAATAAAGTCATAATTTAGTTAACTAATAAAGTCATAATTCATCCTGCAAGGATGTAACATCTGAAAGTAATACACATGTAACATCTGAAGTCAATAGGATAGTTGTTTCTTGAATCCTCACCTAGAAACTTGTCAATCATAGTTGCATTTTATCGATCCACATGTTTGGTCAACTAACTAAATTTACAAGGATTGACTACTAAATCCACAGGGATTAACTATTATTAATAAAAGTTAGTGATACTGTTTGTCGTTCTGCTTTCTGAGATGCCATGTCTTCCTTCTCTTTTTAATCAGCTATCAAATTGTAATACTAATCTGAGGAGTCAACAATGATTTCGTCTATCCAATTTAGCGGTGACAGGTAAGAGGCAATAGATTATTAGTTGACATTTTAACAAGGATGGAAGTAGTAATGAAGGATGTATCACTATAAACATGATTGGAGCAATCACAAATCATACCAACCTGCTGCCGCACCTCTCATCCTAATGTCGTAAAGCAACTGTGGACTTGACGTTGTCTGAACAACCAAGAAACAAGAGAAAAACACTACAGCTTAATTGCGAGTATTAGCGATCAGAGCAGGTACTGCGCTGGAGCAAAGCGGTGGCTGTGGAAATGATATTCAGAGAAAAATCACGAAAATCACCTGAACAAAGCAGGCGAATAACTCAAGCCGCTGAAGAACGTGTTTTCCAAAGCCACTATGCCTCAAGAAAGAAACCGACGTACGTGTCCCAGTTGAGCACGCCGCCGTGTCGCCGCCCCGTCGCGTGCGGGTCTCGCGACTGGCCGGCACTTGTCGTCGCGTCGCGCCCGCCCCGCGGGCCTCGCTTTGTCGCGCCGTGGGCCTCCCCGTTGAGCGCCGCCACCGCCGTCAATGAATGCGTCGAGGTTGAGCGAGCCACCGCCTCCGCCAACCCTGGACTGCGGCGCCCTATGTCGTTCTCCTCACGATCGCTGAGGCGCCCTCTGCCGTGTCCTCCACTTCCCCCGTGCCGCTGACATCTAGCGAGGCGACCTCGTGGCGTTGACGGAGGACACCGCCACGCATCAGAGACTGATCGCGCCGCCCGAACAGAACAACGCCCAGCGCCGCTGGGCCGCCCGATCGCCGCCACCTTCAAGGCCGTATGAAGGCTGCCCACCTTGAGAGGAATCCGAAGACCACCGAGGCGATGAAATCCGGACTGGAGTAGGCAAATCTGGGCGGGCGGTGGACTTACGAGGGGCCCTCGCTTCTCAGCCCTCAACCCACTCGAATCCACCAAGGCGACGAACCCTTGACCGGAGCGGGTGCGCCAAAACTCGAATCAACCTCCACCCAAATCAGAAAAAAGCGCGACGACGAATCGAAATCGATTTGAATCGGAAAGATGCGACATCGTACCTTGACCTCGACGTGGATGACAATGGGGCGCTCCGCCGCCGACAAATGCCGACCGGGCTACCCTGCGCGGGCGACGACGTGCGTATGCCTGGGGCCCGAGGTGGGACGGGCGGCGCACGAGGTGGGTGCGGCGGATCTCACCAACAAACGCAAGGATTCGAATCCGTGCCTGAGCTGCAGAATCGAATCCTCTCCCGAAATGCCGCTCGGTGTGCGAGATTTCTAGGAGGAAGCACGCAGAGGCAAGGAGAAGATCCGGCCGGGGAGGGTCCGCCGACACCCCAAATCGCCGCCCGGAAAAGCACCGCGCCCGCGTTGCGTCCCGGCCAGCCCTCCACGGCGTCGCTCCTCTGTGGCGTCGCGATGGGAAGGAGGAAGCCCGCGGCAAAACCGTAAGATGCGGGGCGGCGCGTTGGAGCCCGGGGCAGGGTCGGCCGTCGGCCAAATCGCCGGCCCGACGAGGGTTTGCAACGATGCGTTGAGGGAGGAGAAAGGGAAAGGGAACGGTCGTCACGGGCGGTACACTGTTTAAAACAATTTAAAATTAACTAAAAGGGCCGTACGCGCCTCCCCCACGCCTCGCGACAGGAACAAAGAAAAAAAAAAGTAGAAAGGAGAACGTAGAGGTAGTAGTAGTCGATAAAAGGAAGTGTGCGCTGATATCTGAACCAGTGAGCGTGCGCCAAATAAGGATTGGGGGCCAACCATTCTTGACTACGGCCAAAGCTATCATCTACGCTGCTCAAGCGAAGATCTGTTTCAATATCAAGGGGAGAAGGGAGACCTTCCACTTCAAGAATAAGATGCATGAGTATCCTGCTCATCCTCAATACAGCCCCGAGACTGAAGCACTTGTCAAGAAGAACGATCCTAACTACAGAAGAAGGAAGAACAAGAAGAAGCAGCCTCAGTACACAAACATGATCAATACAGTCCACTTAGAATGGGACTATGCTGCTACTTCACCATATCTGCCAAAGATGGAAGATCCAGGTAATCCTGAGATAGACATTTCAATTAATCAGCTAACCTTCACGAATACCATCTGTGATACAAGCTCAGGAGTCAACGTCATGCTTAAGGTAATCTATGAATGTATATTTGGTAAACAACCCCTGTATGAAACCTATACGCAGCTGCAGATGGCAGATCAGTCATTCAGGAGACCAGAAGGCATAGCTAAAGATGTACCAGTCCAGATTCGGGACCACTTCATACATGCAGATTTTATGGTCCTGGACATGTAAGATGAAGACATCAATACACCCATTGTGCCAGGAAGACCATTCCTGAACATGACCCGCGCAGTCATCTACATGAATACTGGAGAAATCCACTTCCAGTTTCCTATAGAATGGGTACGTTGTTATTTTAATAATTTTATTACTGACTATGAAAAGTCCCAAGAGCCTCGCAATAGGAGGAGACAAAATGCTCGTCGCAAACAGTACGTCCCCAAGACAAACAAAGAATGGGAAGAGTACACGGCGGTAGCATCAACCATAGAAGTTGGATGGGAAGATTGGACCAACAACTTTGAAGAGGTACACAATGAAGAAGAAGAGAAGGTACAGGAAGAAGTAACTCCACTTGCATCTAAGCCAACCAAGAAGGTATGGAGGAAGAAGGAAAGCCCACCTTCAGAACCAGAACCGTCCTCTCCTTCAAAGGTAACTTCCCCAGACGCTTCAGTACAAACATACATACCAACTGACATACCATGGGAGTAAACTCCTAAGTACCCAAGGTAAGCGCAGAAAGGTATCTTTTATCTTTTAGTTTGTGCATATTTATTTTCTTTATTATTCATCTGAAGCCCCATGTAATTATTTCTATGGCATAAACACCCACGGGACTATTTACTGTGGAGGCATAAAAATAAAAATATTGCATTTGTTCATATTTTTCCTACATGCATGCATAATAAGAAAATACAAAAATATTAGTTCTTGCTTAGATCTCTATTCAAGCTTAATTTTTAATTTTTCTCATAAAATAAACTCAAGATAATCAGGCATAAAATATCCAACTGCTAATGCCTAATCAATTCCATAAAGTTTTGTTGTCTACTTGAGTTTTGCAGGATCTAAAGCAATTATGAGCCATGACGAGAAGGAGACGTCCAACCACTAAGCAGAACCTTAACAGTCATCATCAATACTTCATCAAGGAAGGACAACATCATCTCCATTCGTCTACCTCACCTCAGTACCTACACAAAAATCTAGCTTGGGGAGAGCACCCCCGGTTATCGAGATAAGTACCCCTATACTTACTATCTTTTGCTTTACATTAAAAAAGACCATAAAAAGATGCATAAAGTTTTAAATCAAATAAAGAGTCTTAGTTATATATATGTTTGCTTAAGATGTGGTTAATAAATGTTTGTTAGAATAAATAAATTTAGTCTTGGAAATGATGAATAGTTGCTCTACTCTAATTCTTTTTAGTACCTTGCTTTTTACTAGAAACTCCTCCAATGTTTTGGATATATTTGTCCTGCTTTCAAATTTGCTCTATACATGACTTGTGGTTGCATACACTTGATCTATGTCTAGGTAATTGGGGGATATGATATGAAAGAGTCTGAGCATGCTATTTATCTTGTCTTTTGTGAAACTATATCTGGAGATTTATTTCAAAAATTTAAAATCTTTCATGATGAGCTCTTGTTTGGTAGAGTGTTAAAATTCCTACCAAAGGCATATTTATGATTATTAGATTAGGAAAACATTCCATTACGTATCTTTGTTTGCTTTGGGTTGAGTAGTTCAAGCTTTGCTATTACCTGTGAGGAGTTCAGTCATGAAAAGACAAGTTTCTATCCACATCACCTTCCACATACATATGCATTATTCCTACCCTGGGAGCACTACAAGAAATCTATCTTTTTATGACTAAATTCCTCATGACGGAACCTGATTTCGTCATATAATGTACCATAATATGACGATATTTTTTGGGTCGTCACAAAATTGCATGCGCCATAACTATTTATGACCACAATTTTCTTTCGTCACATAAAGGCACCAAATGTTGTCACAAAATGTAATGTCCGTACTACCCGGATGATGCCTATATTTTTCCCATGTTTTGTGATGCTGTTTGCATGGTTTTTGTGATCAAATGGAGTGTCACAAACATAAATTGCAAAAAAAAAAAAATGCTCGCTCGCTCGGGGATTGAACCCGAGATCTTTGGAACAAAAGCAAAGTGCGTTGACCACCGGGACAAGCACCGGTTTGTGTTGTATTACGAAGTTTTATTTTTTTAATTAATTAAACTGTAAGAAATCCTCTAAAACAAACTTGAAAAAAATTGTGACATGTGGGAATCGAACTCGAGACCTTCAAAATAAAGGTCAAGTGTGCAAACTATTGGGACAAGCATTTGTTTCTATCAGATTGGGATCTTTTATTTCTTTAACTAAACCATAATAAATCCTATAAAAAAACTTGAAAAAACATGAGGCACATAGGGATCGAACCTGAGAGCTCTAGTACAAAAATGATAAGTCAAACCATCACGCCATGGCTTGCTTTGTGATACAAGTGGCTATTTCTTCCTTATGAATCATATACGTGTAGATGTTCCAAGTACAAAAGAGAAATCGGTCCTGTACGTCCTCTCTGTTCGTCCTTGTTCGTCACATGTTCTTGATGAAGGACCGATTTCTCTTTTTTTTCCTCGGATTAAAACTTGTAACTAGTCGTTCTCCCTCATATGAACTCCAAATGAGGTGATTCTTTTTCCTAAAATTTTCTAAAATCATGCTGCATCACGTTATTGTGTTGGATTCAGTCACCTCTTCATGCGCCAAAACTTGAGCAATTCAAGTTTTGAATTTGAACTTTGACTTCGGTCAAAACTTCGGTCAAACGGAACCGCGAAATGAACTTCGGTTGAAAATCTTTTGAACACGAAAGTTTCATAACTCATCGAGACCAACAAAATTTATGTAGGTCAAATTTCCATTTAAGGAAGTGGTAATAACATGTAGTTCAAATATAACATGTCTCTCACACATAGTTCCTGAAACTATGTGAGAGACTTGTTATATTTGAACTACATAACTACTCAACTTTGTCGAAATGGCTTGAGATTTTTTTTGCAGTCATTTATAGGGAAAATATTGTCCCACACAAGAACTTACATTTTTCGGACAATTATTTTTATTATTCTAATTTTTTTTTTTCGTCTTTGGGTGAGACAAAATTTGGTGAATTATACATTGAAAACACTAGAACTATGCAACGACCTCCACATGTATTTATTTCCTAGGGCATAAGCTACCTTGTGGCAAAGTTTGGCCATTTCACGGATCTTTTCGAGGGGTGGACCTAGTTCAACGCATAATTACCGGGTTAAGTCGCGCGGAAAATCAAATAAACTAAAAAAGTACCAAACAAATTCTGAAAAATCTCAAACTTGGTGGTTTGCTTTACAAAAGGCATTAGGAAGCCTGAGGAAAAGTTTGAGAGCAATACAATACTTGGAGCCTTTCATCGAATCATGTCTATGCACTAGGGTTCTTAGTGATTATGCAGTCCAAGTATGGTATTGGTCTCAAAATTTTTCTTAGGCTTCCAAGTGCCTTTTGTGAAGCAACCACCAAGTTTGAGATTTTTCGTAAATCGCTTGATACTTTTTTTCAATTTAATTGAATTTCCGCGCGACTTCGCCGGTAATTATGCGCTTGAACTAGGTCCACCCCTAAAAAGATCCGTAATGGCGCCAAACTTTGCCACAACGCCTCTTATGACATAGGAAACAAATACATGTGGAGGTCGTTGCATAGTTCTAGTGTTTTCAATGTATAATTCACCAAATTTTGTCTCACCCAGCACGAAAAAAATTATAGTAATAAAAATAATTGTCCGAAAAATGTAAGTTCTTGTGTGGGACCATATTTTGGCTATAAATGACTACCAGAAAAATCTCAAGCCATTTCTAACAAAGTTGAGTGTTATAGTTCAAATATAACAAGTCTCTTCCATAGTTTCACGAACTATGTGAGAGACTTATTATATTTGAACTACATGTTATTACAACTTCCTCAAATGAAAATTTGACCTATATAAACTTTGTTGGTCTCGATGAGTTATGAAACTTTCATGTTCAAAAGTTTTTCAACCGAAGTTCATTTCGGTTCCGCTTGACCGAAGTTTTGACCGAGTCAAAGTTTGAATTAAAAACTTGAATTGCTCAAATTTTGCCGCATGAAGAGGTGACTGAATCCAACACCATAACTTGATGCAACATGATTTTAGAAAATTTTAGGAAAAAGAATCACCTCATTTGGAGTTCGTATGAGGGAGAATGACTAGTTACAAGTTTTAATCCGAGAAAAAAAAGAGAATTCGCTTGTTCATCGTTGATCCGAAATAGGTATTCAAATTTTGGTTGTTATCCCAAGCATTATTTTACTAGTTTGATAACTAAAAAAAAATAGAAGAAAAAATGGGCACCCTAAACGGTGGCGCCCCTGAAAAAATTTCGGCCTCTGGCGGGCATTTTCAACCCACTCGAGTGATTGCAATACCATGCTTTTTCCACATATACATCCATATACTTGTTTCATTCCTACACTAGGAATAAACCCTCCATTAAACTATAGGAAGCCCATGTTTATTTACTCCAAAGTATCTTTGTGATATCTCTCAAAAAGTTTATCAGTGGAAAGAGATTTGGGTTGCTGCTAAAAAAAAGTTGAGAGAATAAAAAGGGGAGATGAAAAATGGACAAGTGTCCTACGGGCGAGTAGAGCCTACCTCCCTAAAGAAAAAGAATAAAGAGAAAGAGAGTAAAAGAGGACAAGTGTCCAAATGAAAACAATGGGTACTTAGATGCCCGCCTCTCTGAAAGAAAAAGAAAAGTATGCAGCCCAAAGTTCTCTTAAAAATTTCTATGTTCCAAAAGAGAGATTTGTTCTATCATTAAAGGAGTAAACGTAGAATTTGTTTTAGCCATCAAATATACACCTATCCACCATATTCCATACACATGCTATACCTATCTTGACTGGTTGAACTCTCTATGGATCCATTGTTTGAACTATAGATATATCCTTTGCAGATATGCAATATTATTTTAAGAGTGCCACTCCTATGAACTTCACATAAGCCATATTTAGAGAGAGAGTGAGTCAGAGTTATAAAGGCTTAATACTTAGCCTTGTGCCATAAATACCACATACTAAGAGATTGAGAGTGCCCTTCATTACAGAGCTCTGAGTTTTTATTTGCAAAATTTATTAAACACTCCGGAATATTAGTGATCGAAGACTTGAGACATAGTGCTTGACTTGATTGTTCTATCTTTCAATTGCTCAAGTACCTAAGTGAGAGTAAAAGCACCATAGTTGGTAAAAGAAAGAGTTTGAAGTCAGAATTAGTCTATCCAGTCCGGAGTTGAGTCCCTTTTTGAAAGCATGTGTACTCTGTAAGAATAAAAGTATTGTAGCAACTCCTGATCCAATTTTGTTTTATAGTTTATATGTTTTGCTAAGGGACTAGCAAAAGGTAAGCTTGGGGGAGCTTGTTGATTGTAGTTATTGTCAACTTTTTACTATGAAATAATAGAACATATGAGGACAAGAACAAATAAAAGATAGGGTTTACACTAACAAATTCCACAAGTTTTGTATACACTCAGTTTTACAGGTGAACTCTGGAAAACCCTGAAAAATCAGAGAGAAAAGAGGAGAAATCAAGACACCGAAGAAAAGGACCAAATCAGGGCGATTGGAGTAAATTCCAGGGGTCAAAATGTGAAGATAAGACACCTCGCCAAGGCTGGGGCCCACACCCTTATAGGTGGGGCCGGGCGGCATGGGGGGGTGCCGCGCGGCACCCTCTAGTGGAGCCACGTGTCCTGCTTCCAGAATGTTCCTACAACCGACCTATGGAGTTGTTCTAGTCTGTCCAATCAAGTCGGTTTGATCCAAGGGCTGAGATTCATCCTATGGGGCTATAAAAGAAGGGGCAGGGCTACCCCCTGAAACCCCAATTCAGTACTTGTCAGGTACCAAAGTGAATGGCACCCTCGATGCAATCAACCAAAGAAGCAACTAGCCTCGACATCATCATCATCCATCAAGACAGCCCGAGGGGGCCTTCAGCCGAGGGCCCTAACGGGACGGGAATTAGCGACTCGCCCGACCCCCCTCTCTGGAGGGACGGATGGGGCGACTCGCCCGAGACCCCCTCCGCCGGGAACGCCCCTCGGAGCCTGCCGATCAGCAACGGACGCGACAACAAGGACGGGCGGGCTGACCGCGCCTGACAAAGCTGAACGCCCTGACACCCCAGGATTCCCTCGCCACGGGGACCCCGCGGTGGTCAAATCCTTCTGTGACACCATCAGCTCGTCCTGAACGCACTGTGAGGTGCTGTTCGCACCTCACCGTGTACTGTGACAACCACCCCCGCAGTAATGTCATCTCACGTGCCCATCCCGGAGGGTCTCGGATGACACTGTAGCCACGACGCCAACCCCTCGGGAGGGTACAGCGACAGTTCCCGGTCACCATCAGCGTACCCCTCGGAGCATCTGTCTTCGGGGAGGCGAGGGTCTCGGAAGTCAATGGCCCCTCAGCATGAATCATTACAGATCCACGTAACCCAAGAGTACACTTGAAGATCGGGGGGAAGGACAGCCCCCTTACCACGACGACGACCAAGGATGCCCCTTCTCTGCAGCACGAGTACAAGGCACCGGCCAAACAATTTCCTACACCTGAAGGACATGTACTCGCCGGCCCTCCTTAAAGGGGGTGCCCGGGCATAGACTAGGGCAAGTCAAAGCACTCACGCCTTGACTTCACACCATCGGCAACCTAGCTCAATCACCACACACGGAGACTTGAGGTTTCGGCCTCTCTCTCTCTCACCCTGCTTGTATTCCCCTACTACGAGCACCTCGGTGCAGATACACAGCTACTCACTCGACTGGACGTAGGGCCGGCGTTGGCCTGAACCAGTATAAATCTTGTGTCATCTCGCACCAACCATCCAGTTCCTGGGACGCGCAGCACAATTACTAGTCGGTTAGCCGTACCCCCGATTTGAAACACCGACAGTTGGCGCGCCAGGTAGGGGGGCTGCGCGTCAAGCACTTCTCCCACTCGGTTCCGGATGGCTGACAGCGACCGCACCGTCTCGCCCTTGCCCTTGGGTATGACGATCCGGTTCGGTAGCCTGGAGTTCCGATCGACCGGCGATGAGCACGACATGGTGCTCCTTCCAGGCAACCCCGCCGGCAAAGGCAAAGGTCCCGCCACCTCGCCTGAGAGCCTGGCCCCCAGGCGCCGCTATCACCGGCCAAGCCAGGCCAAGCGGCGGCGCACAAAGCACAAGCTCGCTGTGCAAGGCGGCAACCACCACAATGGCGGGATCGGTGTTAGCGCCAGTCCTGGGGCCCTCGCTCGAGGCATCGCTGCTATGTCCCTCGACAAAGAGTAGGTCGGGGCTACGCCCGACATTCCCGTCACGCTAGTGCCAGCTCCTGACGCGTCGTCCGAAACTCATTGCGACACAACCGAACGCCGAGTCCATAGCACTCCCGTTCGGTCTCAAGGCTACCCGCCCGGCGCGTTCGCCGACCGCGCTGTGGCACGAAAGCCAAGGGTCCCCCAAGGACCGCCACGGCGGCGCCCCTCCGGCGACCTCGGCGCGCTCTCCTCGCGGCAACGCCCGCTACCTCTTGGGACGATGACTTCTGCTTCGACGGCCTCTAGGGCCCAGAGGCCATGCGGCAGCTGCTGACCTCGTGGGACTACTGCCTCGACGTCCCAAGCTCCGACTCCGACAACGGCGACGACGACGATGATGCCGACAGCGGCGCCTTCCGTCACGAATGCTTCCACCTCGGAGTAAACACCGACGAGGAGAGCAGCGCCGACGACACGGGGGCTGGTTGCGATGGTCTGATCACTCCCACGGCGCAGCTCCTGCAACGAGTCGGGGCATCAATGCCACCGCCGGAGCAGGAGGCGCAGCTCGCGCAACTCCAGGGGGTGAAGGCCAAGCTCGACGAGGAGTGGGAGCGCCTCAACCAGCTCCAGCGGAACCTCGAGCAGGGTCGGGTCGCCCCCAGCCACGGAGGAAAGGCACGAGCCCGAGCACGACAAGTCCACAGCCAGATCGTCAATGACGCTGATGATGAGGGGCTACCCCTTTTCAAAAGGGCAAGCCAGAACATCGCCGCCGCCGCCATAATACTACGGCAGATGCCCGAGCCCTCTACCCCCGAGGGGAAGAGAGCTCGCGGCGACGCATAACGCCTGGTCGAGGAGGCCGCCTTCCAGCCGGCCGAGTTGGGCCTCCGGCGCCGCGACCTCTCCGTCGGACATCAACAAACGTCCTCCCGCCACGACCGCGAGGCCTCCGTCAACCCTACCATGAAGAAGAAGCGGCGGCGCCGGCCGAGGAGCGTCCGGCGGAGGGGCGACCCTCCTCGAGACGACGAGCACCGCCGAAACCGGCCGCGACGGGAAGCCCGCGGCTACCACCGCGCCGGGGTGAACGCTACAACAGCGAGGGGGACCGGAGCCCATGCCCGCGCCCGCGAGAGGTCCCCCGAACCGTCGGGGCCCGTCGTCTTCAGCCGAGCCATCCGCAAAGCTTCGTTCCCGCCGTGGTTCCGGCAGCCGGCCAACATCGCCAAGTACACCGGGGAGACCAAGCCAGAGACCTGGCTCTCCGACTATCGATTAGCCTGCCAGATCGGGGGAGCGTTGTACGAGGCCATGATCATCGAAAATCTACCTTTGTTCCTGTCGGACTCTACCCGAGCCTAGCTCGAGCAGCTTCCTCCTAACCAGATCAGGAATTGGGTGGACCTGGCGTGAATCTTCACCGGCAACTTTTAGGGCACCTACATCCGCCCGGGCAACTCCTGGGACCTGTGGAGCTGCAAGCAGACCCCTAGCACCGAGACCCTGCGCGAATTCATCCGACGCTTCTCCAAGCACCGCACCGAGCTCCCCGACGTCTCCGACGCGGCCATCATCAACGCCTTCATCTCCGGATGACATGCAGGGAGCTCGTCAAGAAGCTAGGTCGCAAGACCCCCACCATGGTAAATGAGCTAATGGAAATTGCCACCAAGTTTGCCTCAGGAGAAGAAGCCGTGGACGCCATCTTCCGCAACAGCAGGGGCAAGGAGAAAGCCGAGGCTGCCGGAGGGGCATCCCCTCACAACCCCAAGAAGAAGGGCAAGCCCAAGGCCAGCCCGGGCAAGCACGAGGCTAACATTGCCGACCTCATCGCCGCCGTCGAGAACAAACGAACGCGAGGCGGACCAGGGGTCTTCGACGAGATGCTTGCCAAGCCCTGCATCTTCCACCGAGGGCCCGTCAAACACACCCTCGGCGAGTGCGACATCCTCAAGAAGTACTACTCCGGTCTTCCCCTCTCCACCGACGACGATGACAAGAAGAAAGCACCTGACGAGGGAGGACAGGACGGAAGGCGCGATGATGGCTTCCCAAGGGTAGCGGACTGCTATATGATTTACGGCGGCCCCTGCACCAACTTTATGACTAGCCAGAGGAAGCGCGAGCGCCGCGAGGTCTTCGTCGTCGACGCCGCGGCACCTGCCTACCTCGACTGGTTCGAGAAGCCCATCACCTTCGACCGAAGAGATCACCCCGACCGCGTCCCATTCCCGACAAGTACCCCCTCGTCGTCGACCCGATCATCGACAACACCAGGCTCTCGAAGGTGCTCATGGACGGGGGAAGCAACCTCAACATCCTCTACGCCGACACCCTCCCGCTCCTGGGGATCAAGAAGTTGCACCTCCGACCTGCCATGTCATCCTTCCACGGCATTGTACCAGGCAAGCGAGTGAGGCCCGTCGAGCGCATCGACCTCCCTGTCTGTTTCGGTACTCCTACAAATTTCAGGAAGGAGACCCTCACATTCGAGGTGGTGGACTTCGGGGGGACGTACCACGCGGTCCTCAAGAGGCCAGCTTACACCAAGTTCATGGCCATCCCCAACTATACCTACCTCAAGCTCAAGATGCCGGGACCGAAGGGAGTCTTCACCGTTAGCCCCTCGCACCAGCACGCCTACCTCTGCGACGTCGAGGCCGTTGAGTTTGCCGAGGCCCTCGCCAAGTCCGAGGCCTTGGCAGCCGACCTCGACCGCCTCCCGGAGGAGGTCCCCGACCCCAAGCGCCATGCCGGGAGCTTCAAGCCGTCCGCGGAGACCAATCAGATCCCGCTCGACCCCAACACCTCGGACGGCAAGAGGCTGACCATCAGCGCCGAGCTCGATCCGAAATAGGAAGTGGTGCTCGTCGACTTTCTCCGTGCAAACGCGAACATGTTCGCATGGAGTCCCTCGGACTTGGACATCAAGCCGGGATCGAGACCGGTGAATCAGCGGCTCCGCCGGTTTGACGAGGAAAAGCGCAAGATCATCGGGGAAGAGGTATGCAAGCTTCTGAAAGCCGAGTTCATCAAGGAGGTCTTCCACCCTGAGTGGCTAGCCAACCCTGTTTTAGTCAAGAAAAAGAGTGGGAAGTGGAGAATGTGTGTGGATTACACCGGTTTAAATAAAGCATGCCCCAAGGTTCCGTACCCTCTGCCTCGGATCGACTAGATCGTGGACTCCACTGCAGGGTGTGAGACCCTGTCCTTCATCGATGCATATTCAGGGTACCACTAGATCAAGATGAAGGAGTCCGACCAGCTGGCGACGTCCTTCATCACCCCTTTCGGCATGTATTGTTACACGACCATGCCGTTTGGCCTCTGAAACGCGACGTCACCAGCATGGGCGCCATTCAGGACGTCAAGGGGGTCTAGAAAGTCATGGGGTGCCTCGCGGCCCTGAGCCGCTTTATCTCCCGCCTCGGCGAGAAGGGGCTCCCACTCTACCGGCTCCTCAAGAAAATAGACCACTTCACCTGGACGGCCGAGGCTAACGCTGCACTCAACGGCCTCAAAGCCCTGTTGACCAGCGCCCCAGTACTCGTCCCGCCGACGGAAAAGGAGGCCCTGTTGATCTTCGTGGCGGCCACCACCCAGGTCATCAGCGCCGCGGTGGTCGTGGAAAGAAAGGAGGAAGGGCACGCCCTGCCTATCCAAAGGCCGGTCTACTTCATCAGCGAGGTACTGTCCGAGACAAAATCCCGTTACCCGTAGATCCAGAAGTTGATCTGCGCCGTCGTCCTGGCCCGGCGAAAGTTACGACACTACTTCGATGGCCACCCAGTTACAATCGTATCGTCTTTCCCCCTCGGAGAGATTCTACGCAACCCGGAGGCCTCGGGGAGGGTCGCCAAGTGGTCCATGGAACTCATGGGGGAAACCATATCCTTTGCGCCCTGCAAAGCAATCAAATCACAAGTCCTCACTGACTTCATCGCCGAATGGACCGACACGCAGCTGCCGCCCCCACGCATCCAGGCAGAGTGCTGGACCATGTTCTTCGATGGGTCGCTGATGAAGACAGGGGCAGGCGCGGGCCTACTTTTCATCTCGCCCCTCGGCATCCACATGAGGTACATTATCCGTCACCACTTCCTGGCTTCTTATAATGTGGTAGAATATGAGGCCCTGGTCAACGGGATGCGCATCGCCCTCGAGCTCAGAATCAAACGCCTTGACGTCCGAGGGGATTTCGAGCTCGTCGTCGACCAAGTCATGAAGTCCTCAAGCTGCCACGACCCCAAGATGGAGGCGTACTGCCGAGAGGTGCGCCGACTCGAGGACAAGTTCCATGGGCTTGAACTCAAGCACGTGGCACGGAGGTACAACAAGGCCGCGGACGAGCTCGCCAAGATTGCGTCGGGACGGACCACTGTCCCGCCCCACGTCTTCGCTCGGGACCTCCATACCCTGATCGTCAAGTACGAGGACTCACCAAAGGCCGACCCCGAGGGCGAAGCAATGCAGGTCGACGAAGGACCCTCTCCCGCGACACCGCCATCTGGGGACTGGAGGGCTCCCTACCTCGACTGGTTCAGACGGGGGAATCTGCCACTGGGACCGGAAGAGGCTAGGCGACTCGCACGGCATGCCAAGTCATTTGTCATCGTCGGCGGCCGAGAGCCGTCTGAGAGAGAAGCTCGACGGGAGTCTGCGCAGCGCATCTCTATCGATGAGGGCGGGGAGCTGGCGGAGGACATCCATTCAGGGGATTGCGGCCACCACGCGGCCCCACGGACCCTCGTTGGCAAGGCTTTCAGGCAGGGCTTCTATTGGCCTACTGCAGTCTCGGACGCCACGACGATTGTGCGGTCCTACAAAGGATGCCAATTCTATGCCCGACGGACGCATCTCTCGGCCCAGGCGCTTCAGACCATACCCGTCACCTGGCCCTTTCGCGGTCTGGTGCCTGGATATGGTGGGGCCTTTGAAGAAAGCCCCCGGGGGCTTGACCCACCTCCTCGTCACTGTCGACAAGTTCTACAAGTGGATCGAGTTTCGGCCCATCACCAACGTGAAGGCCGAGCAGACCGTCCTCCTCTTCACCGACATCATTCACCGCTTCGGGGTCCCAAACTCGATCCTCACTGACCACGGCACCAACTTTACGGGCGCCAAGTTCTTGAGCTTTTGTCGCAGCCACCACATCCGCGTGGACTTCTCGGCCGTCGCACATCCCAGGACAAACGGCCAAGTTGAAAGGGTCAACGGCATGATTTTGCAGGGGCTGAAGCCTAGAATCTACAACCAACTGAATCAGTTCGGGAGGAGGTGGGTAGCCGAGCTGCTCTCGGTCATCTGGAGCCTGCGCACGACACAGAGCCGCGCCACGGGGGTTCACCCCCTTCTTCTTGGTCTACAGGTCCGAGGCAATCCTGCCTACGGACCTCGACTACGGCGCGCCGAGGGTCGCGGCATACGACGAGCGCAGCAACCGGGCGATGCGTGAAGACGCACTCGATCAGCTCGAGGAGGGGCGGGACGTCGCTATCCTGCACTCCGACAAGTACCAGCATGACCTCCGACGCTACCACGGCCGGCGAGTCCGCCCCCGAGAACTCCAGGTAGGAGACAAGGTGTTGAAGCAGTGGCAGGACAGCAAGGACCGCCACAAGCTCTCCCCACCCTGGGAAGGACCCTTCGTCGTCAACGAAGTGCTGAGGCACAGAACATACAAGCTCACCAACGGCAAGGGCGAGGTCTACGACAACGCCTGGAACATCGAACAGCTACGTCGCTTCTATCCATGAGCTCCGCCCAGGGGCGGACCTCACATGTATGTGAATAAAAAGTTTGGCAGGGTTGTGCCCATTATTCTCCAGGCATCCTCCACAGGAACCCAACGAGGAACCTCGCAACGAGAGCCATGAGGGAGGAGAAGGACATGACAAGAACACCGATCGCGACGTAAGTCCTCCGCGAATTTTTATTCCTGTCTCGTCAATACACATGGACACACACACTCGTCTCCTCGGGAGGCGTGAGACCATTACCCCCTCACCGTCCTGCGTGAGACAGCGAACAAGGGGTGGTCACACAAGTGCCCCTGGAAGGGGACAGACGAGGCGAAACACCGGGGGTCCGACCCCCGGCAAAACTCAGGCTTCCGAGCCTTTACGGTCCAGGGGTTCGAAGGCTGGGCCCGCGTGGGTTTCGACAGCCACCCCAGGGCACCAGAGTCAGGAGCATCGAGGGGTGTGTCCGTTACATGGCCTCTGCCCGAGCCCATGGGCTTGGGACACCCCACGAAGCGTCTAAGGCCGCTGGGCAGTCAAGTAAGAGATCCCACCGGAGGGAGGCAACAGGCCCTCGGGCCCTCTTTAATGGGTCCGAGACTCCCTTGACATACCTAATTGGCACCTAGTTGGAGCGCGCCACGAGGCCATGCACTCAACCCCTATCGAATGGGGCATGAGCCTCCACTTGGACTCTCCGTTAACAGCTCACCGGCTCAAAGCATCCTCGGCCCATCGAGGCTAGGGTGCTTTGACCACCCCCTCCTTCTCGCGGAGAGACAGTCCGAGGGTCGATTATAAAAGATGCGGGCATCGACGATCGTTCCCCTAGCACGAGCGAGGGGTCGGCGATGCTCTCGCACAGACCATGCTCTAACGAAGGAAAAGGGAAGAAAAAGAAGACGGAGAAACCCTCGGAGGTGACCCGAGACCACAAGCCCCCTCCCCTTTGCCAAGAGCACCGACCTTCGGGTCGTTACGGTCCAGAGGTTCGAAGGCTGGGCCCACGTGGGTTTCCGACAGCCACCTCAGGGCACCACAGTCAGGGGCTCCGCTGGATGTGCCCGTTGCGCGGCTTTTATCCGAGCCCAAGGGCTCGGGGCATCCGACGAAGCGTCCAAGGCCGCTGGGCAGTCAAGTAAGAGATCCCAATGAGGGAGGCGACAGGCCCTCGGACCCCATCGAACGGATCCGAGACTCCCTTGACATACCTAAGTGGCACTTAGTTGGAGCGCGCAGTAAGGCCACGCAGTCTACCCCTATCGAATGGGGCATGAGCCTCCACTTGGACCACCCGTTAACAGCTCACCGGATCGAGGCACCCTCGTCCATCAAGGATAGGCTACCTCGGGCAACTCCTTTTTCTTGTAGATCGGCGGTCTAAGCGTCAGCGGTAGATTGCGGACACCCTTAGTCAGATCCCGTCTACGAACGAGGGCCCGGAGGCTGTCATCGCGTCGACCGAGACACCTACCACGAAGGGTCTTGATGTCGAGGAAAGGATGTCCTCCCGAGAGCCCTACGACCAGCGCACTACACACCCAGATCTCTCACGTGTCAAAACTACCCTTACGATCGTAGATTGCAAGATTAAATTTGACGCGAAAGACCAAAGTCTAAACAGGCAAAAGATGTTTATTTATCTTAAAGCAGGCTTTCAAACAAAAGGAGGGGCCGCAAGCCCCTCCGGGAAGGGAAGACGGACGCAGCCGCCGCATCCTACAACGACGAGGGACGCCGGCTTCAGGGGAGCACCGTCGCGGCCGCGGCCGCCCTAGCCCGAGCCTCCTCCTCTGCAATGACCGCCCCCAAGGAGAAGTTTGGGAAGTCATCCCGGTATGTCTCCAGGGTCTCATCGTGCTCGAAGCCGCGGGCCTCTGTGAGGTCAGCGCCGGTTATGGAGGCTGACATCGCAATCCCGGCTACCACACCCTATCGGAGAAGGCGGGTCCCCACGACCGGCAGCAGGGCCCTCAGGAGATCGTTCTCCGCGACGAGGCCTGCTACGAAGCAGAGGGCACAGGAGTTAGGCGTGGGAGGAGAAGAAGCTCGTAGAAGCAAGAAAGGAGGGCACTTACGGGCAGCATACTCGTCGGCGTTCCGATGCTGGATCTGCTCAAACGCCACGTGCTATTCTAGCACGCCCACGGCCGTCGGCCGACTCCCCGGCCGCCTCCCTCACCGCGCCTAAATGGCTGTGGATGTCGTCGAAAGGGAGGGCCGGGGCCGCCGGGCGCCAGACAGCGCCCCCGCACCACCAACGGGGACCCCGCCCTCCGCCGTGGGAGAGCCGGTCCGGTGGCGCACATTCCGGTCCCTTGGCGACGGAGGGGCAGGGGAACGGCGACCGCCACCACCGACACTGCAGGAGCCGACTCCCTCCATCGAGCCGCAGCAAGCACTCAAGAGTATCGAAAAGGAGTGAGTCGACGGCGGGCAATGAGCAGCGGCGAGGGTCGAAACAGGCCAAGGCAATTTAAAGAAGGACACGCCGTCTCGAATTCCGGTGGGAAACCGAGGCGACTCGCCACTTCAATGCGCCGCGGCGCCCGTCGCCTCGAAGCTCGCGCCACCACCGAAGGCGCCACGTGTAACCCACTACCACCGTGCGAATGGACGCACAGTGGAGGGAACAGTAAAGAAGACTCTGCGCCGTGCATAAACCCCCGAACGGACATTTCTGCCCCTCCGGGGGCTCGGGGGCTACACCCGACGGGTGCGCTCGCCGCGCACCCCTCGTTAAACTCCCAACAAATGGACCGGATACGCTATGTCAAGCATCCTCTAAACCTCCGAAGAGGTGGCCCCACCTCTTCAGAGGCTCGGGGGCTACTGTCGGGTACCAAAGTGAATGGCACCCTCGACGCAATCAACCAAAGAAGCAACCAGCCTCGACATCATCATCATCCAGCAACACAGCCCGAGGGGGCCTTTAGCCGAGGGCCCTGACGGGACGGGAATCAGCGACTCGCCCGACCCCCTTCTCTGGAGGGATGGATGGGGCGACTCGCCTGAGACCCCCTCCGTCGAGAACGCCCCTTGGCGCCTGCCGATCATCAACATACGCGACAACAAGGACGGGCGGGCTGACCGCGCCTGAGGCCTGCCGATCAGCAACATACGCGGCAACAAGGACGGGCGGGCTGACCGCGCCTGACAAAGCTAAACGTCCTGACACCCCAGGATTCCCTCGCCAGGGGGACCCCACGGTGGTCAAATCCTTCTGTGACACCGTCAGCTCGTCCTAAACGCACTGTGAGGCGCTGTTCGCACCTCACCGTGTACTGTGACAACCACCCCCGCTGTAATGTCATCTCACGTGCCCATCCCGGAGGGTCTCGGATGACACTGTAGCCATGACACCAACCCCTCGGGCGGGTACCGCGACAGTTCCCGGTCACCATCAGCGTACCCCTCGGAGCATCTGTCTTTGGGGAGGCGAGGGTCTCAGAAGTAAATGGCCCCTCTGCATGAATCATTACAGATCCACGTAACCCAAGAGTACACCTGAAGATCGGGGGGAAGGACAGCCCCCTTTCCACGACGACGACCAAGGACGCCCCTTCTCTGCAGCATGAGTACAAGGCACCGGCCAAGCAATTTCCTACACCTGAAGGACATGTACTCGCCAGCCCTCCTTGAGACTATAAAAGGGGGTGCCCGGGCATAGACTAGGGCAAGTCGAAGCACTCACGCCTTGACTTCACACCATCGGCAACCTAGCTCAATCACCACACACGGAGACTTGAGGTTCCGGCCTCTCTCTCTCACCCTGCTTGTATTCCCCTACTACGAGCACCTCAGTGCAGATACACAGCTACTCACCCGACTGGACGTAGGGCTGGCGTTGGCCTAAACCAGTATAAATCTTGTGTCATCTCACACCAACCATCCGGTTTCTGGGACGCGCAGCACAATTAATAGTCGGTTAGCCGTACCCCGGTTCGAAACACCGACAGTACTGAAGATCAGAAACCTGAGTTCCAGAGATCAAGTCCAGAGCCATAAACCCTAGTTCCTCAGAATAGTTCTAGATCTAGAGAGATTAGCTACTTAGCAATAGATTAGAAGGAGTTCCAAGCATAGGATGGCTTGAGCTTCAGATTCTGTCAAGGTGTTCATAGGTACATCGTTATACTCTTTGATATATTTATATCTTTGGTATATTCATTACTCATTGATCATCTATGATATTGTTTTTATCTTTATTATATTATCATTTGCTTTGTTTATTGTTTGCTTTAATATGTCTAGTAGAGTTATTTATTTATTATGGATTACATGCTTAGGATTGTATAGCCCTCATCTTGTAACGTGCAAGATAGGTGTTATAACTTATGTAAGCGTGGTGCTTATATATGTTATGTCTGCAAATGCTTGCTATATGCCGAGGTTTGGGTTAGTTCGTAGAGGTTACAGCTCTATTGAGTCTTCTATAATCCTCCCTCCGTATGTAGTGAACGGTAGATCATGTGTCGCGAAGAAGGTGAAGATCTCCTTGTTGAATCCTTCCTATTTGATGATCCTTAAGTTTGTTATGAAGTAATGGTAGTAGCTATGATAACTAGATGTTTGCACTAATTAGAGTTTAGAATAACATGTGATGATAGTTACATATAAGTTTTCCTTATATTGCCCATGTGAGTCCTTAGATTAGAATATTCTGTTGAATCTTTATCATTTCATGATGGCTTGATCCATGTATTTATCATTTATCTTATTGAGCATTCATCATACATACCTTTATCATATTTGTTATTATTTCATGTGACATTAACCCTGTTGTTGAGTAGAAGCATTATAATTATTGGTTATAGACATTCCATATATAAGGACTTTATTAGTATTACGCATTAAGTAGTTAATTTGTTTTCCCTGTGGATACGATAACCTTTACACTTTAAAATGCTACAATGGTATAGATTATTATGTCCGCTTGCAGAGCCTTGTTCTATAACAGATTCACTAATCATCCATTCTTTGATTAACCATTCATCTGGAGGTTTTGAAAATTTTGCAAATAAAACAAGTTCCTCGAATGATTCCACTCGATCACTCAATTTGTATGTGGATTTATCAGAGCATATGTATCCTGGACTTTTTGGTGGCCTACCTCTACAAGGCTATATGAGTGGAGTTTTGGGTAGGTGAAAAATGTGGCATACTTGTGTCACTTATATTGCAGGTCAAAAACTGAACCAC
This sequence comes from Hyparrhenia diplandra, assembly GCA_015847255.1. NCBI lineage: Eukaryota > Viridiplantae > Streptophyta > Magnoliopsida > Poales > Poaceae > Hyparrhenia > Hyparrhenia diplandra. The sequence goes on along the minus strand of JADLZK010011890.1, from coordinate 78,113 downwards.
ATGGAGATACAATTCATAAACTATGATCAAGATGTGCAAGTGTGTGGAATATAAAGTATAAATATATATTTTTGGTACTCTATTGCATTATGATTCTCCTCTAAGTAGTAATGCCTTGGAAAAGAATATGGGCTATATGTTTATTTTTCTCTCTTTTTTTTGGGCAGGCTTCTTTGGCATTCCATCTTTTATTTGGATTGGACACGCGTCCATTTTTTTTTTCTCTCATGCTTCTTAGCATGGAAAATTTTTTTAGCATAGCCCATATCTTATTCTTTTGGCATGTGAAATATGTTTGGAGAATAAAAATATCATAATGAAAATTCAAAGAGTGATTCTTTTTGGTGGATGGAAAAAGTGCATGTTGTGCGCAACTCTTAGTGTAAGAGTTGACTTATTTGGGGGGGGGTGTAAGTGTATCTTGATCATGCGAGTATGAAAAGTGTCTCAACATAGGTCACAAACAATTTGACACAGCTCAAAGTTCAATCAAGTAGCAAATGACTAAGGTTTCCAAATATAAAGCATGTCATATGGCTCTGGTACGCATTTAAGATCACTGAGGAACTGTGAACTCTAGATTTTTGAAATAAAATTCTCCAGATGTTAAGTTGCTCTTAGAATAGAAATCATAGTAAAATCCATCTGCACCATATCATATCTGGCAACAACTTTAAAAAAGGATTATGTATTTGCAACCCACAATTTATCAAGTTTTTAGGACAAGACAATATTAGCCAACAAACTTAAACATTGAGGAATTCTAAGTTATAAACTAGGTGCAAACTGATTTATAGATAGAGCAACTATTCATCAATTCAACTTAGAGGGACCTACACAATCCTAAGTCACATAAAAGAGTGGAATAAAATATTTTTGTGGTTTTTGTCATATTTCATTTTTTTTAAATTTTTTAAAGAAAGGAAGAAATAAAATGGATTGGGAAAAAGGCATGCTTACGTTTGCGGGGGGTCTCCCCCAAGTTGGCTCGAAGCCTATGCGCGCGGTGGTACCCCATGAAGTGCCAGAACGCTCTCTCCTTTTTGCGGTCCTGGCGTCTCTGCTCATTGATGTCCGCAATCTCCTGCTGGTGCTCCTGGTATCGCTGATATGAAACCTGCACATATGTGTGAAGTGTATCACGAATCTCACCTGTGCATACCTCAATGCCTTGCACAAGTGTGTTGAGGTCCTAGATCGTCTGAGGGTCCACTGTGGAGTGACGTGATGGAGCGGGTGGTGGCATTCCCTCAGAGTCGGATGACATTTCATACGTGTCCCTCCATCCTGAACCGCCTGCCTGGTCTGGGTGCGGAGTGTGTCCCCAGCTAGCCAGAAAACCAGGTGTGTACCCAAGATTCGGCATAGCCGGGAAGAACCTTGGTGTAGGTGCCGGCGCAAAACCAGGTGTGAACCCTGGTGTAGGCGCAGGTGTAGGTGGTGGCATCTGCAAACTCCCTGATCCATCTCCTGCTAATCTCCTAGATGACCTGCGAGAAATAGAGCTTCTACACGTTTCGTCTGATGGGACCAGAGCGAAGGTAAGTGATCGGGACTTATACAAAGAGTATTCCAGGTTAGGGAGCAGAATCTCAAGTGTATAGCCCAAAAAATAATAAATGATCTTCGCATGGTCGTTCTCATTGAGCTTAAGGTGATGCCCTTGTATCAAGGATTACACCGTGATCTCCATGTGTGGGTAGTGATGTAGAGAACATTCTGTCCCTCTAGCACATTAAGACCACGGGCAATCTGTGTTATAAGGGAGGTGCAAGATACAGTGGTAGTATGTTTAAAATTTTCTAGCATACACTTTATGATTTCTTTCACAGGAGCAATTTTAATCTTGTGTACCATGGCATAAAGGCATTGCATCTCAACATCATAAATGCGACGAAAATCTATCCTAGGAAACAAGGTCATAGCCATCCATTTATGCATAAATCTCAAAGATGGGTGATGGATGTTTGTGTTGACTGGAGCAAATTTGGCATCTGTGCAATCTAATCCAGAAATTCTGTGAAGAATGCAAAGAGATTGTACCCACTAAGAGACGCATCCATGTTTATTGAGCACTTCTTTGCCTTAAAGCCTATGTTTCTAGCAATCTCTCCCCAAGTGCAATAATGATATGCACTGAAAAGTTGGAAAGAAATGCCTTCATTAAAAACTTGCAAAGTGCATAGAAACTGGATGGTGAGAAGTCTAGAACTTGGGTCATCTAGAGGAGCTATTTCCGACCAACCAACGACTTTCAACATGAGAGGGAATTTGGAGTCCATACCTAGCTTTTGGAGAGCCTCTTGAGAGAATCATGGCATGTGGGCAAAGTTTTGATCCTTGAGGAGGAAGTACCCTTACATCTCCCAGCCTGCTTCCAAGTCGAGGTACGGGGCATTGGCGTCGGCGATCGTCATCTCTGCTTGACCTTGCGGAGTAGCATCATCTTCGTGCATCAGGCTCTCGTTGCCTTCGGTGTAGTGCGAGCTTGAGCCTTGGGAGAGCCTGGAGCTCCTTCTTGTGCCCTTCTTGTATGCTCTAGCAATCTTCTTCCCTAGCTTGTTCATTTTGACAAACAACAAAAAGAGAGCAAAAACTCAAACAGGGGTGATGTTAGCTAGAAAAATCTTACGAGCTCTTGATCGTAGGAGAGTTGTGTGTTGATGGTCACGAACAACATATTTTTACCATCAACATTCTACCATAAAAGGGGTGAAACTATACATTCTCATACTCATATACATTTATTATTGATATATTTCCACTTGTAGTGTAGATATAAATGGTATGCAGGAATTAGATAAATACAAGTGGAAAATGCACCAAAAGATGCCATTCGGGAAAGCGCATTCCAGGACAACATTCATCCCAATGGCAAATGGCCCAACACATGACAAATCGGGCGACAGCAACCACGACAAAGACAACTTCTAGCCCGACCCATGGCACACCGACCGAAACCCGGGCCTAGCCGAGCCAGGCTTGGCGCGCGCGCGCTAGCCATCGTGTCCGCGCTAGCCTTGGCACCGGCCCGGTCCAGCCTTGTACAAGATGGTCACATCACTTATCAGGAGGGCGGCACAAAGCATGGTGTTGGTATTTGATAAGCCTACAGAAATATTTATAGTTTGTATAATCCGCAACCGAACGGATACCGGTGAGCACTTCACCCGGGAGAGGGTTTAATATCGAATCCACAGGGAAACGGGTGAGGGAGACTACGATCTAATCTTAACCCGGAGTAGCACAAGACTTAAGAAGGTTGAGAGTGTAGAGAGGATTACTAAGATATCTAGTTCTTATCTTGATAAGCTATGATGATATTGTCTTAGGGGACGTACTCAAAGGAAAGTGTTGACGGTGAAAACACCCTTAATTTACACCATAAAAAACACCGTCAATATCCCCTGTTTTCAAAGGAAGAACAACATTTCATGAACAGATTTTATCCAATAACCTAGTTCCACTTGTAGATGTCATTATTTTTCTCGCAGAGGTGAATTCGAGGAAATCGCCGAGAACAACACGTAGAGTCGCCATCCGCTTAGTGACCCAAGTATGGAAATTGGGCAAAATACCATCACCATCATGATCTCCATGTTCTAGGATGACTCTACACAAAATTTGAAGACATTTGGCCACAAGACCAAAGATCGGCCGACCATCAACATTTCGTCACAAGACATCCCGACATGGGGACAAATTTTCTAGAAGGGTCGGGAAGGTCAAGGCCCAATGGGCAAGCATCGGCCGACCATTGACCATTGGCCCAAACCCTTCCCACGTGACTTGCCACGTCACCAATCCATGGGAAACTAAGAGAAGACACCTGATTGGTCAGCCTAAGACGCCCCCGGATCGTGTGGGTACAAAACGGATGACACGACAAGTTCTCGCACTCAAGACACACAAACCGGCCGCAAGGGGGGCCAACATCTCCAAAGACTGAGGATGGCCCACACGTCATGGACCATGGTCGGCCGACCATGGCCCATTTGGCCACCGACGTCCCCCACGCCTACCACATTCTCCACGTGATTATTTTATCCATCCGTTGATTCTAAGGCGGTTTATCCAAGGGCTACGAGGTGGGATCACGCGGATCGATGACATGGCAAAGGGAGTAGCCCCTACTCAACCTCCACTATAAATAGAGGGCCACACCCCCTCTCCATTCATGATGGTTGCAAGCTTCAAGTAGTTTAGTTCCACTTGTATTAGTAGTGTAGGTATTTCTAGTGTGGGAGAGAAGAGTTGAGTAGTGAGCGCTACTCGAATTCTAGAGCCGGTCTTCTAGAGTTTCCTGCAGTCTTGTATCTTTTCTCTTGTAAGACTTTATTCATTTATGCATATATAAACCTTGCTCTCCTTTACTTTAGTTTATTAACTTAGTACGACTTTAGTCTAGTTCTCTAGTCTATAGTTGTTATGATATAGTCTTCCATAGTGGTGCATTTAAGTTGCGGTTCAGTCTTGGTTCATATTGGACCCTCGCCTGTGTGTGATCATTGTCTCGCAAGAGGTGCTTTAGTTGATCTTCGTGCACACAACTAGAGTAGTAAGAGGAAGTATAAGCGTGGTGCTTAGACTCAATCTTACCTGTGGTTATCGCTTCTTTGCACGGATGGATTGTGGTAGCTAGTAAGGAAGTGACAGCCCTTCCGGTCTTTGTGTAAGCCACCACGTGTTTATAGGCAAGTTCTCAAAAGATAAGGCTTCATAACATAGTAGCAGGGGTCGGTGGTGTTTCTTTTCACCATTGCTTACCTACTGCCTAGCATACAGTCGTGTGAACCCCAAACTTGTGTGAACACCACATTTGATTAGACTAGATTCATAAAAGTAGAGTAAAGTTATACAAGAATCCTATACTTTTTCCTACCTCCCCACAAAGATTTACCTCACTTATCAATTAGAGCTGCTTTTGTCTTGTGACATCATCATCCCTTCCTATAAATTTCCATTATTCCCCTCACGCTAATTGAATTAAAGTTATAGTAGACAAACAGATCATTCCTTTATTAATTTCCTAGCTATTGTTTCCCTTTGGGCTAAATATAAATAACGATACCTTGGAATACTCCCCGGTGAAGTGCTACAACGGTATTTTCTCGTGGCGCTATGAATCCCCAATAGCAATAAGATATACCCTTACATATTGCTGGGTCGTTTGCTTTGAGATAGGTTCTAAGATCTACTTCTAGTGACAACGCTAAGTAAATATCAACGTAAAGGGGACGAAACGCGTGCAATCCTCCAAAGAACATGGTCCCGCTTTTGGCCTATCATTCGAGGGGTGGACTACAAAGGACTCAACAGGACTGTCACTCCCGCGATCTACCACACGACCTGGAATGTAGGGTGCATTCACAAGCAACCTCGGTCTAAGCACCACGCCTAAACCTAAGCTACTCCTCTAATCTATAGGGTCCTATAGATTAAAGTACTCAAACAAGAGTTGTGAACAATAAGAACAATAAGAACAATAAGAACTAGTACTTACTAGAAAAAGAAGTAGATTACCAGAGTAATTCCAAGTGTAGGTTAACTTCCACCAAGGTACAAGTATGGAGGTAGCACCGACAGGCCGGCACCTTCTCCGTTCCCTTCCCTCTCTCTATCTCTCTTGTTCTAAAGACTAGATCTATCTAGATCTAATCCTCTCTTGCATGCTAACTCTTCTAGTTCTAGTTCTATCTAGACCTAGAGGGAGACTCAGGGTCTCAGCCTATTGATACTGAATGATAATGAATTAGGGTTTAACCCTAGGGTCAGGGGGTCTTCTTATATAGCCCTCGGCGATGAACGATGACCCTTGGATCAAACCGACCTTCAATAACGGTGTAGATACAACCTCAATGTCGGTGGTAAACCGACCTAGGAAGATGAGGCCGACAGGTGGGACCCACCTGGTGGTCGCCGTGAATCTTCCTGGCGGCCGCCAGGGTCCTGTGGCACAACCGTGTCAGGTTTCTCCTGGTGTCTTCTGGTGTTTTCTAGAATGTTTTAGTCCACTTTTTGGGTTGAGTTGCCTCACGGTCAAGTCTTGTCATCATATGGGATGTAAACTCTTAGGTTTCTCACCGTTCTTATCTGCTTTTATCTGTTCAATCCCTGCAAAGTCATGGAATACCAAAACTCGTGGAATTATGTTAGTTAGACCCCAAGACTTATGTTGATATTCATTTTAAGCCCTTATTCTATGTTTAGTTGACTAGTAATATTATGCTATAACAGGTGTCAACAAGCTCCCCCAAGCTTACCCTTTGCTAGTCCCTAGCAAAGCCAAACTTAGCAATGGATCAGGAGTTGCTGCAACGCTTTCACGCCTCCAAAGTACACATGCTTTCAAACAAAATTTCTCTCCAGATAAGAATAAACTTGCTCAAATTTCAACTTACCCATATTACCTTTAACCATGGAGCTTATAGCCTTTTCTTGGGATCTTAGGTAATTGAAAGATAGAACAATCAAGTCAAGCACCATATCTCAAACTCTTTGTTCAACTGTCCTTCTGGAGTTTTTGTAAGTTTTCAAAATAAAACTCAAAGTTCCTGGTATGACTCTCTCAAGTCTCTCATTTGTAGTATTTGTGTATCCTCACTAAGGCAACAAGGTTGTTTTGCCTTTCTCTCATAATATGTGGTATTTTTGGACTAAGGCAGTAGGACACTATGCCTTCTTCTCTCTCACCCTATATCTAAGGCTTATATCTGGAGCTCATAGGTGGGAGAAAACTATATCTACTTACTAAGCATATATTGTAAGTTCAAGCAATGGATCCAAAGTCACGAGTCATACTGATCAAGTGATGCATGTGTATGGTGGAATGAATATGGTGGTAAGTGATGGTAGGGAATGCAATGAATGCAATGAGGTGTATCTCATGGATGAAGGGAAAGCCTAATTCTACTTTTGCTCCTTGAGGAATCATCTCTCTTTGGATTCTGGAAACTTTATGAGAACTTGGGTTGTATCTCTTTCTTTTTCTTTATTTTTCTTTTATGGAGAGGCGAGCATCTAAGTACCCATTGTTTTCAGCGGACACTTGTCCATTTTTTAACTCTCCTTTATTCTTTCTTTTTCTTAGGGAGATAGGCTCTTCTCGCCCGTAGGACACTTGTCCATTTTTCATCTCCCCTTTTATTCTATATATATTCTTTTAAATACAACCCAAATCTCTTTTGCAATAAACTTTTGAGAGATAGACAAGAGTAATAGAGCTTCGTAAGATATTGGTTGGATATAAAAGAGTGGAAGGGTGTAGGGAATATTTTTGGTTGCTTTATCCCAGGATAGGAGTAGAACATTTTTAGTGGATATAGTGGATGCATAATGGGTGTATATGGTGGTGTATGCATACTTCTAGGGTGGAAATAGTATATGCATGAATGGAGTCGAGTGGAGTGGAATGAGATGGAATGGTGGTGGAGTGTACATGATCAGCTTGACAAGTTTCTAAGGGTCGACAAAGATTGAACAAACTCAATGCGAAGCAAGCAGCCTATATATATGTCAAAAAGGTTTTCCTAATCTAGGGAGCATGTATATATGGCTGTGGTGGGAGGTTCAACACTCTATCACACAGGAACTTATCATGTGCACTTTTAAATTTTCAAAATAGATCTCCAGAAATCCAGTATCACTAGGAGTAAGGTCAATAGCAGCTCAAACTCTCATATATATCTCCGTCAATTACCTAGACTTTAGAGCAAGCAATTTGCAACCCACAGTTTTCGTGTTCGAAGTAAATCTCAAGTCAAAGCAGTTTTGCATTTAAGGCTCAAGAGAAATTAAGCTTGAAACCTAGGTACTGAAAAGGAATTACGACGAGCAACTATTCATCATTTCCATGCATGAGAATTAGCTTTAGAGATCATTTTATGTAGGTGGAAAAGAAAACCTCTGTACACTCCTATTTATTTATTCCCAAACTCTAGCAAAGACTCTTTAAACGACTAGACTTTTATAAAACTAGACTCCTAGCAAACTCTCTAGCAAACCAAGAAAAACTAAATATTTAGCTAATAATAATAATACTATAGTAGAGATACTTATCGAGATAATCGGGGTGCTCTCCCCAAGCTGGATTGAAGTGTAGGGTCATTGATAATGAGGAAGTTGAGGTAGATGGCGATGATGATGTCGACCTATCATGTCTCTCTCCCTTTGCATCCTGCTGAACTCAAATAGACAACAAAGCTAGTGGAACTTGATTAAACGTTAGGGGTTAATCACATTAGCTTCATGTGCCTAAAGATGGATCATGATTATTCTAAGTAAAACTTCAGCAGAAAAATATTTTTGGAGTTTTATAAATTTATATGCATGCAAAGAATTATGATGCAAATGCAACTAGATGAATGAATAATTATTTTTATGCCACCACGGTGAATATCCTTATGGGTTATTACACACCACAAGATTATTCACATGGGGCTTTAGAATTTTTTCAATGCAATGTTAATGCAAAAATTAAATATGCTAAAGGAAAATGATTATGCAAAGAAGTAAATATGCCGATGCAAGATGCGAGAAAGATAAATATGATATGCAATTAAATATGCAATGCTAAGAATTAAATATGGATAACTACCGAAGTTACCTTTCGGCGAGGGTTCAATGTTTTAAGTCCTTTGAACAAGACTACTTACCTTGGTTACTCCTTGAGTGTATCATCGATCTTAATAGCTGCATCTCCTAAGATGGTGATTCTCAGAAATTTTGTCACCCATGTTCTTTTTTCTTTGGTCCAACATTTTGAATGAGAATTTGATAGTAGGGGTTGGTAACTTCTTGTTTTGTGCGCATGCTTTGTGGGTTCAGGATATTCACTTGTAGAATTTTGGGGGAGTGACACTCTCCTCCACATTTTGCTTGAAGTGTGTCCTGCGTGCAAAGACAAGGTAGAGATCAAGTGCATGGGCCCTGTTGGTGGGAAAACACCAACAGAACCAGAAATTCATTCTTCTCTAAAACCTCAGGCACATCAAACAAGATAAAGTTAATGTTTATGTGTTTCCTTTTCTATAACAAGGGTGATAAGATCAGAAGATGGAACATGAATGTTGCAATACAATTGCTAAAATGATTAGGACTATGAGATCAAGAAGGTGGTGTTAGGAACAACAAAAGAAACAAAACATGTTAAGCTAATGAAGTCAGATCAAGCAAGGGTGTTACTCTAACATGTTTGGTTCTTTTTTTATGAACATAACATAATTAAGAGAAGGCTTATTTATTGACAACTCACCTCAAGATGTTACCTTATTATTGGAGCATGATGGCACTGTAGCAACTTGTGGTGGTGCTTTTCTTTTGCTTGAAGCTTTCTTGATTTGGCTTCTCGTGTAGCTTTTCCTAACTTGTCTTCTTTCTCTTTACTCCATAAGGTTCTTACGTAATGCAGCGTGTCCTCCTTGTGAAAGGTTTGTTGTATCTTGCTTCTTCTCGGTGTGAGTTCATCTCGGGACCTCCCCAAGCTTATTTGAGAGTTTCTTCTTGTCTGCAAGGGTTAGTCCAACAAAGTATACCAATGTCTACACAAGCAATTTTTAGTTCAATAACCAAACTAGACTCCATGTCTAATTCAATTAAGGAAGGCGTTCTAACCTAAGCACCACGCTTAATTTAAAAGCCTTTGGAAGTACTCAATTTCAGTATTTCCAAACCAAAGCATACTATGGTAGACAAAAGGGTAGTATGAAGGCATTATAGAGATTGACTCAAACAAAGAGATGAAGAGTATGATAATATTTTTAGTAGATTTAACATGTTTCAAAAGGTAGAGGCAACCAAGATAGTGTAGCAACATGATAAAGAAATATTTCTATGCATATGATTTCATGTTGCGCAATGATTGGTTGGACATACCTTACATTGTCATCCTTCGTTCTTCTTGCTCTAGACCTGAAATGGTTAGCGACAAAAATACCCGATGGAATATTTCCTCATTTATATCTCTATGCTCATAAGGGTATTATAGCAATAAGGTAAACACTCATTGTTGGGATCTAACTTTGATTTCCATTCAAACTTTCGTCCCAAACTTTGAAGATTTCAGGATGACACAGACTAGGAACGAAGTTCCACTTCAAAGATGACTTCGCTGTATTTTGGGCTTTGCAGAAAAGCGGTTTGGGCGAAAGATGAAAGCAAGAGTCAGAAGATCCAAGCGAAGATAGCCTCGGTAACTTCGCCGCGAAGCTAAAGAATCATCGCCAGAGGAAACATAAAGCGTGGCGAAGATGGAAGAATAGACTAAAAGAAGCGCGAAGATGAAGATTGCATCTTCGCGGGGGAGAAGAAATCATTTCAGAACCCTTAATGTTTGTGAACTCAAGAGGACCGCGAAGATAGAAAGTAAGTCTTCGTGGAGAGAAGCTCTTCATAGAGAAACTTTTCAGAATTCTTAACATTTTTGTACAACTACGAAGCCAGGGGGGGCCTATAAATACCCCCTGACATCCTTTGTAATCGCCATGTTGAATGGCCACTTTGTAAACCATATCATCATCAATAACATGTTGTGTTGAGCAATCTCCCAACATCTTGGCGCCCACCGTTTGTGTGAGCAACGATCTATCCCACGACCATCAAGAAATCATGGGAAGACCCCCCAAGAACAAGTCGGCAACTATCACTGAAGAAGCAACAACAACAGAAAATGAAGCACCAAGAGCAAGCGGAGACGCCGTTTCCAAAGAAATCGTTCAGAACGAAGATCAAAGCGAAGAAGCAAGGAAGTTACAAGAACTAGAAGAAGAACTTATCAAAAAACAGAAAGAACTTGAGGCTTGCAAAGCCAGAACAAGAGAAAAGACTCTGAAGCAAAGAATTGAAGAAGCCGAAGCAGAGCTGAAGAGATTGAGTGAAGAACTTAACAATCAGGACCGCGAAGTCATCATAACCGGCGAAGCCAAAACAGACCAAAACAATGAAAAGGTAATAGTCACAATTGACCCAGAGTCCCCATTATCGGTAGACCTACAAACGGCAAAATGGCCAAAAGGCTTCAAGTTCAACATCATACCAACTTATGAAGGCTTGACAGATCCAAGACAATTCTTGATGAGCTTTGAAGCAGCTGTTGAATCAGGAGGAGGAGACGACAAAACACTAGCGAAGTCACTCATAATGGCAATGAAGGGACCAGCTCAGAAATGGTACGCTTCGCTCAAGCCAAGATCTCAAAAAAGTTGGGAACAACTCGTAACAACTCTGTTAGTTGACTTCCAAGGATTCCAACACACAGGCTTAACAAGCGATGATCTATTTGATATCAAACAATATCCGAAGGAGCCGATAATTCAGTATTACAAGAGATTCATCCAAATGAAGACCCAAATCCCAGAGGTTTCAGACGAAGTCGTCATCATCATCCGCAATCGAGGCCTCGGAGCTGGACAATTGTCTTCGCACCTAAAGAGAGGAAGACCTACAACTATTGCTCAACTATATGAAGAAATCCAAAAGTACGCAAGATCAGATGATGACTTCAGAAAAAAGATTGAAGAAGAAAATACGCAGAGAAATCAAGCGAAGACAAACAACCAGTTCAGACAACACAATCTCGAGCGGAGACCATATTACAATCAATACCAACCACCACTTCGCATAAATCAAATCAACAATGAGCAAAGCGAAGACAACATTCAAGCACAAAACAACCAAATGGGCCAAGCATACAACAACAGAAATTTTAACAACAACCGAGAGAGGAGGCTTCAATCAAAGATTTGGGGAAAGAAGAATTTTGAAGCCTAAAGAAATGTATTGCATCATCCATGGCAAAGGGGCCACCACACATCAAAGATGTGCCCAATGGTGAAGAAAAAGCATAGAGCAATTACAACAAGAAGGCAAATCAATGGAAAACCAAAGATCAATAAATTTTCTGTCTCAATCAAGCACTTCGCAAAATCAAGCCTACTTCGATCCAAGTTACAATCAAAAAATCTTACCAGGGCCACCTACGATATACAATTGCCAACCATTAGCAATAGCTCCACCACAATGGGGGCAGGCACAAAATTTGCAACCCCGAGGCTTCAATTACAAACAATACACCAAAAATACAAAACAATGCTTCACCAAATTTGTATCAACTACAAGCGAGGGGCAGAATAATGACAATCATGGTGGTAACAAAGATAGAACATACAACAAACAACGAAAGAAGGAACTACTTCCGAAGAGTTAACTCAATAACAATGGAGGGACCTTACAAGAAGACAAAATGGTCACACCAACCAATCATTTTTACAGAACAAGACATGAAACTCAAAGATTACCCACACATGGATGCCATGGTCATAGAAGCAAACATAGATGGATGGGATGTCACAAAAATTCTAGTAGATGGAGGAAGCTCCGTGATATACTCTTCGCATCAACATTAGATGCAATGGGAATCAAAAGACAAAATTTGGGAAGAGCGTAATATCCATTAGTTGGCTTCGGTGGCAAAAGGATAAATTCAATTGGAAGAATCGATCTTGCCAAAGATCCTTCAAACAAAAAACAATGCAAGAACAGAACAAGTGGCATTTGATGTTGTTGAAATGCATAGCCAATACAATGCAATCTTCGGAAGAGGGAGTTTAAATATCTTCGAAGCAGGAATCAACTACTCTTACTTGTGCATGAAAGTTCCAAAGAATAAATGGGCCAATATCAATTCATGGAAATCAAACGAAGCAAGAAACATTGAGAAAGATTCAACTCCGGCCCAAAGAAATGTTTTGGCCATCGAAGAAATCAAAGACGAAAATGAGACGAAAAACGCCAAGTCACAAAAAGAAAGCGAAGACATGTTCCAAGAAAGAAACCAAGGAAGTCTTGTTAGATCCAATGGTAAATGCACAAAAAAAGTCATCATTAGCGCCAATCTAACAAAAGAAGAAGAAGAACAACTTATAAGTTTCCTAAGAAGCAATCAAGATGTCTTCGCTTGGTCAAAAAAAGACCTAGAGGGAGTCGGCAGAGATATCATCGAACACCGACCGAACATCGACCCAAATGTCAAGCCAAAGAAACAAAAGTTACGAAAAATCTCCGAAGACGTAACAATGGCCGCGAAGGCTGAAGTACGTAGATTGCTTGATGCAAAAGTTATAAGAGAAGTTCAATTTACAACATGGTCGGCAAACATTGTGATGGTAAAGAAAAGCAATGGAAAATGGAGAATGTGCATAGATTTTACAGATCTCAACAAAGCTTGCCCAAAAGACAATTTCCCTCTACCAAGAATTGACACATTGGTCGATCAAGCTGCAGGAAGTGAAATGCTAAGTTTCCTCGATTGCTTCTCGTGATATCATCAAATTTACATGAAAAAAAGAAGATGAAGAAAAGACAAGTTTTATCACGCCATTTGGAACTTATCGCTTCCAAAGAATGGCGAGAGGGGCTTCGCAATGCCGGGTCAAGCTTCATCGAAATGACTTCGGTAGCACTTAAAAGATCAAATCGGAGACAATCTGCTAGCATATGTTGACGACATAATAGTGAAAAGCAAGAAACGCGAAGACCACCTGAAAGACTTAAAGCAGACTTTTGAAAATTTGAGAAAATCAAATCTCAAACTCAATCCCGAAAAATGTACCTTCGAGAGTACAAAAGGCAAGATTCTCGGATGCATAGTTTCAAAGAAAAGGCATCGACCGAATCCAGAAAAAAATAAAAGCAATCATGCAAACGGAAGTTCCAAAGAATATCAAGGACATCCAAAAATTAACAGAAGATTGGCTTCGCTAAACCGGTTCATATCAAAGTCGCAGAAAAAAAAGCTTCCCAATTTTTCAAGCACTCAAAGGGGCGAAGACAAACTTTACATGGGGAGAAGAGCAACAAAAAGCTTTTGAAGAAATAAAGAAATGTCTCACAAGTCCCTCTACATTGACAACACCAAATGTTGATCAAGAACTACTCTTATACATCTCAAAGATCCGAAAAAGCAAAGAAGCGCAGTTCTAGTGCAAGAAAGAGAGAAAGACCACGCGAAGAAACAAGAACCGGTTTACTTTGTCTCCAAAGCCCTCTCCGGATCAAAGTTGTTTTACTCGAAATCGAGAAAATAGCATATGCAAAGTACTTATGGCAACAAGGAAGTTGAAGCACTACTTCTTGGCTCACAAAGTAAGAATTCCAACAAATCAACCACTCAAAGATGTACTCCAAAGTTGTAAATCTTCGAAGGCTTGGAAAGTGGGCAGCTGAAATCTCACAATATTTCATTGAATTTGAGAAGAAAACAGCAATAAAGTCACAAGTATTGGCAGATTTCATCTCGGATTGGACACCAAGAACAAATTGCGAAGACCAAAAAGATCATCAAGAGTGGACTTTGTCCTGTCAAGAATGGACAATGAATTGTGACGGAGCATGGGGCTCCGCAGGGTCGGCATAGCAAAAATAATCACTTCGCCATCCGGAGTCAAAATGAAATATGCAAAGAAGACTTGAATTTCGATGCACCAACAACATCGCGGAGTATGAAGCGGTGTTGCTTTTTGGGCTTCGCAAAAAGCAAGAGCAATGGGCGTACAAAGAATCTTGATAAAAACAGATTCTCAAGTTGTGGCGTGCCATGTCGAGAAAAACTACAAAGCAAAAGACCCAGAGTTAGCAAAGTACTTACAAAATGTGAGGGATCAAGAGAAACATTTCGAAGGATTCACAAGAAGAAGCATTTCAAGAACAAACAATGAAGAGGCCGATGAAATCGCGAAGGCGGCAGCGACTAAAAAAAGTAAAGTTGCCTCCAGATGTGTTTTATCAAATATTATCGAATCTTCGATAAAAGCAAAACTTGAAGAGCCAAAATACATTCACATCATTGAGAGCGAAGATTGGAGATCGAAATAATAGCATTCTTAAGAGGATTTTATGAACCGTAAAGCGAAGTCAAGAAATAAGAATGAAGCACAAGACAAGAAATTACAAGCTTATTGACAATCAACTTTTCAAGCATGGCATTTGTGAACCATTACTCAAATGCATTTCAAGCGAACAAGGCAAAGACTTGCTGCAAGAAATACACAAAGGGAACATGTGGAAATCATGCCGGCCCAAGAGCCATAGCGGGGAAAGGCATTTAGACAAGGATTCTATTGGCCAACAGCTCAAAAAAGATAGCAAGGAAATAGTCAAAACTTGTCACAATTGCCAAATCTCAAAGCAAACAAGTCAAATGCCCCAATCCAATCCAATTCAAAGACATTGAACCTACTTGGCCACTAGCAAGATGGGGAATAGACATAATTGGCAAACTTCCACCACCCCAAGGCAATCATCAATATGCGCTTGTTGCAGGTTGAATATTTCACAAAGTGGATAGAAGCGAAGCCAATCACAAACATGTCATCCACAACAATGAAAAAGTTTCTTTGGCAAAATATCATTTGCGGATTCGAGTTCCAAGACACATAACTTTGGACAACGGTACTCAATTTGACAAATTTTCGAAGCTATTGTGAAAGTATGGGAATCCAACTTTGCTTCGCATCGACCAAATACCCTCAATCCAATGGAGCAGTTTGAAAGAGCAAATGGCATCATATGTGTGGGAATTTCAAAAGAATCTAGTAGGACTCCCAAAAGGAAAATGGGTTGAGGAATTACCAAGGATTGTTTGGAGTCACAATACAACCACAACAAGATCAACAAAGTTTACACCCTTCAAGTTACTATATGGTGATGAAGCAATGACTCCGGAAGAGATACAATTCGAAGGTCCAAGAACAAGTGTCCAAATCACGAGCGAAGAAGACCAAAAGACAAGCAAAGACTTGCTCGAAGAAGAAAGAAACCAAGCTGTGATGAATCTCAGAAAATATCAAGAAGAAACAAGCAAGTGGTACAACAAGAAAGTAGTGAAAAGAGATTTACAGCCAGGAGACTTCGTGCTCAAAAGGAAAAGAAACGAAGATACCGTGGGAAAATTTCAGCAAAAGTGGGAAGGACCTTTCATCATAACAAAGTCAAACAGGCAAGGATCCTATCACTTGGAGAGTCTCAAAGGAGAAGAATTGAGCCATACATGGAACATCAAGGACCTTCGCAAGTATTATCCTTAAAGTTTTTTTCCTTTTTTAAGTTTTGTAAATAAGCAAGTTAGATTCAACTTCTTAGAAGCATTTTATCATTTCAATCAAGAGTGCACTCTTTTTTTCACTCGGGGAAGCCCTTCGCGGGTGAGTGGTTTTTTTACGAGGCGGACTCTATTGTAAAATTCTCATATAAATGAGAAAGTAGTTTCCCCAAATGTGTGCATTCTTCACTTATCTTTTAATTTACTTAAAAAGCCCGAAAAAGCAAAGCGCTTCAACATCGGCTAAAAGTTTTCACAAAAATAAAACAAAGTAGGTATAATTTAAGTACAAAACTAAAATTATTACCTACGAGAATTCTCGAAGGAGAAATTTTGACTTCAAATCGAAGTCCTCGCTCCTACTTCGCAAAAAAAGAAGGGGACGACGTTTTCAAAAATTCTCTAAGGAGAAATTTTTACTTCAAATTGAAGTCTTCGCTCCTACTTCGCAAAAAAAGAAGGGGACGACGTTTTCAAAATTCTCTAAGGAGAAATTTTTACTTCAAATCGAAGTCCTCGCTCCTACTTCGCAAAAAAAAGAAGGGGACGACGTTTTCAAAATTCTCTAAGGAGAAAATTTTTACTTCAAATCGAAGTCTTCGCTCCTACTTCGCAAAAAAAGAAGGGGACGACGTTTTCAAAATTCTCTAAGGAGAAATTTTTACTTCAAATCGAAGTCTTCGCTCCTACTTCGCAAAAAAAAGAAGGGGACGACGTTTTCAAAATTTCTCTAAGGAGAAATTTTGACTTCATATCGAAGTCTTCGCTCCTACTTTGCAAAAAAAAGAAGGGGGACGACGTTTTCAAAATTCTCTAAGGAGAAATTTTGACTTCAAATCGAAGTCTTCGCTCCTACTTCGCAAAAAAGAAGGGGGGACGACGTTTTCAAAATTCTCTAAGGAGAAATTTTGACTTCAAATCAAGTCTTCGCTCCTACTTCGCAAAAAAAAAGGGGGACGACATTTTCAAAATTCTCTAAGGAGAAATTTTAACTTCAAATCGAAGTCTTCGCTCCTACTTCGCAAAAAAAGAAGGGGACGACGTTTTTAAAATTCTCTAAGGAGAAATTTTGACTTCAAATCAAGTCTTCGCTCCTACTTCGCAAAAAAAAAGGGGACGACGTTTTCTAAATTCTCTAAGGAGAAATTTTCACTTCCAATCGAAGTCTTCGCTTTAACTTTACAAAAAGCAAGAGAACAACAATTTCTAAATTAGCAAAAATAATCATACAAGACATGTATATAGAGATACAACATCGTGCAAGGCACTTATTCAATCTCACATACAACACATACAAAGTTTACGAAAAGTTTTACATACAAAAGTATAAACATTCAAAACTCTTCGGAAGCAACACTAGTTGCTGCTTCGCTCAAAATATCTTCGACAACCTCGTTGATTATCTTATCTGCCGTGTCTTGCAAACCATCCCCAAAGATAAAACTTGGGGACGCACTTGAGCAAGAAGACCGCAAATGTAAAAACCCTAAATATATCAAGAAAAAGCAAGAATATACCAAAAACAAAGAACCCGGAATAACACGAATTTTACCTGACCAACATTGCTGAAATCAACAACCCTAGGCATCCTATAGGGATCTTTAGCTCTAGAATTCCCAAGACACTTATCCACAAACTCATCAACGTTAGCACTACCAGAAGCCTCGAAAAGCTCCGAAGCCTCAAAAACAAAGTCACCCTTCGCAATCATAAGAGGCATCGCAACAATAATATCTTGCGCAGGCTTCGCGGGAGAAACCTGCGCAAGATTTTCCAAAGTCATAATTCGCCACAAAAATCAACAAAAGTTTTAACTTCGCAACAATAATAACTTCGCCTAAATCACAAATAATAAAGTTTAACCAACACTTCAATTTAACAAATTTACAGCATTTCCATTCAAACATGTTTTCTACAGCCTCCCAAAAACACTCAAGATAAGGATTGTTCAAGCAAACTAGCCCCTTCGCTCACTAACATCGTTACGGCCCTTCTGCTCCTCCTCTTGAATCCTCCTCTCTTCCTCCATCTGCTGCTTCCGAAGAGCCTCTTCCTCCTGTGAAATATCGAATTCAAGCTGTTAAAACCAAAAGTCAGCACACAAAAATAAAAAAATAATGATCGCGACAAAGGAACAATAAATGTGGGAAAATACCTTCTTCGGTTTCTCTTTAACTTTCTCAAGACAATTACTTTCATGCGACGCATTGGCACCAATATTCATTGAAAAACTTCTTACAAAGTAGATGAGTCCGAGGAGAAATCTGATTGATAGCATCCGCAGGAAACTTGAATGTAGGATCCACAAAAGCATCATATAAAGGATCGTTGGCCTCTTTCATGAGGTGCAAAAGTGCCCTAGTGGAGTACATGACACTTGTGTCAGCGGCCGCCTGAACAACAACACTCAGATCTTCATATTGTCGGCAAAGCCAGCTGAAGAAAGGATCATATTCCCCAAGATCCCAACAAGGGTCTTCGGGAACGGCACCCCATTTTTCATATGCAATTTTGCAGATATCCCACATTCTGTTGAATTTCCTATGGAAGAATTCATCCATTTCTGTCTTCTTTTCCTCCAAATACTCCTTCTCCTTTGTAAGAGTAGCAATGGTGGCCTTCGCGGTCTCAAGCTGTTTATCCTTCTCCTTAATAGTGTCCGAAGCTTTGTGATACAAACGATCAATCTTTCGCCATTCATCCACAGCTTCTCCTCTTTCTTTCTCTTTACAAGAAACTTGAGATTTCAAATCTTCAATCTCCTTTAAAAGGGACTTATCACGAACAGCAAAGGCAGTCGCGCTGTCCTCAAGTGATTTTCTAAGACCACGGTTAACAAGAGCCCCCTAGACACACAAGACAAAACAGCCAAAAGAAATTTTACAAACAATTTCGCATACACAAACAACACAATCATAAACAAGCAAAGTTTACCTTATACATCAAATTTATGCCAGCGTCAGCAAGCTCAAGCGGATTCATCTTCGCTAGCTCAGCCTCCGCATCAGGAACAGAGAAAGCATCATCAATGCACTTAGTCAATTGCTTCTCAGTCCTCTTCGGGAGCACGCGAAGTTTATCCACACCTACTCCAACAAACTTGAAAGAATCCAAATTGACACCACTTTTGAAGCAAAACTTCAAAGTATTGTCAATAGACTTCGCGATAGCTTCAGAGGTAAGCTCTGTTTCCTCAACAGCAACTTGAGGAGTAGGATGATCCAAGATAACATCCTTCATCGACCCAACATCAACGGTTTTTTCCCTCGATGAAGTTGAAGCATCAGGAAAATATTGAGCTAAAAAGAAAAAATAGATAATCAGGAAAACAGAAAACAAACATAGAAGAAATAAAGACAAACGAAGTTGAAAATACTCACAAACTTTTTCGCCTTCCCTCAAGGGGCAAGGTATCTTTGCCTGAGCTTCAACATTGACAAGTGATTCAGACAAACGGCTTCGCTGATCTGCTTCAGCTTGGTCATCAACACAAAATTGGGCAGTCCTCGTCCCTCTTTTGTGAAGCTTTTCCTTCACAAACTTAACGGCTTCTTCAGCCCTCTCTTTCGAAGTCTTCTCTAAACCTTTTCAAAAATAAAAAGAAAACCAAAAATCAAAATCAAAATAGCCATCCAAGAAATAACAAAAATTATAAAATATACACACCAACAAGTAGTTACGTCTTGAACTCCCGAAGACTCTTCAATAACAATTTTAGAAACCTTCGAGGGTTCAGGCACCGACTCCATGAGAAAATTTCGCACACAACAAATAAAAGCACCTCCACTTTTCTCAGAAATTCCAGCCTCCAAGGATGGCTTCGCACCACCGTCACCACCTTCATTTTTCTCGGGAACTTCGTGCTAGGAACCGAAGAGGGATTTTCTCGGATTCACTAGCAAGTGACTCACATGAATATCTTTGGCTAACTTAGCTAATTTAAGACTATTGCGCTCATCACTCAAAGTAAAAATACTATCAGCCAAATTCATAGGAAAATCTGGAGTTGGATCCCTAAGTCTAGGGGAAAGGGGGGATGCAGTACCAGTAGGCGAAGCTTCCATAACAGAAGCATCAGCTGCATCATCTTCACCAAATGCCTGAAGTACCAAATTTACGCAAAGACCCAAAATTTTGTAAGTAGTCCGATAGCGGAGTAAAGCAAACTTGGAGTCAAACCAGTGGAAGCAAAAGCTTTGCACATTTTCTCACCTCCAAATCTCTTAAAGAAGTACCAAACTTTGAGCCCTCAAGGATTGGGGCATCAATATCACTTGTCGAGAGGTCAACAATATCAAGCAAATCCTCAACCATCTTCCTAGACCTCTTCTTACGAGGCTTTGCAACGGCAGTCTTCGAAGGAGTCTTCGCGGAAGCGATGGCTTCGCTTTGTCATTTCTCTTCCTCTTACGAGGCTTATCAATTTCAGCTTTATCCTTGCCTCGTGCGTGGCGGGGAGGAGGACGGACCTTATAAGTTATATTGGCCAAAGTAAAAATACGATTAAGCCTCACATAATCCTGGCCAATAATCTCATCCATCAATTTCCTCTCGGTATGCAAATACTTTCCAAGCAACTCTAAGGCCTTGTTTTCAACATCAGCAACAAATTCTTCTTCGCTTTTGAACCGCGAAGGCATTACTGTCTCCCTATCCGGAAAAATATAGTCCTTGTCTCGACTTTCTTCTTGTGATAGCGAAGAAAGTCCCATCCAAGTCGAAGTGGCCAAACACTAGCAAAGAATGTATTCTTCCACCAAATCACGAGTGGATTTGTTGAGATACAACTCTTGCAAAAGCTCTTAAACACTCAAAACAATTCTGAGATTTGGTATATCCAGGCTTACACTCAAACCTATTCCTATGCATGCGCGAAGCCAAAGGATAGCTTTTTTTCACTCCCTTTCTGCCAAGATTTTCTTCTACCAAGGGAACCTTATGATAGAACCAGTAGTTTATCCACCCATCTCGCCCCACTTGTTCTTCGAAGCAAGAGATATTTGCTTTTGACCTCGGGCAGTCTTAAAGCTACAACAAAGTAAGTAAAGCTTCACCGTACGCTCCTCAATTTTCTTGGTCCGAAATTGAGTGTGTTGCTCGTGCAATGCACTAAAAGCATCAATATCCGGCTGCACCCTCGACTCCGCATGAGCCCAAATAAAAACGATAACTTTACAATAGCGTTGGGTGTCAAATGATGCATCTCGATATTGTATCTTTTGAATACTTCTTCCAGAAAATTTTGGGGTGGCATGTGAAGACCAGCAGTGAACAAATCTTTGAACACAATGCACTCATCTGGTTTAGGCTTCGGCACCCTTTCAGTCGGTTCCGCTGGCCTATATTGACCCTCTTTTAAAAGACCATCTTTCACCATTAGCTTGAAATCATCATCTGTCATTTTGCTTTTACCAAAAGTATATGAAATCCTCATCATCGGCAAGCAACTTCAGTTCGATCATGCGAAACTTGTGAAAGATCTTCTCGAGTCATCTTGTTGCGAGTTATTTTCTTCTACAATATCTTGACTTTGAGATTCAGGTCGGAGCATCTTCGACAAGTGCCATTCTAAACAAAAAAAAAAAGATAATAGTCACCTAACAAAATCATAATAAACTTCGCGCAAAAAGGATTGGAAGATACAAAATTCTTAGACTTCGATAGAAAATATACCTGATTTAGAAGAATTGCGAGAATTCCGCCTCAAACTTCGCAGAAGATCTGTCTTCGCAAAAATTAGCTTCGCGTCACGTAAAAAATTTCAAAAAGGTGGCCCCTCTCCTAAAAGATGAAGAAAAACGGGGGGTGCTTCGCTATTTATAGACCCCTTCTGGTCAAACGGTCAAACTAGCCGTAAAAAAAAAATCATCATCATCAAAATCAAGCGAAGATATGCGCCGAAGTTACAATCGAAAAAGTCCAACTTCAAAGTCTGGGACGACGTTTTTGGGATCGAAACAAAGTTTTGAGAAAACTTACTATTCGTGGGTTTCATGCCTTTGAAGTCGGCCTTAAGCCCGAGGGTCTTTGTTGGGATCTAACTTTGATTTCCGTTCAAACTTTCGTCCCAAACTTTGAAGATTTCGGGATGACACAGACCGGGAACGAAGTTCCACTTCAAAGATGACTTCATTTGTATTTTGGGCTTCGCAGAAAAAGCGGTTTGGGCGAAAGATGAAAGCAAGAGTCGAAGATCCAAGCGAAGATAGCCTCGGTAACTTCACCGCGAAGCTAAAGAATCATCGCCGGAGGAAACATAAAGCGTGGCGAAGATGCAAGAATAGACTAAAAGAAGCGCGAAGATGAAGATTGCATCTTTGCGGGGAGAAGAAATCATTTCGAACCCTTAATGTTTGTGAACTCAAGAGGACCGCGAAGATAGAAAGTAAGTCTTCGCGAGAGAAGCTCTTCATAGAGAAACTTTTCGAAATTCTTAACATTTTTGTACAACTACGAAGCCGGGGGCCTATAAATACCCCCGACATCCTTTTGTAATCGCCATGTTGAATGGCCACTTTGTAAACCATATCATCATCAATAACATGTTGTGTTGAGCAATCTCCCAACACTCATGTTATTTCTCAAGAAGTGCTTGTTTAAGGACAGCAAGCTCATCCTTGGGAAACCTATTGAATTAAGATTCATGATGATGAAGTGGTTTCCCTTCCAACATCAATCTACCTCAAGATTTTATGCCAACGAGATCTAGAATATTTATTATAGATGTATGCATCTACAACCACCCTTTCGAAATCTATAGGAGGAGAGAGAATGAGGGGGTTGAAGATCTCGTGTGGGATTAGTGATAGGGAGATTGGTTGATTCAGGAAGGTGATCATGTGAACATGAACTAGATGAAGTGTCTATGAAGCGCGGCTCTCATACTCACTCGATATTGTCCTCCTTCTCAAACTCCAAGGTTAATTCATCATGGCTGTCTAAGGGATCCCTTGGGTTTGTGTCTCTCGGGCTGATAATGTCTAAGATGTCGTCCATACAATCAATGGCTGTGGTACATAGGTTTTTAACACTCTCAAGCCATTGTTGTGGGTCTTCTTGGTGGTCTTGATGATTCCTATGCTTAGGTTGTTGTGGTAAATTTCTAGGGTCATCATGAGTCTCAAAGAAGGAAGCATATGTGGATTCATCGGGGTCAAGGATGGGTTTAGAGATAGGTTCGGATAAATCATCTTGTCTAGGCATAGAAGGGGAGAAGATAAGATTGTCTTCTAGATAGCTTTGCTCTTCTTCTATGGCATGATCGGACATGCCATCCTTGGGTTCTTCCCAATGTCTTTTGAAAGAATAAGCATATTCAATAAGAGACTTCTCCTTAAAGGAAATCTGAATTATAATCACTTGGAGATCTCTTATAAGCACATTCAATAAGAGACTTCTCAAAAGAATCTGAATTGTGGTCACTTATAGGTCTCTTGCATGGATGAGAATTTATTATTCTCCCAAAATCACTAAGGCTAAAATCATAAGGGTCTTCCAAAGGTGGAATTTCTTCTTCCTTTGGGGGATTTTGGGATGTTGATGGTTCAGGATGGATAGCTAGGTCTTGGGATTGGAATTGTTGTGTATTAACTATCGTAGTTTCCTCTCCTTGATCGGAGGGTGATTCTTCCTTTTTCTCGGGAAAAGTTCTAGTGGAGGTGGCGTATCCACAACATCTGTTAAGGACATCTCTTGCTTCTCTATCAGATAGAGAAAGGAATGCGCCTCCCGAAGCTGCACTAAGGTCCCCTGCATCTTCCTTATTAATACCTAGATAAAAATGTTGAAGAAGGATTGCGTCTGGAATACCAAGTTTGGGCCAGTGTTGATGAGGTCATTAAAATGATCCCATGATGCAGTAAGAGACTCTTCTTTATTTTGTTTAAAAGTTAGAAGTTCTATACGAAGACGGGCCACTCTGGAGGTGGGAAAGAAATATAGACAAAATTTGGACATTAATGTTCCCCAATCTCCTTTCACTCTCTCTATGTTCAAGTAATACCACTGTTTAGCTTTTCCCGTCAAAGAGAACGGAAAGAACTTCCAGCGTAAGGTATTATCGGATATGCCTTCCATACGAAGGCAACCCATGATTTCCTCAAACTTTCGTAGGTGTGAGTGTGGGTTGGCCTCGCCTTCTCCCGAGAAGTCTAGTTTCTGAACCATTCTTATATAACCCAAGCATAACTCATTGGACTTTGCTAAGATAGGCTCAAGATTACGGTTGCCTAAAGCTTTTAAACTTGGGGTATATGATATTTATAGATAGGCGTGGAATCCATAATGAAATAGAAAAGAAAAGAATAGAAGGGATAAAAAGATAAAAGAATACAAGAATATGATACAAAGATAAGGTAGATTCGAGGTCAACTCAGCAACCGTTTCCCCGGCAACGGCGCCAGAAATGCTTGTTGGTATTTAATAAGCCTACAGAAATATTTATAGTTTGTATAATCCACAAGCGAACGGATACCGGTGAGCACTTCACCCGGGAGAGGGTTTAATATCGAATCTACAGGGAAATGGGTGAGGGAGACTACGATCTAATCTTAACCCGGAGTAGCACAAGACTAAAGAAGGTTGAGAGTGTAGAGAGGATTACTAAGATATCTAGTTCTTATCTTGATAAGCTATGATGATATTGTCTTAGGGGACGTACTCAAAGGAAAGCAGGGACGAAACATGCAATCCTCCAGTAACATGGTCCTGCTTGGCCTATCATTCGAGGGGTGGACTACAAAGGACCCAATAGGACTGTCACTCCCGCGATCTACCACACGACCTGGAATGTAGGGTGCATTCACAAGCAACCTCGGTCTAGGCACCACGCCTAAACCTAAGCTACTCCTCTAATCTATAGGGTCCTACAGATTAAAGTACTCAAACAAGAGTTGTGAACAATAAGAACAATAAGAACTAGTACTTACTAGAAAAAGAAGTAGATTACCAGAGTAATTCCAAGTGTAGGTTAACTTCCACCGAGGTACAAGTATGGAGGTAGCACCGACAGGCCGGCACCTTCTCCGTTCCCTTCCCTCTCTCTATCTCTCTTGTTCTAAAGACAAGATCTATCTAGATCTAATTGTTGGCAAAAGATAAGGCCCACATAAATATTTATGATTTGTATAATCCGCAAGCGCACGGATACCGGTGAGCACTTCACCTGGGAGATGGGTTTAAAATATCGTATCCACAAGGAGAAAGGTTTATGAATAGTGAAGATATAACTAAGGCCAGAGAATCTCAACATGGAAGGAAGTTGATAAATCTTTAAGAAGACGGCTATGGTTGTCTGGTTGATATCCTTGTAAGGCTTGTGAATATATCTTATGGGAACTTTATTCAAGGAGAAAGACATTAGCAAAGAGTGCAAACTCCTAGCAAATAGGTTCTACCGAGGCCTATCCAACGGGATGTGGACTACAAAGAATTAACGTAGCTATAAGTCACCTACGTTAGTTACCACAGTTCCGGAAAGGTAGGGTGTATCTACGGGCTATCTAGTCTAAGCACCACGCTCACACTAGGGGTAGCAACTCCAATCCAAGAGCGACAAGAATCGAAGTACTCTAAAAGAGTCGCAAACCATAAGAATAATATAAACAAGTAAACTTACTCAAATAAGAAGTCGATCCACCGTAGTTGTCTTAGGATCAAGCTCCAAAGGAGGCTTGGTCCTGGAGGTACAAGCGAAGAGGAGACACCGATAGGTTCGGAGCTTCCCCTTAACTTCTCCTTCCACTCAATCTCTATCTTTCGAACAAGACTAGATTTAGCTACTCTCAAAGGGAGCTATGAACTAGTCTCTCAACTTGCTAATCTTCTCTCTCAACTAGATCTAGAGCTCTTCTAATTAGAAGCTAGGGCATAGGTCGTTGATCGGCCGAGCCGATGGGGTAATGAACTAATGAACCATCATTGCCACTGGCGGGGCCGGGGGTATGCTTATATAGGCGGGGGGCGATGAACCGTAGCCCTTGGATGAAACCGACCTTGATAGATGGATGAGATTGATCCTCAATGGCGGTTATGCACCGACATAGATCAGGAGGCTGACAGGGGGGCCCCACAGGGCGGCCACCGCCAGGGCTCAAGTGGGCCGCCGCCTGTCTCTGACAGGTGGGCCTAGCCCTGGTCCTGCTGGCTTCTGGAGTCTTCTAGGGTCTTCTTACGTGGGTTTCAAGTTGGGTTGCTTCACGGTCACGTCCTTTCATCGTATGGGGTGCCAACTCTGGGGTTTTTGCTGTTAATCCCTAAAAATATATAATTCACCAAAACTCGTGGAAATTGTTAGTAAAGCCCCTAGTTCTACATAAATATTTATTTATACCCTTATTTCAGTTTTAATTGAGCTATAAAAGATATACTATAAGATGTGTCAACAAGCTCCCCCACACTTAGGCTTTTACTCGTCTCGAGAAAAGGATGGATATAGCAAAGCTGTAAGTCAAGACATCTAACATAAATCAATCTCATGGTCTTATTTATATGCAGGTTTTATTGTGTCTACCAAGAATTTTGAGTTGTTGGAGAACAGAACAGTTGATATAGAGTACTTTCTTTCTCTCTATCGAGCTACTGGAGATTTTGTAAAGATTTTTGAAAAGAAATATAGCTTACCATCCTCCTTTGTGGTACTCTCAATCACTCAGTATATTTGTATGTGGTATTTCTGGATCCTCACAAGGCACATATAGTTAATGTCCTTAAGAACATCCTCTTCTAATAAAGCTTTATCTGGAGTTTCAAGGATGTAGCATACTTACCTTGCATGTATTTGCAATGTCAAAGCTAGATCCGAGGAGAGACATTCTCAAGATGTGCAAATGTGTTTAATTTTCTAATTCTACTATGCTTTTTGTTGATTCTCTCTTCTTGAAAGATGGATACTCTGTAAGTAAGGTCATGGGCTATCTTTATTTGTTCTTTCTCTTCTCTTTTGGAGAGGTGGGCTCTACTCGCCCCAGACTTTTGTCTTTTATTTCCTCTCTTAAGAGACGTGGGTTCTACTCACCCTTGGACACTTGTCCATTCTTCATCTCTTATTATTATTTTCTTATATATTCTTTTTCAATACTTTTGCATAGCCCATGCCTTGTCTCACAATTGTATCATGTCTTTATTATGGAGAGATCAAAACTTGAAGCATATAAAAGCAACATAAATATTTGAGTGTACGTGTTCTTGATAGCTAGTCTCTCAACTTGGATCACGAGGACTTGACAAAGCTCAATGCAAAACAAGTAGCTTATGGCTAGTTTTTTTTTAAACAAGCATGGCTTTGGTAGGATAACTACCACAAAGAGGAGGTATAGCTATTATTTTTAATATTTTCGAAATAAATTGTCCAGTAGACAAGATATCAAGAATCAGGTTCTCACCAATCTTTTATCTCATGTTCTTCAACAACTTAAGTATCTTGGGATTTCTTTTACTTTTAGTTTTCAATAATTTAGTTAGACCATGAAAAAGAATTATGTGAGTCCAACTTGAACTAAGCATATCAATCTTTTTTCTTTTTTATATTTATTTATTAGATATCAAAGAGCTTTTCGGTACTTTGCGAAAACGGAAAAACAAAAATTACATAATTAAAAAGATCGAGAACAAACCGACACGTGGACGAAGGGGAGGCCGAGAAGGTTACGTGGCACGGGCGGCGCCGCCGCCAAATCGGCGCGGCGTGGGTCCCACGGGGGCCACGGCGATCTTCATCATGCGTGATCTCTGCTCGTATCTTTCCGTTTCTCGATATTTTCAGGTTCTGTTCCGTTTGTTTCGACGTTCGCGTCTTTGTCTCCCCCACACTTTTTCTTTGTTACCTTTTATTCACAACATGATGGAGACAAAAAAAACTTGAACGAAAATAATAGATAAGGAAGATCAACTTCAGTAAAATGATAGAGTGTTCCTTTATTTATTCTAGCAAATATTACATAATAATAATTTAATCTAAGCAAACGATCTAGCAAACGAACTAACTAAGCAATCTAATCGAACTAGCTAATTGAAACACTCTAATTATTACTAGGGCTCCTTCCCTAGTTGCGCTGGCGATTCTCAAGAGATTCAATTCTCTTGACTAATGCAGCGATCTCGTATCTAGCGTCTTCCACGCCCTATCTAGAGCGCCCACGCTTCGTCGTCGTGGCACTCCGATTTGCGGTGCTCACAAGGTGAAGCTTCTCAATCCGCGACTTCTTCGCGGAGATCGCCATCGTGCACTTGCCGAAACGACGCTTAGAAGCGCGTTCAGTGGCCTCCTTTGGCGGGATGAACTTCACTTGCGCCGGCGTAGCGCGCACTCCATCAATGGAGACACGAGGCTGTGTGTAGTTGAGCCGACGGATGTTGTTGAACCTGTCTCGTTTGACGCCCGTAAGCGTCTCGTCCGGACGAGGCGGCAACAATCTGGTGCCCTCCGGCACCAGGAACTTCTTCATGGCATCATTTCGGCGATTGTTCAGGATCGTCCTCGCCATAAGAACAGCGGGAGACGGTGATGATGATGGTGGCTGAGGTGGTGGAATAACGGCGAGGGGTGTAGGTGTTGGAGGCACAACGACGAGAGCAGACGATGTTGATGACGTCGAGGGCGGCGGCGTGGTGATCTTGGTGGGATCGTACACCACCATCCTCATCTCGGGGTTGGCCATGGCAGCGATGAGGGTCTTGGGTCGTCGGTTTTTGGAGAGATAGATGGGAATAGGCTCAAGGTAGAATGGGTCGGTTTATATATCGAGAATGACTTGGAAGGGGAGTCAAGATGACGGTTATCGGGACGTCAATGCGGAGAATCGCGCCAAAAGGTTCAGTATTCGGTAGGATATCCTAGGGTAGATCCGTGGGAAGATGCGGGACGCGTGGCGGCCACGTGGGGCGGCGGCGGCCGCCAGCCTAGGAAGGCGGCCTAGTGGGCCCCACCGGGTTCACGCCCGCCTTCCGTCTCTGGGTCTTCTAAGGTCCATTCTAATCATTTGCTTGTACTTTTGGGTCGAAAAAATGAACTCTGCGCGATCAAGGCCTAATGATTGGGTAAAATAAAGAAATCTAAAACATCTAATTCCTCGGGTTCTTTATTGGGCTCATAAAAGATTTTAAGACGTTGGCCATTTACCTTGAATAACTTACCTTTGGTGTCTTGAAGAGTGACTGCTCCATGTGATGATGAATTCACCACCTTGAAGGGTCCTTCCCATTTACTCTGAAGTTTTCCATGCCCGAATAATTTAACCCTGGAATTAAAAAGTAATACCTGATCGCCTGGAGTGAAGTTCTTCTTTTTAATTCTTTTATCATGCCACCTTTTTGTTCTTTCTTTGTAGATCTTGGCATTGTGATAAGCTTTCTCTCGCCATTCGTCGAGCTCTGATAATTGCATCTTTCTTTTTACTCCTGCTGTTTCTAAATCCATGTTCCATCTCTTGATTGCCCAGTGAGCTTTAAACTCTAGCTCAACAGGCAAGTGACAGGTTTTGCCATAAACAAGTTGGTATGGTGACATTCCAATTGGTGTTTTGTAGGCTGTCCTGTACGCCCATAATGCTTTTGGAAGTCTATCCTTCCACTTTGTTCCCATCTCTTCTACTGTCTTCTGCAGGATATTCTTGATTTGCTTGTTTGATGTTTCTGCTTGCCCACTTGTTTGGGGGTGATAAGGCGTAGCAATGTTGTGACGAACTCCGTGCTTTGCTAAGTATCTTTTGAATCGGCTATCAATGAAATGGGATCCTCCGTCACTGATTACCATCCTTGGTACTCCAAATCTTGGAAATATTATTTCTTCAAACATCTTTATCGAGCTTCTGTTATCTGCAGATCTGCATGGCATAGCTTCTACCCATTTTGACACATAGTCAACTGCCACTAGTATGTGCTCATAATTTCCGGACTTTGGAAACGGTCCCATGTAATCAATTCCCCATACATCGAAGAGCTCTATCTGGAGGTTGGTTGTAAGAGGCATGGCGTCTCTTGCATTGATATTCCCATGCCTTTGACAGGCTCCACATCTTCGAATAAAGTCTTTAGTGTCTTGATACATGGTTGGCCAGAAAAATCCTGCTTGCCAAATTTTTGCGTGTGTTCTGAATGCCCCATAATGTCCTCCATATGGTGATGAGTGACATCTTTCAATGATCTGAATTCCTTCTTCTGTAGGCACACATCTTCTGAGTAACCCATCTGAGCAAACCCCGAAGAGATATGGTTCATCCAAAAGGTGATAACGACCGTCAGTAAATAAGTTTCCTCTTATCAACCCCCTGGTGGTACATAACCCCGCAACCATAAAATTAACAATATCTGCGTACCGGGGGATCGGTGCGGGGTTATCCGAAAAAAAGAGTATCATCCCCGAGTGAGTCATTAATGGACAATTCATTGGGTTTCTCAAAATGCATTCTAGATAAATGATCGGCAAATGTAATTTTCTACTCCCTTCTTATCTTTTATTTCTAAATCAAATTCTTGGAGTAACAAAATCCATCTTAATAAGCGAGGTTTAGCATCTTTCTTGGTGAGCAAGTATTTCAAAGCAAAGATGATCGGTATAAACAATTACCTTAGCTCCTACCAAGTAAGATCTAAACTTATCAATGGCATAAACAACACTAACAATTCTTTTTCGGTGGTAGCATAATTAAGCCGTGGGCCCGATCAAAGTTTTGTTTGGCATATGCAATGGCATGATGCTTTCTATCTTTAGTTTGCCCTAACACCGCCCCCCACAAAGATAGTCGCTGGCATCACACATGATTTCAAAAGGCAAAGACCAATCGGGGGGTTGAATGATAGGTGCGTAAATGAGGGCTTTTTTCAAAGTTTCAAAAGCTTTTAAGCAAGCATCATCAAATTCAAAAGGGACATCCTTGGCTAACAAGTCGGTGAGTGGTCCGGCAATATGTGAAAAATCTTTTTATAAATCTTCGGTAAAATCCAAATGACCAAGAAAGCTTCTAATCCCTTTGACATTTATAGGGGAGGCAGGTTGTTCTATCACTTCTAGTTTGGCTTTATCTACCTCTATTCCCCTTTCGACACTAGGTGTCCAAGCACTATTCCTTCTCTAACCATAAAATGACATTTCTCCTAGTTTAGAACTAAGTGCTTCTCTTCACATCTTTGCAAAACCCTATCCAAGTTTCTAAGACAATCATCAAAAGTTTTTCCATATACGAGAAAATCATCCATACAACCTTCCACAATTTCTTCAATCATATCGAGAGAATATGGACATCATACATCTCTGAAAAGAAGCTGGAGCATTACATAACCCAAAAGACATTCTTCTATAGGCATAGGTTCCGTATGGGCATGTAAAAGTGGTTTTGCTTTGATCACCGGGATGGATGGGAATTTGGTGATATCCTGAATATCCATCGAGAAAGCAAAAGAAAGAGTGGTTTGCCAATCGCTCTAACATTTCATCAATGAAGGGCAAGGGAAAATGATCTTTTCTTGTGGCTTTGTTTAACTTTCTATAATCTATGCACATCCGCCATCCCGTGACTGTTCTTTGAGGGATTAATTCATTCTTATCATTCTTAACAACTGTCATGCCTCCTTTTTAGGCACAACTTGCACAGGGCTTACCCACTCGCTATGTGGCACAGGATAAATAATCCCAGCGTGCAATAACTTTAGCACCTCTTTCTTAACTACCTCCTTCATCGCATTATTAAGTCTACGTTGGGGTTCTCTAGAAGGTGGAATATCTGGATCTGTTGGAATACGATGAGTGCAGAGGGCAGGGTTAATTCCCTTGAGGTCTTCGAGTGAATAGCCAAAAACTGATCGATGATGTTCTAAGACAGTTATCAATCTAAAAGTCTCCTCTGGAGTGAGTTTATCACTTATAATCACAGGGGACTCTGGATCATTATGGAGGAAAGCATAAGTAAGACCAGGTGGTAGAGGTTTAAGCTCTATTGGAGGTCTAGGAGGGTTTTCGAATTCATTCAAAGGTTCTGTTGTGGTGGGATTTTCATCTTCTTCTTCTACGAAGAATTCAGTATAATCCTCATAACCGGATTCTACAAAATGTTCTACTGATGCCTCCTTAACTTCTTCCATAGGATCTGGTTCAGGACAAGATTCTGATTTCGAATTGATGGCTTGGGCAATAGGTAATGAGAATTTTAATCCCTTACCTAAACGTATACCTAATTCTCCTGTTTGTCCTTCTGAAATAAGCCTTTCAATAGGTTGTCCTATCAACACGTCAAACTCCATGATATCAAAGATATCAAAGCTCAAGTGTACCATGGTACCCTTAACATGGATTGGCAGGACATAAAGAATTCCTGAGCTTTGGACAATTTGTCCTGATGGGCTTTGTAGCAATTTGGTTGTGGGACTTAATGGCATGCTTAAGAGAAGATCATTAGCAAAAGATAATGACATGATGTTTATCCCAACAACTGGATTATAAAGGGCGTCGAAAGAGTCTCTATGAATTTGGCAATGAATAGGTATAGAAGGTGAATCCAAGCGGACTACATCAGAGGAAAGCTCTGATTCTTCTAACCATTCGCTGCTTACAATTGAAACAAGCTCTTTGGTGGTCCTTCGTAAAAGTGTTTTATCGGAAGGATCTACGCATGAGTGTTTAGCCTTCAAAATATCTTTTCAGTTTTGTATTTCGAGGTATCTCCAAAATCGGAAAATAAATCATCCTCGATTTCAAGTAGTAAATCGATATTGGTGTGTCCTCCGTTTCTGATGACTCTGATGGCTCTGGATTAGTTGGTGGATTGGCTAAAGGTTGCAATGAATTTGGTATGAAATCATTCTCAACTAACCCTATTTCTTCTTCTTCTAAGGGGTTCTCTGCAATCGGATCCTTATTATTCTCCGCTATTATGGTCAGGAGTTTCCTAGCTTGAATAGGTGGGAGATGGATAAAAGATCCATTTGCTGAGGTATTCAATTCTTTTCTAGATTTTCTGTTCAGACCAACATAAAAATGTTGAAGTAAAACTGGGTCTGGCATGGCTAAGTCTGGTCCGGATTTGGAAAGAAGTTCAAGACGCTCCCGAAGGCACTCAAAGATTCATTATCCTGCTTGTGTAGAGGATAGGATAGAGAGCCCGAAGTTGACTACTTTGGACATGGGGTAAAAATCTAGGCAAAATTCAACTAGTAACTTTCCCCCCGCCTTCCATCTTCTCCTTGTTCGTGTCGTACCATTGGCGAGCCTTTCCTTTCAGAGAGAATGGAAAGAGCTTCTAGCGGATAGTTTCATTGGACATGCCTTTTATGTGAAGGCAGTCACATGTTTCTTCGAAGGTCTGGAGATGGTGATAAGGGTTTTCGTCTATTGTACCTGAGAACATATGATTTTGGACCATCTCTACTAACCTAGGACGCAACTCGTAGTCATCAGTAGTGATTGGTTTAGATGATGGCAAAGGGCTACGAGAGTGTTCCGTGGGTGCCATGTGTTTATAAAGAGGGATGGTATCCATTTGGACAGTGAAAAAGATAAAATATAAAAGAAAGGAAAAAGATAAATTCTACACTACGATAGGTTACAAGACTTAGTTATACTCACGTTTTCTTAAACAACCGTTCTCCCCGGCAACGGCGCCAGAAATGCTTGTTGGTAAAAGATAAGGCCCACAAAAATATTTATGATTTGTATAATCCGCAAGCGCACGGATATCGGTGAGCACTTCACCCGGGAGATGGGTTTAAAATATCGTATCCACAAGGAGAAAGGTTTATGAATAGTGAAGATATAACTAAGGCCAGAGAATCTCAACAAGGAAGGAAGTTGATAAATCTTTAAGAAGACGGCTATGGTTGTCTGGTTGATTTCCTTGTAAGGCTTGTGAATATATCTTATGGGAACTTTATTCAAGGAGAAAGACACTAGCAAAGAGTGCAAACTCCTAGCAAATAGGTTCTACCGAGGCCTATCCAACGAGATGTGGACTACAAAGAATTAACGTAGCTATAAGTCACCTACGTTAGTTACCACAGTTCCGGAAGGTAGGGTGTATCTACGGGCTATCTAGTCTAAGCACCACGCTCACACTAGGGGTAGCAACTCCAATCCAAGAGCGACAAGAATCGAAGTACTCTAAAAGAGTCGCAAACCATAAGAATAATATAAACAAGTAAACTTACTCAAATAAGAAGTCGATCCACCGTAGTTGTCTTAGGATCAAGCTCCAAAGGAGGCTTGGTCCCGGAGGTACAAGCGAAGAGGAGACAGACACCGACAAAGTTCGAGCTTCCCTTAACTTCTCCTTCCACTCAATCTCTATCTTTCGAACAAGACTAGATTTAGCTACTCTCAAAGGGAGCTATGAACTAGTCTCTCAACTTGCTAATCTTCTCTCTCAACTAGATCTAGAGCTCTTCTAATTAGAAGCTAGGGCATAGGCTGTTGATCAGCCGAAATGATGGGGGTAATGAACTAATGAACCATCATTGCCCTGGCAGGGGCCAGGGGGTATGCTTATATAGGTGGGGGCGATGAACCGTAGCCCTTGGATGAAACCGACCTTGATAGATGGATGAGATTGATCCTCAATGGCGGTTATGAACCGACATAGATCTGGAGGCTGACAGGGGGGCCCCACAGGGCGGCCGCCGCCACGGCTCAAGTGGGCCGCCGCCTGTCTTTGACAGGTGGGCCCAGCCCTGGTCCTGCTGGCTTCTGGAGTCTTCTAGGGTCTTCTTACGTGGGTTTCAAGTTGGGTTGCTTCACGATCACGTCCTTTCATCATATGGGGTGCCAACTCTGGGCTTTTTCCTGTTAATCCCTGAAAATATATAATTCACCAAAACTCGTGGAAATTGTTAGTAAAGCCCCTAGTTCTACAAAAATATTTATTTATACCCTTATTTCAGTTTTAATTGAGCTATAAAAGATATACTATAAGATGTGTCAACACTAATCCTCTCTTGCATGCTAACTCTTCTAGTTCTAGTTCTATCTAGACCTAGAGGGAGACTCAGGGTCTTAGCCTATTGATACTAAATGATAATGAATTAGGGTTTAACCCGTCAGGGGGTCTTCTTATATAGCCCTCGGCGATGAACGATGACCCTTGGATCAAACCGACCTTCAATAACAATGTAGATACAACCTCAATGTTGGTGGTAAACCGACCTAGGAAGATGAGGTCGACAGGTGGGACCCACCTGGCGGTCACCGTGAATCTTCCTGGCGGCCGCCAGGGTCCTATGGCACAACCGTGTCAGGTTTCTCCTGGTGTCTTCTGGTGTTTTCTAGAATGTTTTAGTCCACTTTTTGGGTTGAGTTGCCTCACGGTCAAGTCTTGTCATCGTATGGGATGTAAACTCTTAGGTTTCTCACCGTTCTTATCTGCTTTTATCTGTTCAATCCCTGCAAAGTCATGGAATACCAAAACTCATGGAATTATGTTAGTTAGACCCCTATACTTATGTTGATATTCATTTTAAGCCCTTATTCTATGTTTAGTTGACTAGTAATATTATCTTATAACAGGTGTCAACACATGGTCAGTGGGAAAACACCCCACATTAGCCCAAGAGGTGGAAGCCCAAGTCCAACATAAACTCATACCGGGCCACAGGACATGGGTTCAGCGTTTCGGGCATAACTTCTTCATACGAACTCCAATTTTGGCGAACCACCCATCGAAACGAAGCTTACTCCGAGGCCCACACACTCCTGTAGAAAGCTCAGCCCAACTGGCATTCATCTTTGTGCACACACGCGCGTGCCAGCGCGGAGGCCAAACCGGCCCATCTTCGTCCTGGTGGCCCAACTCGACCTGAAAAGACTTGTGGCGGTGGTTGCTAACCAAAAGACAATGCATGCAGGCAGGTGTTTAGTACCACATGGTCTAACCAAGGATGGCTCCCATGGCAAAGACCCTGTAAAAGAAGAGGCACTCCCTCCCTTTAGACACACACCATTCCAAGGCAAGAGCTCTGCCTCTTCTTAGTAGAGCTCTTCCCTCTACTCTTCTACCTCACTCCAATGGGCTTAGGCCCTCACTAGCAGTAGAGAGATAGGTGGAGGAGAGATGTGAGGGCCGAGAGCGGGGAAGTGCCAGACTTGTCGGTACCTCGGTGGATTTGGGCTTAGCTCCTTTATGGGATCTTGGCTAAGTATGTTTCCACGGCTCTGATAATCTTTATTGTCTTTTGATTATCCAAGCTTTATCTACTTGTTTGAGGGATTGATAGTTCGTCTTTCGGGGCGTTAGTTCTTGATGAAGGAACCTCTTGACCGGGGAACCTTGGCCAACATCAAGAGCTGTGGTCGGTAGTACAAATGTAGTGTTTGGGCTAACATTCACCTATCTTTTGCGGTGCACCCCACGGTCGAGGGGGTAGGTGGCTGGGTCATGGCAGCCTTGTTCGTCCTTCGTAAAGCCCCCACGTTTAGGTGTGTTGTAGTGCTAATGGCCGAACACTGCCCAGTTAGGGTGTGGGCCGGTGCCCGAAGTAAACAAGTAGCTCTAGAGCTTGGTGTTGGCGGTTCTTATTGCATATTTTATACCACCTATATTCATAATATTTATATAAAACAAACAACAAAAGCTTTGCGATAGGGCTTATAACTAATCAGTTCCACGAGTTTTGGTAGATTACATGTTTTGCAGGATTAAAGCTGGAAACACACCAAAAGGCGCCTTCTGAAAGACATATCCAAGTAACACATGTACAAGGCTTAATACCAAAGAACGTGGGCTCCAAAGATGACACATGTGCCATACATGAGCCCAAGAAGAAACGGGCCAAATCAAGTTGAACTCCATCTCGGGCTGCAGGAGTGGGGTCTAGTAAAAAGGCCATAACTCTCCCAAACGGAGTCCGTTTTCAGCGTACCACCCACCATTTTGAAGCTATCGATGAGACCTTTACAAAGCCCAAGAAGGTAGAGGCCTGGAGGTGAAGCCCATGGGCCGGCCGGCCCAAGGGGCGGCCAGCCCTGAAAAGTGGCGCGGCATCCCGCCCTTTCTATGGCGGTTTCGTCCGATGTCTCAGCGGTGGTTGCATGTGGTGGAGTTTCGCATTCCCGCCAAAATTCCCTCGAAGCAAGGAGCACCCCCCATTCTCTCCTCCTCTCCACTATAAATTGAGGTGCACTCCACCCATTGTAACACACACATTCTACACTTGAGCTTCATCTTCCATACATATATTTTGTAGTAGTGTCCCTCTAGGTGATTCTCACCTAGTTGTATACTTAGAAAAAGAGGAAGAGGGCAAGAGGAGAAGAGAAGAGAAGGAGCCAGGTTTGTCGGTTCTGCCTCAACTTTTGTACCTCTACAAAGCCAACTCGATTCGAGTAACGTCCAGGTTATCTTGTGGAAATTATAATATTATTATTTTACTAAATTCAGTAATTCTTTTATTTTACTTGCTGGATCTCCTTTCGACCGAAGGTTCTAGTTTTAGTACGAAACTAGTTTCGTATCCGTGTTGGTATTTATTAAGTGCAATAAGAATATGGAAGATTACGCAAGCGCACAGAATACCATTGTAGCTTTTCCCTAGGAGAGTATTCTAGAGTATCGTATCCACAGGGAAGCTTTGGCTAAAGAATTTAATAAGTCACAATCATGCATCTACTAACTTAGCAAACCACTAGACTAAAGTGAGGGGGTAAATGATAAGATATGAGTTATGGACAATACCACACACAAGAGAATTCCTATGATAAATGTATAGCTAGCAAGTTGAGAGGACAACGGGAGAGATTAAGGTTCCTATGTACTTCTCTATTACTTAGGTTCTATGATAGTAATCACACTAATGCACTTTGGAGCAACAGTACCTTTCCGGCTCTCGAATAGACTGGGAAGGGGTAGCCGGGGGAAGGCCGCCAAAAAGCTCTACGAAACACCAACCCGTACGTGGTGGACTACATCGGCCGGTCAGAGCTGTCACCTATGGGGCTACCACAACTATCCGTAGGTTTGGGCGCAACCTCAGGTAACCTATAGCCTAGACATCGTGTCTATACTATCGATTACAACTCTAGCTACTGCAAATAACTAGAGCCCTCAATACGAGCGGAGATCTCATGCAATAGCATAACAACTATACTAACCAATTATATGAAAGACATAGAAGTAAATAGAGAAGATAAATATATAAATCATAAGTCTTACAAAGGAAGGATACAGGACATACCAAACTCTGTAGACATCTCCAGAACTGGAGTGCAGCTCCACTCTCCCTAACTCTCTAGTTGCTAATCTACTACATTGGAGAGTCTAGCCCTAATTCTCTAATGTGGGGGAGAGGTTGTCCTCACATTGGGACACCTCCATGACCAACAGGTCAAGAGATAATAAATAGAATGAATTAGGGTTTCACCCAGGGGTAAGGGGGCCTGTTTATATAGCCCTTGGCGATGAACGATGGCCCTTGGATCAAACCGACCTTGAGCAACGGTGTAGATACAACCTCAATGTCGGTTAGAAACCGACCTCCAAAGCTGAGGCTGACAGGTGGGCCCATCCTGGCGATCGCCAGGATCAGAGGCGGCGATCGCTAGGACTCTGTTCCTGCTCGGTCTCTGCCTCCTTCTGGTGTCTTCTGGTGTCTTCTAGAATGTTTTAGTCCACTTTTCGGATTGAGTTGCCTCACGGTCACGTCTTCTCATCTTATGGGATACAAACTCTTGGGCTTTTCACTGCTCTTATCTGCTTTTTAACTGTTTAGTCCCTGCAAAGATATAAAACACCAAAGCTCATGGAACTATGTTAGTCAAGCCCCTAGTCTATGTGATTATTCATTTTATGCCCTTATTTCCTGTTTAGTTGACTATTAATATTATGCTATAACAGGTGTCAACAAGCTCCCCCAAGCTTACCCTTTGCTAGTCCCTAGCAAAGCCAAACTTAGCAATGGATCAGGAGTTGCTACAATGCTTTCACGCCTCAAAAGTACACATGCTTTCAAACAAAATTTCTCCTCCGTATTAGAATAAACCTTTTCAACCTTCAACTTACCCATATTACCTTTAACCATGGAGCTTATAGCCTTTTCTTAGGATCTTGGGCAATTGAAAGATAGAACAATCAAGTTAAGCACCATGTCTCAAACTCTTTGTTCAACCTTCATTCTGGAGTTTTTGCAAGTTTTCAAAATAAAACTCAAAGTTCCTTTGTATGACCCTCTCAAGTCTCTCATTTGTGGTATTTGTGGATCCTCACTTAGGCATTAATGTTGTGTTGCCTTTCTCTCATAATAAGTGGTCTTTTTGGAATAAGGCAGTAGGACACTATGCCTTCTTCTCTCTCACCCTATATCTAAGGCTTATATCTGGAGCTCTAGGTGGGAGAAAACTAAATCTACTTACTAAGCATATATTGTAAGTTCAAGCAATGGATCCAAAGTCACGAGTCATACTGATCAAGTGATGCATGTGTATGGTGGAATATGATGGTAGGTGAGGTGAATGCAATGAGGGGAAAGCCTAATTTTACTTTTGCTCCTTGATGAATTCATCTCTCTTTGGAATCTGGAATATTTGGGAGAACCTGGGTTGTATGCTCTTTCTTTTTCTTTCTTTCCTTTTTTTTTCTTTTCTTCTCTTTTTTTTATGGAGAGACGGGCATCTAAGTACCCATTGTTTTCAACGGACACTTGTCCATTTTTTAACTCTCCTTTATTCACTTTTTTTCTCTCTTTTTTTTTTCAATACAACCCAAGTCTCTTTTGCGATAAACTTTTGAGAGATAGACAAGAGTAATGGAGCTTTGTAAGATGTTGGCTAAATGGATGGGTGTAGGGAATATTTTTGGTTGCTCTCTCCCAGGGTAGGAGTAGAACATTTTTGGTGGATATTTGGTGGATGCTTTGTGGATGCGTACTTCTAGGGTAGAAGTAGCATAAATGTAAGTGGAGTAGAGTGGAGCGGGGTGGAGTGTAATGAAGTGGAATGGAATGGAGTGGAGTGAGGTGGAGTGTACATGATCAGCATGACAAGTTTCTAAGGGTCGACAAAGATTGAACAAACTCAATGCAAAGCAAGCAGCCTATATATATCAAAGGGTTTTCCTAGTCTATGGAGCATGTATATATGGCTGTGGTAGGAGGTTCAACACTCTGTCATACAGGAACTTATCATGTGCACTTTTAATTTTCAAAAGATAAATCTCCAGAAATCTAGTATCACTAGGAGTAAGATAAATA
Source organism: Hyparrhenia diplandra (assembly GCA_015847255.1). Classification (NCBI taxonomy): domain Eukaryota; kingdom Viridiplantae; phylum Streptophyta; class Magnoliopsida; order Poales; family Poaceae; genus Hyparrhenia; species Hyparrhenia diplandra. Next base: position 37,864 of record JADLZK010011890.1, on the reverse strand, counting down.
GTAGCTCAGACTCTCATATATCATATCCGTTAATTACCTAGACTTTAGAGCAAGCATTTGCTACCCACATGTTTCAGGTTCAGAGCAAATCTCAAGTCAAAGTAGTTGCATTAAAAGCTCGAGAGAAATTAAGCTTGAAAGGTAGGTACTTGAAAGGAATTACGACGGAGCAACTATTCATCATCTCCAAGGCTAGAGATTATCTTCAGAGTTTATTTTATTCTCACACTCTAATAAAGACTCTTTAATAAAGACTAGATAGACTCTTTTTATTTGGTTTCCTTAGTTATGCATCTTTTTATTTCTTTCCAATAAAGCAAACAAATCTAGCTAATATATATAAGACAGAGGGATACTTATCTGGATACATAGGGTTTGCCCTCCCCCAAGCTGGATGTTGACATAGTCTTTGATGATGATGTGGAAGTAGATGCAGACAACGACGTTGGTGCCATCCTATCATGTCTCTCTTCCTTGAATCCTGCTGAACTCAAATAAACAACAAAGCTAGTGGAACTAGTTAAGCGTTAGTAGTTTTAGCCTCTTAGCTTCTTGTTGCCAAGGATTATGATCATTCCTTTAAGACAATAGTTATGCAGCGTTAATATTTTTTTTGGATTTTCTATGCAGATAAGGATGATGATGCATGCATATTTATTTTATTTTTATGCCACCACAATAAATATCCTTGTGGGTTGTTACACACCACAAAATTACTCACATGGGGCGTAGAGTTTTTCAATGTATATGCAACAAACAAATATTTATTTTTCTTTTCTAATGCAAGGCTAGTGCTACAATTTAAATATGCTAAAGGAAAATAATTATGCAATGCAAGGAGGTAAATATGCTATGCATACAGATAACTACCGATCTTACCTTTCGGCGAGGGTTCAGTGTTTTAAGTCCTCTGAACGTGACTTCTTACCTTGTAGTTTCTTTGAGTGTGTTATCTGATCTTGACAGTCGTGCTCCATGAGATGGTGAAGGACGACGTCACCCATGTTCTTTGCTGGTCTTATGAGTTGGAGTGAAGCGTAGGTAGCGTCTTGTTTAGTGTGCATGCTTGTAAGACATTCACTTGTTGAATTTTGGAGAGACTGATAGGCTTCTCCACCTTTTTGCTCAAAGTGTGTCCTGCTTGCAAAGTCTTGGTAGAGATCAAGTGCATGGGCTCTGTTGGTGGGAAAGCACCAACAGAACCAAACTTCATTCATTCTTCTCTAACCATAGACACAATAAACAAGATAGAGTTGACTTCTTATATGCTTTGCTTAAACCTAACTTGGGTGACAAGATCAGAAGATTGAGCATGATTGTTTGTGGTTAAAACATTGGCAAATTGAGTCAAACTCCTTGACTCTTTGAAAGGTTTTTTTTTATCTATGCATGAAGTATCAAAGGCATGATATTGATTCTTCCAAAGTAATGTGAACAATATTCTAGCTTACATGATTAGGACTATGAGATCAAGAGAGTGGTGGTAGGAACACTTAAAGAAACAAAACATGTTGAGCTAATGAAGTTGGATCAGGCAATGTTGTTACTCTAACATGTTTAACTCCTTATTTATGAACAAGCCATACTTAAGGTAAAGCTTAAGAAATGATAACTTACCTCAAGATGTTACCTTAATATCGGAGTGTGACAAAGACCGTAACACCTTGTGATGGTCCTTTTCTTCTCGCTCGAAGCTTTCCTTCTTTGGCCTCTTGTGTATCTTGCTCCTCCCTTATCTCTTTTATTGCATCGTACTTTCTTTCTTGTTCTTTAAATTCTGCTAAGACCTTTTTGCTCCTCTCATGGTTTTATTCCTGCAGTATTAGTTGACAATACATACCCGAAGGAATATACAAGTAATAATGGTAGGATTGTCACGGAGCTAGAGGTTGCGTCTATGCTACAAAAAAGTTTGATATTTTAATTAGCATATGTTCACTCTTACTTTTTCTCTAGTGGGAAATTTTATGATATCTTAAGTTTGATTTTTATGCATGACATTTATTAACCAATCAAACTTAGGGAGATAAAGTAATTGTGAGTAGAGGGATTGCAAACCAGTATGTCAGAGTGACGGGAGCTTGAGTAGAGGAGGAGTAATGTCGGATGATCTTTAGAGGAGTCGACCTTCCTCCCCCATGCTTGAGCCTTCCTGTCACTCGACACTTTAAGTGTGAATGCTGAACCATCCCTAGTTGTGTGATGCAATCACCATGTCCTTCGACGTTGTTCTTCCTGTCTTTGATGTTCTTGTGACCTGTTGCTTTGTCCATCCACTTCTTTTGAGTAATTGCTTTTTCTAGATCGTGTTGTATGGAACTCTTCTTCATCGAATGGACATAGCATAGACCTTTCCTGCAAAATGTTAGTGGACACATACCCGAGGGAATATACAATATGGTTGATATAGGGGTTATTGTCCAAGGTTCATATGATCTCATCTATGCTAATGAAAAGGTGGTTCTTTGTTTACTCTTAGCACAGATTTTATTTATCATGTCCCATGAAAGAAATAGCGCGCTATAGCGTCGAAATAGCGCGCTAATAGCGGCCAGAAGCACCTGTCGCAATGCCAAATAGCGCGCTAATAGCGTTTTGGCTAACCTGCCGCTAAATTCTATAGCCCGCGATTTTTTTCATGGATCATGTCTTATAACAAATTTTATTTATAGTTGCACTCTTGCATGTGGATCAAGGCAAAGGTAACATGTAGCAAAAGACAGAGTGAATGATTGTTGTCATTTCTAACACGATCCAAATTAGGAAGGCGAAAGAAATGTATATGGTATCTATCATAACTTGTCAGCTTGGATGTGGAGTTAATCTCACAATCCAATAAAGGCGGAGTTAGGCGGTGTTAGTTGTGGGGTGTAATCTCAGTATCATTATCCATAGTGGAGTTAATCTCACTAAGGATATGTACACAAGGTATACCACTCATTTCTAGGCATTACCTACATACTAGTCTGTCACCCTAGCAATAACGCTCTAAGAAATGCGGGTATGGTATTCTTGATATGCCTTGATAAAAGATGAACATGATATCGCAGCGCACGAGATAGAAATACCATTGTAGCACTTCACCGGGGAGTCTATCCGTATCGTATTTATATTTTACCACGGGGAAGGGGGTAGTCTATGGAAAGTAAGAGAGATAGGGATGTCTAATGATTAAGTTAACTTAAGATTTACTTGAGATTCACTTGCAGTTGTATAATGCAGAGTAACCATATGCCTCCAACAATACTCATAATAGGATAAGTCACATAATAAAGATAAATGATAAATAATAAATGATAACTATCCAAGTCTAAGATCATGGTATGCCACTAGTATCATATGAGCTATTAACATAGTATAGAAAGAATAGAAAGAATATTCCTAAGTTACTCATAATCATATGTCAATGAGTACTACAATTAGTGCAATTACATCTAGCTATCATGGCAAGGTTGCAATACATCTACACATGGTAAGCATTACCAATGACAATCAAGGACGAAACTTGATCATCACCGTAATTATGGCTCAACTTGGCCTATCATTCGGGGGGTGGACTCCAAAGGACTCAACAGGACTGTCACTCCCGCGATCTACCACACGTCCCGAAATGTAGGGTGCGTCGCGAGTAAACGTTGTATAAACACCACATTTACACATTGCCTACCACCCACTAAGTGATCATCTAAGTGGATGCTATACGACTCCATGCATAAAATATAAGACAAACTTACTAATCTAGACATATAATCATAGCATGCATGGATACATATCACTAAGAATATAATCATTAAGTAGAACAAAGTCATAGCAATTGTATTCCAACAAATATACTTACAGATTGGATACAAGAGAGAAGCCATGAGAACTCTGCTCCCGCTACTTCTTGACTATCAGGAATCCAAGGCAAGCTTGACTTCCTCTAGAGCTAACTAGGTAGCTAACAACTTCTAATATGATGAACTAGGGATTAAGATCTAGACTTGGTTGGACTTGGATGAGAATGAATCAGAACTGAATTCAACTGAGTAAGACTGAATTAGGGTTTAGCCCTGGGGTCAGGTGGTCTTCTTATATAGCCATCGGCGATGAACAGGGACCCTTGGATCAAACCGACCTTGAACAACGGTATAGATGCAACCTCAATGTCGGTAGTAAACCGCCATAGAAAGGAGAGGCTAACATGTGGGTCCCACCTGGCGGTCGCCAGAGATGGGCCTGGCGGTCGCCAGGGCCCTTGGCCACAACCATGTCTCCTTCCTCCTGGTGTCTTCTAGAATGTTTTAGTCCACTTTTTGGGTTGAGTTGCCTCATGGTCAAGTCTTGTCATCGTATGGGATGCAAACTCTTAGGTTTCTCACCGTTCTTATCTGCTTTTATCTGTTCAGTCCCTGCAAAGTCATGGAATACCAAAACTCGTGGAAATATGTTAGTTGGACCCCTAGACTTATGTTGATGTTCATCTTAAGCCCTTATTTCATGTTTAATTGGCTAACAATATTATGCTATAAGGCATACCAACAAGCTCCCCCAAGCTTACCTCTTGCTAGTCCCTAGCAAGACTTATCATATTATATTAACTACTTGGATCAGGAGTTGCTGCAACGCTTTCACACCTCAAGAGTACACATGCTTTCAAACAAAATTTCTCTCCAGAATAAACTTTTTCAACCTTCAACTTACCCATATTACCTTTTACCTTCTGGGGCTTATAACCTTTTCTTCAATCTTGGGCAATTGAAAGATAGAATAGTCAAGTCAAGCACTATATCTCAAACTCTTTTGTTCAACTGTCCTTCTGGAGTTTTTGCAAGTTTTTAGAATAAAACTCAAAGTTCCTTTTGGTGTGACCCTTTCTAGTCTCTCATTTGTGGTATTTGTGGATCCTCTCTAAGGCAATAAGGTTGTGTTGCCTTTCTCTCATAATATGTGGTATTTTTGGCTAAGGCAGTAGCACACTATGCCTTCTTCTCTCTCACCCTATATCTACAGCTTATATCTGGAGCTCATAGGTAGGAGAAACTAAATCTACTTACTAAGCATATATTGTAAATTCAAGCAATGGATCCAAAGTCACGAGTCACACTAATCAAGTGATGCATGTCTATGGTGGATAAAATATAGTGGATATGATGGTAGGGAATATAGTAAGGCGTATGGAATGAATGAGGGGAAAGCCTAATTCTACTTTTGCTCCTTGAGGAATCATCTCTCTTTGGAATCTGGAAACTTTGGGAGAACTTGGGTTGTAACTCTTTCTCTTTCTTTATTTTTCTTTTATGGAGAGGCGAGCATCTAAGTACCCATTGTTTTCAGCGGACACTTGTCCATTTTTTAACTCTCCTTTATTCTTTTTTTTTAAAAATACAACCCAAATCTCTTTTGCAATAACTTTTGAGAGATAGACAACAGTAATGGAGCTTCTGTAAGACATTGGCTAGAAATGAATGAGTGAATGGGTATAGGGAATATTTTTGGTTGCTCTCTCCCAGGATAGGAGTAGAACATTTTTGGTGGCTAGAGTGAATGGATAGTGGTGTATATATAATGGGTGTATATATGGTGGATGCGTATTTCCAGGGTGGAAATAGCATATAGGTGAATGGAGTCGAGTGGAGTGGAGTGTAGCGAGATGGAATGAGATGGAGTGTACATGATCAGCATGACAAGTTTCTAAGGGTCACAAAGATTGAACAAACTTAATGCAAAACAAGCAGCCTATATATTTCTCAAAGGGTTTTCCTAATCTAGGGAGCATGTATATATGGCTGTGGTAGGAGGTTCAACACTCTGTCACACAGGAACTTATCATGTGTATTTTAAATTTTTAAAATAAATCTCCAGAAATCTAGTGTTACTAGGAGTAAGATCAATAGCAGCTCAGACTATCTTATATCATATCCGTCAATCACCTAGACTTTAGAGCAAGCAATTTGCAACCCATAAGTTTCAGGTTTAGAGTAAATCTCAAGTCAAAGCAATTTTGCATTTGGAGCTCAAGAGAAATTAAGCTTGAAAGCTAGGTAATAGAAAAGAATTACGGCGGAGCAACTATTCATCATCTCCATGTTGGCAAATTTTAGGGTTCACTTTAGTTGAGCAAAGCAAGCAGGTGTACACTCTCTATTGACCATTTTATTCATACACTCTAACGAAAGACTCTTTAAACGACTAGACTTTATAAAACTAGACTCTTAACAAACTCTATAGTAAACCAAATATTTAACTAATAATATTAATATAAATAGTAAAGATACTTATCGGGATAATCTGGGGTGCACTCCCCAAAGCCGGATTGAAGTGTAGTCTACGATGATGATGTAGAAGTTTAGGTAGTTGGCGACAAAGGTGGCACCTATTATGTCTCTCCTTCTTCAAAATCCTGTTGATCTCAAATGGACAACAAAGCTAGTGGAACTTGATTAAGCATTAGGGGTTAGCCACATTGCTTTAGGTTGCCTCGGGATATATATTTTTTTGGATTTTCATTTTTATATGCAAGAAAAGATAAAGTACTTATGCATCTTTATTTTATTTTTATGCCACCACAAAGAAATAGCCTAGAGGTGATTAAGCCTCGGGGTTATTAGCATGGGGCTTTAAGGTTTTCACAAAACAAAGCACAAAATATTTTTGTTGTTTTCAAATGCAGATATAGATGCTAAAAGATAAATATGCAATGCGAGGAATTTTAAATATGGATAACTACCGAGTTACCTTTCGGCGAGGATTCGGCATTTAGAGTCCTCCGAACAGGACTTCTAGTTCTGCTCTTTACTCCCATGGTATATCAGTTGTCACAATTGGTGGCACTGATGATTCTATTGTTTCTTCTGATGATGTTCTGGGAGATGTCTTCTTCTTCCTCCACTTTACCTTAGATGGTGGACTCTTCTCTGGAGTGGTTGATTCTTGTTTCTCCATAGATGGTTCAGGTGTAAGGGTTTTAACCTCTTCACTTACCTTTTCATCTCCTGAATCTTTAATCCACTGCCTCCTTTGGCGGCGACGAGCTGACCTGCTTTTTCTGGGTTTCGTATAATTATTATAACTATTAAAGCACACACGTACCTTTTCTGTAGGGAACTGGAAGTGAATCTCTCCTGTATGGATGTAGATGATTGCGCGTGTAGTGTTGAGGAATGGTCTCCCAAGCACTATTGGAGGATCTTCATCTTTCCCCATGTCCATGACTATAAAGTCAGCGAGAACATAGTGATCCATGATTTTGACTGGTACGTCTTTAGCAAAATCCTTCTGGAACCCTGTATGATTGGTCTGCCATCTGCAGCTGCACAAATGTTGGTTGCAAGGGCAATTTTCCAAATAATAATTCATATGTTACCTTTGCCATTAAGTTGATGCCGGACCCCGTATCGCAGAATGTATTATTGAAAGTTAAATAATTAATAGAGCATGCGATGGTTGGAGTACCTGGATCGTCTTGCTTGTGAAGCATAGGTGATGGAAGTAGATGGTCATTTTCAGAACTTACCTTATTAACTACCATTACCTTTGTAGGCTGCGCCTTGTTGGTGTTTCTTAGCGTAAGCAGAATAGTCCGCAAGCGCACGGAAATACCGTTGTAGCACTTCACCCGGAAGTGTTCAGGGTATCGATTTCCACAAGGAACGGGTGTTAAGTCAGGTTTGACTAGCTACCAGGATGAAGATGGAAAGGGTGAACTGGGTAGTGAGTTTCTACTACAGCAGATTATCCTAAAGCCAAATTACTTCTTTTCTTATACGTTCACGTAGCCACCGGCTCTCCCCCTCGGTCGCGCCGGAAGGGTCCGGCCTCCGGACTACCACCACGGTACCGACGTGGAGGAATACTAAGGTCAAACAGGGCTGTCACCACCTGCCGCCTACCTCACTACCGTGGACTGATTGGCAAACGAGGGTGACTCGTAGTTTAGACACCACGTCTACACTACTTATCACGTACTCTAGCGTCGGCCAGGAACATCCGTCTTCATCAGGAGTCCTCTACTAGAGCATCTACCGATATGGTAAACAACGAACCGTCGAACGTATAATTAAAGTAATAACTCAAACTCGAAGATAATTACTATAATTAGAACACGGATCTCTTACTCCAAACCAAAAGTAGGATGATCCGTAGAGGTACAAATGCGAGACGGGAGCCGACAGGTTCGAACTCCGTCTACCCCTAGGCGGAGGGGGTCGCTACTCCTCTTCTCCACACTTCCTCCTCTCTCACTCCCTTCTAATTCTAACTTAGCTCCTTTCCTCTACTCCAATGTGTACTAAGTGTGAGTGGTGGAGTGGAGTGTGTGAGTGAAACAATGAGTGAGTGAATGCTTGTGTGTGTGGATGAATAGAGGGGGGGTGTGCCCCTCTATTTATACATGAGGTGAGGCCAAATTTGGGTACTTTGGCGGGAGCAAAATGGCGCCAAACGAATTTTGCACCATCCTTTCCCGTTAGTATTTCGGCATGGGGAAGTCGGCCAAGGCGCGGGCGGGATCGGGGCCAAGCTTGCGCCGCCGCCGCGCGGGGGCCGGCCGGCCCGTGTTTGGCCGGTTCGAGCCGGGCTTTCGTGTGTCACCTCTTGGCCCATTTTGGCTCATTTTCCCGTAGGGTGCATCGGCCCATTTTGCCCGATTCCGGCCTGTTGGCCCTCCCTTGACAAAGCGCAATCCTGGTTTTGTGCTTTCATTGTTTATTAGGCGTATTTGTACTGTTTCCACTTGTATACCTACAAAACATGTTTTCTACCAATACAAGTGGAACTAGGTTAGAAATAAATGCATATGCACGATGAGATTGTTTATTTCCCTTGGAATGAACCTGAGTTGGCGGTATTAAATGCTTGATAATGACCGCCAACAACTCCCCACACTTGGCTTTTACTCGCCCTCGAGTAAAGTCGAACTTTAGGTTTTTGTGAGGTTGTTTCCTTTGTCAATATTCAAAGTGTTCTACCACATTATCTTGAATGATCGTGCGATGGAGATAAGCGGGAGTTCTTTCTTTCTACTTACACTTTGCACAAATAGACTTGGTTGTTTTTCAAATTTTTGAAAAGAATTTGTGCTATGTTCCTGGGTCTAATCAAACTTGAGAGTACCAACAAAATTGCTTACTTCCTTGTATAAAATGTCAAGTCAAATTCTAGATTAATGGAGGGAAGTGTCATATTCCTAGATCAAAGATGTGCATATGATAAATGTTTTTTTTTTTTTTTAGTTATGATGCCTCTTTGCTTTTAAAGAGTAATGGGCTTGCTTTTTTTTATTTTATTTGGAGAAGTGGGCTCTACTAAGCCCTCGAACACTTGTTTTTTTTTTTTTTTTTTTTTTGGCGGGCATCGACGTACCCATTGTTTTTTTTGTTTATATGCGGGCACGTGCCCATTTTTTTTAGCATATAGCCCATGTCTTTGAAGCATAAAGGTTTCATCATATTTAGAACACCAATTTATTTGTGCACATGTGTTTCGATCTTGGGACCATGAAACTTTCTCAAACATTAATCTTTGAATTTGATGAGATGCAATAAATAAGGAAGTAGCTATTTTGTTTGAAGACTAGTTCAGGTTTTGATTATCCCAGGAACATGATTTTGGGTTATTTTTCAATAGGAAAAACCAAGTCTTATTTGTACAGGAAGGAGAAATTCAAGTAATCATGCTATCTCTCAAAGCACAAAAATTCGAGATAATGTGTGGTTCTTTTTAATAGATTGACAGAAAAGGATAAAGTTTGTCTATGTTTTTAAGTTGGTCATTATGGCATATGAATTTTATCTCCCCACACTTGTTTCTTTCACACGAAGTTAACAAAAATACATAGAGAAACAAGTGCACAATGAAATATTCAAAGACAAACTTTATTGATCTTCAGACAATTACAATGTAAATAAAAATAAATGCGAGGAATTTAAAAGCCTGAAGCAATCAGTGATTTCGAGCCCTCTTTATTGTCTCCGCTAGACGGTCTAATCTCTCATTAAACCCACGACGCATAGTCGAAAGGGAATCTTCTAGATTTTTCACTTCTAATTTAAGCTCTGACTACTTAGTTATGAATTTTCTCTATTCTTGTTTGTAGGTCGTTGATCCTTGTGTTGACCACTGCAAGTGTAGTTTTCTTCTTAGGTTTTTCTTCCTCACTATCACTGAAGAAACCAGGGAGCTGTCTTCTAATAGGGGGGCTCCCTAGTGGTGGTCTAATTCTTTTGACTACGCGTGCTGGCTTCTTGAGGGCAGCTTTTTCTATCGACGGCTTCCTTTGTGCGGGAGTTGTGGTTGATTTGGATGGCAGTTTCCTGGAGATGAGTTTTGCGTTGGGTTTGCTGTTTTTGGGAGGTTTATGAAGCCAGTTCGTGCTAGGTGAACCCTTGTTCCTGATTGGGAAGGATGGCCTGGGAGTTTTGATAGGTGGTAAGATTGCCAGTGGTTGAGCTGACACGAACATGGCTTCTTCTATTTCTTCCGGGTTTTCTTGAAATGGCTCAATGTCTAATCCTAAGGAGAGGTACAAGGCTTTGTTGTTTCCCATGGATAGGTTGAGCAAGTATTCAAAATGAGGGAGAAGAGAGATGGCTTGGTGTGATCTTCCAATGGGGGATTGGAGCTCAATTTATAGCCCTCGGCGGTGAATTGTGGCCGTGCACCGCAGGTACTGGGATAGGCTCGGTGGGATCGAGTCGTGCGAGAAGACTGGGCGCGAGGGGCCGCAAGAGGGGGCTGGCCGCCCCAAAGGCGCCGCTGCCCCCCTAGTGAGCTGTCTCGTGCGCGACCTTTTCCCCTCATCTCTATCTTGTCAGAACATTGGCCCCACAGTGGTGCATCGGTGGAAAACCCGGTTTGGAGTGATGTTTTCTTATTTAGGAATAAAATAGAGAAAAGGAAAAGAAAGGAAATGGTTATGTGTTTTTGTATTTAATATTATTTTTATTGTGTTTTCTTTCCAATATGTTGGTAGAAATTGTTGAGTTGTTTTTATATTGTTCAAAATCTACCAACATTATTTTCTCTATATATTTATTTGGAGAAGGCTCGAGGAAAATTTTCAAACGTTGGCCATTTACCTTTGATAAATTACCTGAGTCGTCTGTGATGGTGATTGCGCCATGGGGTGCGACGTCAACGACGGTGTATGGCCCTTTCCATTTGCTCCGCAGACTTTCCTCCACCGAATAGCTTCACACGAGAGTTAAAGAGTAGTACCTTGTCTCCTTCGTGGAAAGTTTTTACATTGGATTCGGTGGTCGTGCCATCTTTTTGTTCTTTCTTTGTATAGCTTGGCAATCGTGATACGCCTTCTCCCTCCATTCCTCTAGCTCGGTTAATTGTTTTTGTCCGCTTTTTTTTCCGGCTAGCTTAAGGTCCATGTTCCATGTCTTGATTGCCCGAAGAGGCTCGATGTTCGAGTTCTACGGCAAGTGGCAACTTTTTTCGTAGACCGGTTGGAATGGTGTCATGTCGATGGGGGTTTTATAAGTTGTCCTGTATGCCCGAGTGCATCGGGTAGCTTGTCTTTCCAGCCCTTCCCCATTACATTGACAGTTTTTCTGCGAGAATGTTTTTGATTTGTTTGTTTGACGTTTACGCTTGGCCGCTTGTCCGAGGATGGTAAGGTGTGGCTATATTGTGCTTAGATCCCAGCTCTCAAGAAAGCTCAAAAGGATCTGTCTATGAAGTGTGATCCTCCATCACTTATGACCATCCTTGGTGTTCCAAACCTTGGAAAAATGATCTCATGGAACATTTTTTCTCGCATGTTTGGCATCGGCGGCGGGGGCATGCCGAGCTTCAACCCACTTGGACACGTAGTCGATCAAGCGATGAGGATGTATTCACTATCATGGGACTTTGGAAAAGGTCCCATGAAGTCGATACCCCAAACATCGAAGACTTCCACTTGGAGATTGTAGTTGAGGGGCATTGCATTTCTTGACGTAATTCCTCCTTGCAAACGACACTTTTGGCATCTTCTCGATGAATTCTTTTGTGTCTTGGTACATCGTCGGCGGAAGAATCCGCCTGCCAAATTTTGGCTTGAGTGCGATGTACTCCATAATGGCCTCCGTACGGGGCTACATGGCATTTTTCGATGATTTGCTGTCCCTCTCTGGTGGGTACACTTCTCCTTAGCATGCCGTCAGCACATACTCGATATAGGTACAGATCATCCCACAGGTGGCGGCGACTCTCAACTTGTAACTTGTGCCTTGATTCGCCGGGTGGTACTTAACCTGAAACCATGTAATTCACAATATCTGCGTACCATGGGGTTACGTCCTTCACCTTGAGGAGCATGTCATCGCATAGGAAATCATTGATAGGTAACTCTTGTGTGTTAGTGAATTGCAAACGCGACAAATGATCCATAAATGTGTTCTCTACTCCTTTCTTGTCTTTAATTTCTAAATCAAATTCTTGGAGTAAGAGAATCCATCTTATTAGTCCGGGTTTAGCGTCTTTCTTAGTGAGCAAGTATTTCAATGCCGCATGATCAGTGTAGACAATCACTTTGGATCCCACTAAGTAAGACCTAAACTTATCAATAGCAAACACGACAGCTAGGAGCTCTTTTTCAGTTGTGGCGTAATTTAATTGAGCTCCATTTAGCGTTTTGCTAGCATAGGCGATCGCGTGATGCTTTTATCTTTGGTTTGGCCAAGGACCACACCAACGGCGTAATCACTAGCATCACACATGATCTCAAAAGGCGTGACCAATCCAAAGTGGTTGAATGATTGGTGCTGAGATGAGTGCTTTCTTAATGGTAAGAAAAGCTTTCATGCACTCATCGCTGAACTTAAAAGGTACATCCTTAGCTAGCGTGGCTTGTTAACGGTCTAGAAGTTTGTGAAAAATCTTTTATGAACCGTCTATAAAATCTGCGTGGCCTAGAAAGCTACGGATTCCTTTTACGTTCACGCGGGGGAGGTAGTTTTTCAATTACTTCAATTTTTGCTTTATCTACCTCAATCCCCTCTCGGACACTAGGTGTCCAAGGACGATGCCCTCTCGGACCATGAAATGGCACTTTTCCCAATTTAGTACCAGGTCCTTCTCTTGGCATCGTTGCAAGACTCGGTCTAAATTCTCAAGACAGTTGTCAAAGGTTTTTCCATAGACGGAGAAATCGTCCATGAATACCTCCATGATTTCTTCAATCATGTCTGAGAATATCGACATCATGCTCCGTTGGAATGATGCGGGTGCATTACACAACCCGAACGACATTCTCCTATAAGCGTACGTTCCATACGGGCATGTGAAAGTTGTCTTGCTTTGATCATCAGGGTGGATGGGAATTTGGTGATAACCTGAATACCCATCGAGGAAACGAAGAAAGAATGTTTAAGCTAACCGCTCCAACATTTCATCAATGAAGGGGAGCGGAAAGTGATCTTTCTTTGTTGCCGCATTGAGTTTTCGGTAGTCAATGCACATTCTCCACCCTGTGACGGCACGCTGTGGAATTAATTCATTTTTAGCGTTTTCAATCACCGGCATGCCTCCTTTCTTTGGTACCACCTGGACAGGGGCTAACCCGGTCGGCTTGTGTGGTACGGGATAGATATCCCGGCGTGAAGAAGTTTGAGGACTTCCTTCTTCCGCGACTTCTCTCATCTCATTATTGAGCCGGCGTTGTGGTTCGCGTGAGGGTGACTTTTCGGGTCAACGAGGGGTGCGATGAGAGCAAATTAGAGGGCTAATCCCTTTTAAATCATGCAATGAATACCCGAAGACCGTCCTATGTTTTTCTAGTATTTTGATCAATTTGGATGACTCCTCGTCGTTTAATTTATCACCGATAATTACGGGGAGCATTTTTGTCATTGTTTAGGAAAACATAGCGTAATCCTTCAGGAAGGGCTTTTAGCTCAATGGGAGGTGGTGTCGTTTCTTCTTCTTTAGGGAGATCGATAAATTCATCTATCTCGCTAATTTCTTCAATGAAGAATTTGGAGTCTTTTTCTAAAGATTCTTCAGGAGTTTCAAAAGGTATTTTTGACACCACCTCTATGGTTGTTATCGGGGACAGGGGTTCAGCTATTGTGTTTTTGGATTGTTGTATGGGTAGCGTGAACGTGTCCCTACCTAATTTGACATCTAACTCCCCTGTGTTTGGTGGATCAGCGAATAACTTTTCTAGGGGATGGCCAATTAGAATGTCGAAATCCTCAATGTCAAAAATGTGGAAATCAAGGCTCATTCCGACACCTTCATGGTAAAGAGAAACATTATGTAGAACCCCCAACCCTTGGAGAGTTGAACGCATATCAGCTCTAAAAGTCTTTATTGTGGGCCAGCGTTGCTCTTCCTCAAAATAAGTTTGGGCATAGGTTTGTGACATGATGTTAATGCCCACGGTTGGGTTATACAATACCGTTTCCTGTTTTCTTTTTATTATGCATTGAATGGGGAACGAGGGAGTACGAATCCGAATTTCTTCAGAAGACGACTCGTTCTCGTGTACCCATTCGCTGCTCATGATAGACGTTAACCCCTTGATTGACTCTCGTAGAGAGTCTGTGCTTAAAGGTTCTCTAGGGGTGACAGGAACTGGTGGTCTCTTTACCGACTCGTATTTCGAGGTATTTCCGAAATCTTCAAGAAATACGTCCTCGATATACGGGAGGTCTCCCAGAAGGGGTTCCTCCTTTGGTTCGGGGTCTGGTATTTTCAGAGGTTCGGCTTGAAGCGACGAAACCTCGTCGGACACCGGCTCAACACGGACGGGTTCTAGAGGAGGGGTGTTTTCAAGTATTCGGTCTAAAAGGGCTTCCCCTTCCTCTGTGGTTTTGTGTGTAAACGACCCTCCTGCGGCCGTGTCTAACTGCAGGGCAGACTCTTTAGTCAAACCCAGCCAGAAATGCTTTGAAAGACACATGGTCGAATGGATAGTTCTGGACCAGACCTCGTTAAAATTGAGAATCTGTCCCAGGCTACACCTAACGACTCCTTCTCCCCTTGTCGGAAGCAGAGTATCTCTTGACGGAGGGAAGCAATTTGGGATATAGGGAAGAAAGCTTGGCAAAACCTTGCTCGCAATTCTTCCCAATCACCTGCTACCTTCCCTACGTTGTGGTCGAACCATTGTTTCGCTCTCTCCTCAAGTGAGAAAGGGAATAGCTTCCACCTCAACGTGTCTTGTGACATGCCTTCAATGGTGAGGCAAGCACGCGAGTTGCTCAAACTCCCTCGGGTGATGGTATGGATTTTTCGTAATCATAACCCGAGAAGGATTGATCCCGAACCATGGCCAGTAGGCCAGGGCGGAGCTCATAACTCGAAGCTATGATGGGCTTCGAAGAAGATGGCGTTCTAAGAGCTCGCCACTCGGAGCAGACAGTTTTGCAATAGTTGAGTGCTCCATAAAAATTTTTTAGATTTTTGTTTTAATGGCGGGGTGGAAATGGATAATGTAGGATACACGGGTAGACTAGATTCGAAGACTATAACGACAACCGTTCCCCGAGAACGGCGCCAGAAAATGCTTGTTGGTGTTTCTTAGCGTAAGCGAATAGTCCACAACTGCACGGAAATACCGTTGTAGCACTTCACCCGGAAGTGTTCGGGGTATCGATTTCCACGAGGAACGGGTGTTAAGTCGGGGTTTGACTAGCTACCGGGATGAAGATGGAAAGGGTGAACTGGGTAGTGAGTTTCTACTACAGCATTATCCTAAAGCCAAATTACTTCTTTTCTTATACGTTCATGTAGCCACCGGCTCTCCCCGGGTCTGCCGAAGGGTCCGCCTCCCGCACTACCGCACAACGGACGTGGAGGAATACTAAGGTCAAACAGGGGCTGTCACCACCACCGCCGCCTACCTCACTACCGTGGACCGATTGGCAAACGAGGGTGACTCGTAGTTTAGACACCACGTCTACACTACTTATCACGTACTCTAGCGTCGGCCAGGAACATCCGTCTTCATCAGGAGTCCTCTACTAGAGCATCTACCGATATGGTAAACAACGAACCGGCGAACGTATAATTAAAGTAATAACTCAAACTCGAAGATAATTACTATAATTAGAACACGGATCTCTTACTCCAAACCAGTAGGATGATCCGTAGAGGTACAAATGCGGAGACGGGAGCCGACAGGTTCGGAACTCCGTCTACCTGAGGCAGAGGGTGTAACACCCTGGTGTTATACCACTAAAACTGGCCATGTCATCATATGCATTGCAAAGCATACATTTTGAGAACCTTGTCATGCATTCACTAAAATGAGTTTATTTTAATGCAATGTGTGTTTAATGATTGGAATTCCAATTTGAATGATGAATTGTTCATTATTTCATGTGAAAACCCTAGCTTTCCAAAACCCCATTTTTAGCCCCTTTTGAATTATTCCAAATTTAGGCAAAATTTGGGAAAACTTCCAACATCAACCTTGTAGATCTTTTTGAGATGAACAAAGTTGGTGTTTTGAGTTTTTCAAGTTTAGTTCAAATTTTTGGAGTAATTTCAAATCCCAATTTGAATTTCAAATCTGACTTTTCAAGAAGTCTAACTTAGAGGCCGAATTAGGAAATCTTCCAATTGAGAAAAATGTAGATCTCGAAAAGTTATGCAAAAGTCGTTTTTTGGAGATTTTTGAGTTCAGTTCAATTTTTGAAAGTAATTTTGAATTTTTCGAAGCTAGGGTTTGGGAATTAGAAAATTGGGGGGAAAGAACGAGCACCGCCGTGAACGAGGCCGGTGGGGTCGCCGGCGCTGCCCTTCTCGCCGTTTCCGGCCGCCCGCGCTTGCCACCTCCCCGCTTAGCCTCGTCCTAGTCATCGCCAACGTGTCCCCTCGCGTGTCCTCGCCCGCAGCTCGTCGTCATCCAGCCCGCCGAAGGAACAACAAGCAAGCAGGCGGGCCGTCGCCGGCGTGGCCGCCCTCTGCATTTCCGGCCGCCCGCGAGTGCCACCTCCTCCTTCTATGTGTCAATCGAGCCGCTATCGTGTCCTCTCCTCGCCCCATTCTCTATCTCGGCGTAGGGGCCCGACGCCGTCGTGTTCAACTTGAGAAGCACCTCGACGCCGGTCGACCACCGCCACTGTCCCTTATAAATTGACGCCATTCACAGCGTCTCTCGCCTCTCGCTTCTGCCAGCTTCGTCGCATTTTCATTGCGCTTCCAAAGCCTCAAAAACCACAGCCAATCGTAGCCGGAGTCACCCGCCCGAAGCCTTCTTCCCCAGCTCCGGTCGGACCGCCGCCGCGGGTCGGGTCGCCGTCGCCCCGTCGCTCTGGTGAGCTTTGTAGCAAACCAACTAGTGTTTCTAATCCGCCTTGATGCTCTAGTCGTGATGCGCTCGCTCTTTGCCATAGCCGAGGTCCCGTCGCGACCGAACGCCGCCTCGACCACCGGAGACCGCCGCCGGTTGCCGCCGTCGTCAACCATCTAGCTCCGGCCCGTCTTCGACCAAACCACCGTGAGCATCACGTTCCCGTACTCTAGAGCCGCTTTAGCACCATTT
This sequence comes from Hyparrhenia diplandra, assembly GCA_015847255.1. Lineage (NCBI taxonomy): Eukaryota > Viridiplantae > Streptophyta > Magnoliopsida > Poales > Poaceae > Hyparrhenia > Hyparrhenia diplandra. The sequence continues at coordinate 20,400 of JADLZK010011890.1, read as the reverse complement.
GATTTGAGCTTGGTCGCATCGTCCTCGCCGGAACGTCGAAGCCGACGACTTCCGCCGTGGCGCGCCGCCCGCCGCCATGCTGTGCTCGCGTAGAGTCGGTTTAGGGCCATTTAGATGGGAGCTCGGGTTCGCCCCGATGGTGCTGGACTAGCCGGTGCTCGCCTTGGCCGTAGGTAGCTCCGACGAGCGTCGCCGTCGCTTAGCGCCACCGGGCCGCCATTGTCGCCGGTGGTTGCGCTCCTATCCATTTGCCGTCCGAGTGCATTGCCATAGATCGAGCACCGTGTCCCGGGGTCACGTAGGGTCGCTCCGCGTCGCCGGAAACCACGCCGCCGGCGAGATCCGCCGGTTAAGCGCCGGCGAGCGCGTCGGCCGGCCGGTCGCGCTCGACTGGGCGACCTGCCTTGCTTGGGCGCTGCGACGCTTGCGCAGCGTCGCCACAGGCCGGAGCCGAGTGGGCCGGATTCGGCCCAGTGGTCGGTTCAATTTAAATTTTTGATTTTCGAATTTCTGTTTTGATGAATAGTTCAGTTTCTTCCAAAAATCATAGAAAATTATCCAAAGCCTAGAAAATTATGAAAATTTTTGTAGGTGCTGTTCATGATGTCTAGGATATAGGAAAAATTTCAAACTTGAATTTTAAACTGTTTTGTCATGTTCTAAAATTACCAGCTTTAATTAAAAAGGGATCTTTGGTGAATTTTATAAATTAATCTAGATTTCCAAAATTCATGAAATTTTATTTTAAACTGTTTTATGATAAGACCTATTTGTAGAAAAAGTTTGGGGTCATTTTGAGATGTTTAAATTATTTTCTATTTTATGCTTTGTTTTATTTAGAGAAAGTAAGTGTTATTTAGTGAAGTAATTTAGGGTTGTTTTGTGAATTAGAAACATACATGAATAAGATGGTCCTTGAGAACTCCTTAGGCAATGGTGATGATATCTTGTAGAGTAGTTCAACAAGTTAGTTTTGTTAGGTTGCAACTTTATCGTGAAGGAAAGTTGTACTCAAGTTAATGTTTATTTTCATGCACTTCTAAGCATCATGTTTATCATTATGGCATCATATTGAAGCATGCATTCTACTTCGTGTAGAGAACGATAGTGTGGGTTTCAAAGTTGAGGAAGTTTCTGAGGAGGTTCAGGTGTCCCGTGGAAGTTGGCTTTGATATCTGTGGAACTGATCCCGAGCCGTGCTGCTACTTTAAACCTTTCCTTGTTAGGCAAGCCCCGGATGCATTTAAACCTTTCCTTGTTATTTTACAAAGTTTAATAAAGTGTTGTAATGCTACAATGGCTCTTAATGATGAGATCCTGTCGGAGAATTAATAGAAGTGTTGTAATGCTACAATGGCTCTTAATGATGAGATCCTGTCGGAGAATTAATAGTGCTTTCTAGATCATTCGGTGCATGTGCATGCTATCAGAGGTCCTTGGGACAATGATATATGTATGTGGGCCCTATAATCCGAGAAGGTACTGTTACACCGGTATCGGAGCTTCATCATTAACAAGTTACTGTAGCATTACTGTTTCAAAAACTTCAAAATGATTTGAGTCAAAGTAATTTAATCCCTTATCTTAGTCCAAATTGCTTATTACTCATCCCAATCCATATTTAAATTCTTTCCTTCACTTCAAAAGGTAGTGGTGGAGTAACTCATATATTGCCCTATGTTATAGGTTTAATTAATATTTCTCGTAAGTTCGAATCATGCATCATGCTTAATTAACCATGTTGATAAACTTTCCCTTTATTGTGGTTTGGGTTAAGAATAACAATCTTATTCTTGCTAAACTTTAGGTTTCTTTAGTCTAATTTCTAATCTCGCCCTCTACAGGATGGCTTTTACCAGGAGGACCGCTAGGAAGAGGACTGGACCCCGTGGAGTTCCCCGACACCAGCTTGCCCCAAGGGGCAATGGTGGTGGCAATAGCAGCAGCAGCAGTAGCAGCAGCAGCAGTCGCAGTCGCACTAGTGGAAGCCGCAGCAGCAGTACTAGTAGCGGGAACAGTAGCAACAATAGTGGAGCCAACATCGATCCACAGCAGATGATTTGGCAGTTAACTCAAGAGTTGGTGGAAGCTCGCCAAGATAGGGAAGATGCCATTATTCAAGTTGGTAACCTCCAGGGAGAACTGGAACGCCGTGAGCTCGAAGCCCAGGAAACCCAACATGAAAGGGAGCTGGAAATGCAAGATCTCACCAACGTGATGTGGCAAGTCTATGACTTAGACTGCCAAGTCGCGGATCTCCAGGCCTACAACAACGCTCTCCATGAAGCTTTCCATGCACAGTATCCTTATGGAGAGGTGCCGAACATGGATATTCCTGCCCCTGAAGCTCCTGGACCTGAAGTCATCGTCATCAGTGATGATGAAGAAGAGGAAGAAGTGGAGCCTGTGATAGTGGAGGTGTACTCCAGCGATGACGAAGCTTGAGTGGGAGAATGGAAGTGAAGACGGTGTAAAATAGGAGGCTTGTGGAATAAATAAACTCTAGTGGGAAGGTTGTCCGCACTGCGTGCGGGACTTGTGTGTGTAAGATGCTTGTGTGAACCAGTAGTTTGTTGGCTTGTATGTTAGAAGTTTATGGTACTTTGTAGACTTGGTTAGTACTTGGCTTGTATGTTTGCTCCTAGTTAAATAAAATCTAAGTTAGTTGTTTGTTAACAGATGCCTATCACTCGATCTGCCGATCGTGCTGGTCCGTCCCAGGGGGGAGATAACATGCCAAATCCACCACCAATCCCTCCTACCCTGACTGATGCCATCGCGGCATTAGTTAATGCCACTACTGAAAACACCAGGTTTATGAGAGAAATGGCCCAGAACAACCAGCACCATAACCCGAATCTCCAGAATAATGGACATGAGGATTTATATCATAAATTCACTGAGACACATCCTCCCGTTTTCCGCAAGGCGGAAGAACCTTTGGAAGCTGATGATTGGCTTCGTACAATGGAGCTGAAATTCGAGCTTGTTGAAGGATGCACAGATTACCATAAACCTGCCTTTGCTGCCCAGCAGCTTAGAGGTGGTGCAACTGCCTGGTGGGCGAATTTCTTAGCTATGCAGCCAGCCGGACATCGTGTGACTTGGGAGGAGTTCCGTCAGGCATTCCGTTCCCATTATATCCCTGCAGGAGTAATGGCAAAGAAGTTAACCGAGTTCTTAGAGTTGAAGCAGAATGATCTGACTGTGATAGAGTATGTCAGTCGTTTTAATCACCTGTCTCTGTATGCCTCTGCACACATGGACACAGATGCGAAAAAGAAAGAGTGGTTTCTGCGAGGTCTGAATCCAAAGCTCCAGACTATGATGATAGTCCGTCCCGCAGACACTTATCATGAGGTGGTTGATATAGCATTGAATGCTGAAGAAAAGTATCGCAGTTATAAGGAGATGAAGGGAAAGAAGAAGAATGTATCTTCTAGTTTTTCTGGCGGCAATACGAAGCGTCAGAAGGTATTCTATCATCCTGTGAACCATTCTCGTCCTTTCTTTCGCCCCACCACAATTCCAGCCAAGGCGGCAGCCATTTGTCGCCCTGCTGCAGCTCTAACCTATCCACGCCCGGTTTAATGCCCCATCATTCGTAACCCTGCTACACAAGGCCAAAGTGGTCCTACTTGTTTTAACTGTGGCAAGCCTGGTCATTACTCCCGAGAATGCCCCAATCCTCGGAGGTATAATCCAAACTATCGAAAAGCACCGGGAGGTCAGCGATTCTTGTAGAATAAAAAATAATAATGGACAAAATGCTCAAAAGGGAAAAGGGGAGAAGAAGACTGGACGGGTGTTCTATACGAATGCTGGAGAAATACCTGCAGGAGAGCCAGTAATGATGGGTATGTTTCCTGTTGCCAATCATCCTGCAGTTACGTTATTTGATTCTGGTGCATCTCATACCTTCATCAATAGAACATTTGTGGTCAAGCATGAAATATCTATTGGGGAAACAAAAGAAAATTTCTTTATACGTCTCACGGGGGCGCCTCAGGTACTCAAGAGATGGTACATCAGGTACCTATAAAGTTAGGTGGGCATGATTTTCCCACCAGTATGATAGTTCTTAAGGATCAGGAGATAGATGTGATCCTGGGTATGAATTGGATGTATCAGCATGGGGCTGTCATCGATACTTTGAATAGAACAATCAAAGTAAACATCCCTGATAGTAATTCTCAACTTTTTATTCAACTTCCAATTCCAAAGAGAGCAGTTGAGAGAGTTTGTGCGACCTCAGTAAAGGAGATAAAGAATATCCCAGTAGTCTGTGAGTTCCCAGATGTATTCCTTGATGATTTGCCTGGTTTACCACCAGATAAAGATGTTCAGTTCAGTATAGAGTTAAAACCTGGAACTGCACCGATATCAAGAAGAGCTTATAGAATGCCACCTAAAGAATTAGCAGAGTTAAAGACTCAATTGCAAGGATTGCTTGATAAAGGTTTTATTCAGCCTAGTTCTTCACCTTGGGGATGTCCTGCGATATTTGTGAAGAAGAAGGATCAAACCCTGAGGCTATGTGTGGACTATCGTCCACTCAATGAAGTAACAATTAAGAACAAGTATCCTTTGCCTAGAATTGATCTGTTATTCGATCAACTTGCGGGAGCCAAGGTGTTCTCCAAGATTGACTTGAGATCAGGTTATCATCAAATTAAGATAAAGCCTGAAGATGTACCAAAGACAGCTTTCACCACTAGATATGGTTTATACGAGTACTTGGTGATGTCTTTTGGGTTAACCAATGCCCCAGCTCACTTTATGTATCTGATGAACACTGTTTTTATGCCCGAGCTTGACAAATTCGTGGTAGTGTTCATAGATGACATCTTGATATATTCCAAGAATAAGGAAGAACATGCCGAGCATCTTCGGATTGTTCTGAAGCGTTTGAGAGACCATGAGCTATATGCAAAATTCAGCAAATGTGAATTCTGGTTAGAAGAAGTGCAATTCCTAGGGCATGTATTGTCCGCTGATGGAGTTTCTGTAGATCCAAGCAAAGTCAAGGATATTCTGAACTGGAAGCCGCCTACCACTGTTCATGAAGTTCGCAGTTTCTTGGGAATGGCGGGTTATTACCGTCGTTTTATTCCTGACTTCTCTAAAGTGGCCAAACCTATTACAGAGTTGTTGAAAATCCAAACTAAGTTTGTCTGGTCACCTGAATGTGAAAAAGCTTTCCAAACCCTGAAGAAGTCACTCACAACTGCACCAGTCTTAGCACAGCCTGATATTGAGAAGCCGTTTGATGTGTATTGTGATGCTTCTGGCATTGGAATTGGATGTGTGCTGATGCAAGAAGGCAGAGTCATTGCCTATGTTTCTAGGCAACTCAAGCGTCATGAAGAACATTATCCAACTCATGATTTAGAATTGGCAGCAGTTGTCCATGCCTTAAAGATTTGGCGACACTATCTGTTGGGCAATACCTGTCATATCTATACAGACCATAAGAGTTTAAAGTATATATTCACTCAGTCAGAGTTGAATATGCGACAGAGAAGATGGTTAGAATTGATTAAAGATTATGATCTTGAGGTGCATTACCATCCTGGTAAGGCAAACGTAGTTGCCGATGCGCTTAGTCGCAAAGTTCATCGCAAATTGTTTGACAAGAAGTTTGAGAGACGTAACTTTATGTCAAGAGTTAGAAAAGATCAATATAGAAATTGTTGAACAAGGGACTATATCTAACCTCACTGTTCAGTCAACTCGAGAGAGATCAAATTATTGCAAAAGCCTGTAAAGAAAATAAGGGAGTAGCTTGTATCAAGGAAAAAGTTAGGAGTGGGAAGCCTACTTGTTTCCAAATTGATGAAGCAGATGTGTTATGGTTCAAGAATCGGTTAGTAGTACCGAAAGTCCCTGAGTTACGTCGACAGATCCTCGATGAAGCACACTTGACCAGATACTCTATTCATCCAGGAAGCACCAAGATGTATCAGGACTTGAAGCAGAGATTCTGGTGGACCAAAATGAAAATTGAAATAGCCCGGTATGTAGCCAGATGTGATACATGTCAACGAGTAAAAGCCGTACACATGAAGCCTGCAGGATTATTAAATCCTTTACCTGTTCCATCTTGGAAATGGGAGGAGATTGGTATGGACTTTATTGTTGGTCTGCCCAGATCAGCAAGAGGGTATGATTCTATTTGGGTTATAGTTGACCGTCTTACCAAGATAGCCCATTTCTTACCAGTCAAGGAACGTTACTTAGCAGTGGAATATGCTAAGTTATATGTAGAAAGGATTTTCAGTCTTCATGGGGCGCCAAAGGTTATTGTATCTGATAGAGGCTCTGTATTTATGGATAAATTTTGGAAGCAGTTGCAAGAGTCTTTAGGTACTCAGCTTACTCATAGTACAGACTTATCACCCACAACCGGAGGACGTATTTAAAGAGTTAATCAAATATTGGAGGATATGTTGAGGGCTTGTGTTCTTACTTATCCTCGCTAAGTGGGATGAATGCTTGCCTTTGGCGAGAATTCTCTTACAATAACAGTTATCAAGAGAGCATCAAGATGGCACCTTTTGAAGCTCTATATGGTCGTAGATGTAGAACTCCTCTAAACTGGTCTGAATCTGGAGAAAGATGGTTCTTTGGTGTAGATTTAGTAAAGGATGCAGAAGAGAAGGTCCGAATGATACGAGCCAATATGAAGGCAGCTTCGATCTCGACAGAAAAAGTTATGCTTTGAAGAGGCGACATCCTTTGGCATTTAAAGTAAAAGATTTTGTTTATCTGAAGGTGTCTCCGATGAAGGGAGTAAAACGTTTTGGAGTCAAGGGAAAATTAGCACCTCGATATATTGGGCCATTCCAGATAATCAAGAAATGTGGAGAAGTGGCATATAAATTGAGATTGCCAGAACGACTTTTAGCAAGTACACAATGTGTTCCATGTATCGCAGATTAAAGAAATGTCTTCGAAAGTGCCGGATCAAGTAGTTGACTTTGAAGGAGTTGAACTTGAGCCCGATTTGACCTATTCGTAATACCCCTGTTAGAATCCTTGATCAAAAAGATCGTGTTACTCGAAGAAGAAGAACCGGGTGGTATAAAGTTCGATTGGAATCAAAGATTCTCGAAGAAGAAGCTACCTGGGAGTCGAAGAGTTTTTGCAAGAACACTTTCCGAATTCTATGCTTCTATATAGTTTGTAGTTTCTTTTAGGAGAAGCTTGTTTTCTTTTTGAATTTAGTAGAGTGAGTTTTGTAAACCTCTAGCTGTTTTGTGAACAAGTTTAGGATGTGTCTTCTTGACACATTTCCTTTGCCGTTATAAATGTTTAATGTTCCTAAATCTCGGGGCGAGATTTCTTTAAGGGGAAAGAGTCAGAACACCCCGGTGTTATACCACTAAAATCGCCATGTCATCATATGCATTGCAAAGCATACATTTTGAGAACCTTGTCATGCATTCACTAAAATGAGTTTATTTTAATGCAATGTGTGTTTAATGATTGGAATTCCAATTTGAATGATGAATTGTTCATTATTTCATGTGAAAACCCTAGCTTTCCAAAACCCCATTTTTAGCCCCTTTTGAATTATTCCAAATTTAGGCAAAATTTGGGAAAACTTCCAACATCAACCTTGTAGATCTTTTTGAGATGAACAAAGTTGGTGTTTTGAGTTTTTCAAGTTTAGTTCAAATTTTTGGAGTAATTTCAAATCCCAATTTGAATTTCAAATCTGACTTTTCAAGAAGTCTAACTTAGAGGCCGAATTAGGAAATCTTCCAATTGAGAAAAATGTAGATCTCGAAAAGTTATGCAAAAGTCGTTTTTGGAGATTTTTGAGTTCAGTTCAATTTTTGAAAGTAATTTTGAATTTTTGAAGCTAGGGTTTGGGAATTAGAAAATTGGGGGGGAAAAGAACAGAGCACCGCCGTGAACAGGGCAGTGGGGTCGCCGGCGCTGCCCTTCTCGCCGTTTCCAGCCGCCCGTGCTTGCCACCTCCCTGCTTAGCCTCGTCCTAGTCATCGCCAACGTGTCCCCCTCGCGTGTCCTCGCCGCAGCTCGTCGTCATCCAGCGCCGCCGAAGGGAACAAGCAAGCGAGGTAGCTGTCGCCGGCGTGGCCGCCTCTGCATTTCCCGGCGCCCGCGAGTGCCACCTCCTCCTTCTATGTGTGAATCGAGCCGCTATCGTGTCCCTCTCCTCGCCCCCATTCTCTATCTCGGCAGCCGAGGGCCCGACGCCGTCGTGTTCAACTTGAGAAGCACCTCGGCGCCGGCCGACCACCGCCATCGTCCCTTATAAATTGACGCCATTCACAAAGTCTCGCCTCGCTTCTGCCAGCTTCATCGCATTTTCATTGCGCTTCCAAAGCCTCAAAACCACAGCCAATCGTAGCCGGAGTCACCCGCCCGAAGCCTTCTTCCCCAGCTCGGCCGACCACCACCGCTGGTCGGGTCGCCGCCGCCTGTCGCTCTTCCGTGAGCTTTGTAGCAAACCAACTAGTGTTTCTAATCCACCTTGATGCTCTAGTCGTGATGCGCTCGCTCTTTGCCATAGCCGAGGTCCCGTCGCACCGGAACGCCGCCTCGACCACCGGAGACCGCCGCCGAAGTTGCCGCCGTCGTCAACCATCTAGCTCCAGCCCGTCTTCGACCAAACCACCGTGAGCATCACGCCTCCCCGTACTCTAGAGCCGCTTTAGCACCATTTGATTTGAGCTTGGTCGCATCGCCCTCGCCGAACGTCGAAGCCGACGACTTCCGCCATGTCGCGCCGCCGCCGCCATGCCGTGCTCGCGTAGAGTCGGTTTAGGGCCATTTAGATGGGAGCTCGGGTTCGCCTCGATGGTGCTGAACTAGCCGCTGCTCTCGCCCCGTAGGTAGCTCCGACGAACATCGCCGTCGCTTACAGCGCCACCGGGCCGCCATTGTCGCCGGTGGTTGCGCTCCTGTCCATTTGCCGCCGAAGTCGTGCCATAGATCGAAGCACCGTGTCCCGGGGGTCACGTAGGGTCACTCCGCGTCGCCGAAAACCACGCCGCCGGCGAGATCCCGCCGGTTAGCGCCGGCGGCGGCCGCGGCCGCAGGCCAGCGGTCGCGCCGCTTCGACCGGGCGCCTGCCTTCTTTGGGCGCGCCGCGTAGCGTCGCCACGGCCGGAGCCGAGTGGGCGGATTCGCCCGATGGTCGGTTCAATTTAAATTTTTGATTTTCAATTTACTTTTGATGAATAGTTCAGTTTCTTCCAAAAATCATAGAAAATTATCCAAAGCCTAGAAAATTATGAAAATTTTTGTAGGTGCTGTTCATGATGTCTAGGATATAGGAAAAATTTCAAACTTGAATTTTAAACTGTTTTGTCATGTTCTAAAATTACCAGCTTTAATTAAAAAGGGATCTTTGGTGAATTTTATAAATTAATCTAGATTTCCAAAATTCATGAAATTTTATTTTAAACTGTTTTATGATAAGACCTATTTGTAGAAAAAGTTTGGGGTCATTTTGAGATGTTTAAATTATTTTCTATTTTATGCTTTGTTTTATTTAGAGAAAGTAAGTGTTATTTAGTGAAGTAATTTAGGGTTGTTTTGTGAATTAGAAACATACATGAATAAGATGGTCCTTGAGAACTCCTTAGGCAATGGTGATGATATCTTGTAGAGTAGTTCAACAAGTTAGTTTTGTTAGGTTGCAACTTTATCGTGAAGGAAAGTTGTTTATCATTATGGCATCATATTGAAGCATGCATTCTACTTCGTGTAGAGAACGATAGTGTGGGTTTCAAAGTTGAGGAAGTTTCTGAGGAGGTTCAGTGTCCCATGGAAGTTGGCTTTGATATCTGTGGAACTGATCCCGAGCCAGAGTGCTACTTCGCTGAAGGCAAGCCCCGGATGCATTTAAACCTTTCCTTGTTATTTTACAAAGTTTATTATCACTTATGTTGATGATATGATGCATTAGGTGAATCGGAGTTGAGTGATAACCTATTTGCTGCATGACCAACCTTGTTATCGCTTTGATAACCTGTTTTATTTGAAAATGCGTAGATGTTATGCCTTGCTTAAAGTTAGGGTGTTTTTAAATTGTTTTACAAAGTTCTTCATTGATGACTCACAATTAGAGTATAAAGATGATAAGTAATTTGAGACCGGTCGGGTAACTTGCATTGAGAAAGGAGTCTCTTTGTAGTGTTTCCGGCTGTGTCGGTTAAGCACCGTTCGTTGTAAGCTTGAGCGTTATCGGGCTTGTTGAACGCATGCTACGCCGGAGACCGTTGGGTCAAAGGCACGATTATCTGGTTGTCACCCCAGATAAGTCGAAGCAAGTACTAACCACATGCTTTGGTAAGCCTGATCTCGGGGGTGTGTCAAATCGGGAATGGCAACCACGCACTGGGAGTGGAGAGATGGCGGGATTACAAGATACCCTCAGTGGGTTAAAGTCCCAGGTTGGAGGAGTACTGTATTCTCGGGTGGCGTAGGCCTCGTTCCCGTTTTGAACGAACTGGGAGATGGTTGATATATGCAAGCTTCGGTGCTACATATATCGTGTGGAAGGGAAGCCCCAGCTGGGTGTTGAATCGATTCGCGAGTCGCCGTTGCTTCTCGGTGAAGGAGACCCGATCCTCTGCCCTTACATCGTAGTTAAGAAATGGAACTAATGAGATAGTTTGGAAGATGGTTTGGTTGAGAAGTGTTTGAATTAGTACAGGATCACTTAAAAGAGAGGTTTTACTAAGTTTGAAATAAAACCTTGAAAGTAAGGACCTACTCTTAGTAAGCTTTTATGCAAAATGAGTCCTTGATCTTGATAAGACCTTTCCTTGATTCCTATAACCAGCATTCCTGAGTCTTCGCCTCTTTTCTTTAGTCGGTTAAGTCTTGTTGAGTACTTCCGTACTCAGGGTTCTTTAACCCTTGTTGCAGGTGAGAGTCAGGGTCAAATGTGCGTTGGCCCTTGTTGCATGACGGTATTCCAGGTGGATGCCGAGGAGGAGTAGATGTTGACCCTTGGGCAGGGTTTAATGCGTTTGTTTAGTTGTTACTCTACTACTATGGTTTGTAATAAGATACTTAAGAAGAGTTTTGAGATGAACAAAGTTTTGTAAAATTATGTTATTTAATCCTTTCGCTTTTACTCTGATATATAAAGTGTTGTAATGCTACAATGGCTCTTAATGATGAGATCCTGTCGGAGAATTAATAGTGCTTTCTAGATCATTCGGTGCATGTGCATGCTATCAGAGGTCCTTGGGACAATGATATATGTATGTGGGCCCTATAATCCAGAAGGTACTGTTACAGAGGGGTCGCTACTCCTCTTCTCCACACTTCCTCCTCTCTCACTCCCTTCTAATTCTAACTTAGCTCCTTTCCTCTACTCCAATGTGTACTAAGTGTGAGTGGTGGAGTGGAGTGTGTGAGTGAAACAATGAGTGAGTGAATGCTTGTGTGTGTGGATGAATAGAGGGGGGGGTGTGCCCCTCTATTTATACATGAGGTGAGGCCAAATTTGGGTACTTTGGCGGGAGAAAAACGGCGCCAAAACGAATTTTGCACCATCCTTTCCCCGCGTTAGTATTTCGGCATGGGGAAGTCAGCGAAGGCGCGGCGGGATCGGGGGCCAAGCTTCTTGCGCCGGCCGCCCTTGGGCCCGGCCGGCCTAGGTTTGGCCCGGTTCGAGCCGGGCTTTAGTGTGTCACCTCTTGGCCCATTTTGGCTCATTTTCCCGTAGGTGCATCGGCCCATTTTGCCCGATTCCGGCCTGTTGGCCCTCCTCTTGACAAAGCGCAATCCTAGTTTTGTGCTTTCATTGTTTATTAGGCGTATTTATACCTGTTTCCACTTTTATACCTACAAAACATGTTTTCTACCAATACAAGTGGAACTAGGTTAGAAATAAATGCATATGCACCATGAGATTGTTTATTTCCCTTGGAATGAACCTGAGTTGGCGGTATTAAATGCTTGATAATGACCGCCAACACGCCTTCTTGTATCTATTCCGGTTCTTCTTCTTATTCTTGTTGAAAGTCTTGATCTTTGGTTCTGGCAGATATGAGTAAGACCATTGCGGGTGAGCAGGAGAGGTATGTGTCTTGTTCTTGAAGTTGAACTTCTCCTTTCTCCCTCTGATGTTGAAACAAATCTTCGCACTGTCGGCGTAGATGATAGCTTTAGCTGAGCTCAGGAATGGTCGACCAAGTATGATCGTTGATCTTTCGCTTCCTCCTGTTTCCACGATTGCGAAGTCTGCTGGTACGTAGGAGCCTCTAATTCCCACACACACATCTTCAAGTATCCCCTTGGGATAGCATAGTGACTGATCCGCCAGCTGCAAGCACATGGTTGTATACAAAAGTGGTTCACCATGAATTTTCTCATATATTACCTTAGGCATAATGTTCACGCTTGAGCCGAAGTCACATAGAGCATTGTCGAAGGTGTACGGTCCTATCTGGATCGTGATGACTGGCCTTCCTGGATCTTCCTTCTTGGGTGGCATAGAGTCATCCAACCAGTTGCTTCCTGAGGTCTCTCTATAGTAGTGACCTGCATTAAAGATATCGACAAGATTTGCAGATTCTAATTCTTCCGGCTGGCCCGGAATCTTACCTGGTGTGGTTAACGGAACAGAAGTTGCCAGCTGAGAAATCTGAGATTCTATCATCTTATTAAAGCTATGCTGGTTTTTAATTGCTGAAGAAAAGCTTTCCATTCTAGTGTTGATAAGTTCTAGAGCTTTATCATTGAAAGCTATCTTTCTAGATAGGTTCTCCATCGTTTTACCTTGGCTAAGAACTAGGTCTCTCAAAGAAGGTTGATTATAATTATTAAAATTGTTACCTTGATTATTACCTTGGTAGTTGCCTCGGTAGTTGGGCCTCTGTTGGTTCCAACGTTGATTCTGTTGAGGACGGTAGTTGTTGTTGTTATTGTTAATGAAGTTGATGTCCTCCACAATCCCTGGGCAATTCCTGCCAGTGTGGCCTGTGTTTCCACATTCTTCACATGTCATGCGGGAATCTTGAATTTGCATGACCTCCTTGGGTTGAGGAACTCTGTCCTCGAGCTTCTTCATAATTAGGTCCATCTTGGCAGATAGCATATCTACCCCTTTCAGCTGGTGCATTCCTCTCTTGCAGGGTTGACACTCTTCATTCCAACCTTGGTTGGAAGCCATCTTCTCCACAAGCTCTGTAGCGTTAGTCAATGTAAGTGATAAGAAAGCTCCTCCTGCTGCAGCATCCATCGTCTCACGAGCACTAGGGACTAGCCCGTGATGGAAAGTTTGCATGAGCAGCCACTTCTCCATCCCATGATGTGGACATTCTGAAATGTATTCTTGGAAACGTTCCCACGCTTCCGGGACAGATTCATCGTGTTGCTGTTGGAAATTAGATATCTTCCCTCTTAAGGCATTCGTCTTGCCTATAGGGAAGAACTTGGCGAGAAAGGCTGTGGAACATAGATCCCAAGTTGTATTCTTTTTCTTTGTAGCGTAGAACCATTGCTTTGCCTTCCCTAAAAGTGAGAATGGGAAGAGGCGTAGCAAGATGGCGTCTCTTGGTACGTCCTTCATGGTGAAAGTGCTGCAAATCTCCAAGAAATATTGGAGATGAACACTCGCGTCTTCATGTGCCTTTCCGCAGAATTGGCTAGCTTGCACCATGTTGATGAGTCCAGGCTTAAGTTTGAAACCATTGTCTCCAACCTCTACCTTCGGACCAATGAGGATGTTGTCCGTGGTATGAGCTGAAAACTCACGAAGTGTCTTGGTAGCCATAGCCTCAAAATCAGGTGATAGGCTTCACCTAACTTGATCAACGTCCGAATCAGAAGGTCTTGATGTTTGTGCTGGTGTTTGTCTGAGTTTTGCTCTGGCCTTTCTGATTAATTCTTCAGGATTGTCAATATAATTATCCGGACAGTTGTTCCAATTCATACATTTACCCTGCATAAGATTAAAAACAAGTAGACAACAGGGGTAAGCCTGTTTGAGTATGTGTTAATGGGTTCTCAATGCATTATGTGATGCAAGTGATCTCTCTTAATTCCATGTATGTGTGTTTTTAGGTTTTGGCTAGCACCCTTCCAAACTAGGAAAGTTGGAGACGGCGTCAGGATAACTTATGTGATTGGGAAAACACTGTTTTAGGTTTTAACTAGCACCCTTCCCCGGCAACGGCGCCAGAAATGCTTGTTGACATTTCTAACACGATCCAAATTAGGAAGGCGAAAGAAATGTATATGGTATCTATCATAACTTGTCAGCTAGCTTGGATGTGGAGTTAATCTCACAATCCAATAAAGGCGGAGTTAGGCGGTGTTAGTTGTGGGGTGTAATCTCAGTATCATTATCCATAGTGGAGTTAATCTCACTAAGGATATGTACACAAGGTATACCACTCATTTCTAGGCATTACCTACATACTAGTCTGTCACCCTAGCAATAACGCTCTAAGAAATGCGGGTATGGTATTCTTGATATGCCTTGATAAAAGATGAACATGATATCTGCAAGCGCACAGATAGAAATACCATTGTAGCACTTCACCGGGAGTCTATCCAGGTATCGTATTTATATTTTACCACAGGGAAGGGGTAGTCTATGGAAAGTAAGAGAGATAGGGATGTCTAATGATTAAGTTAACTTAAGATTTACTTGAGATTCACTTGCAGTTGTATAATGCAGAGTAACCATATGCCTCCAACAATGCTCATAACAGGATAAGTCACATAATAAAGATAAATGATAAATAATAAATGATAACTATCCAAGTCTAAGATCATGGTATGCCACTAGTATCATATGAGCTATTAACATAGTATAGAAAGAACAGAAAGAATATTCCTAAGTTACTCATAATCATATGTCAATGAATACTACAATTAGTGCAATTACATCTAGCTATCAAGGCAAGGTTGCAATACATCTACACATGGTAAGCATTACCAATGACAATCAAGGACGAAACTTGATCATCACCGTAATTATGGCTCAACTTGGCCTATCATTCGGGGGGTGAACTCCAAAGGACTCAACAGGACTGTCACTCCCGCGATCTACCACACGTCCCGGAATGTAGGGTGCAGTCACTGGTAAACGTTGTATAAACACCACGTTTACACATTGCCTACCACCCACTAAGTGATCATCTAAGTGGATGCTATATGACTCTGATATGACCACGCCAGCCATGGCAACCCTCATCAGCAGCATCTCCGATCAATATGTCAACCAATGTCTTTGATGGATTGATTACAAAATTCCAATACAAGGTGCACGCGCTACTTTATGAGTTTCAACTCAATACCAAAGATAACTTTATGCTACCTAAGTCTTGTATATTGATACTACTCAGGTACATTGAAGAGAATCATCAAGACGAAGGCCATGAAGCTGGAATCGGCAAAAATCCTCGTCATTTGGCAAGTCCATTCGGCAAGGACATTTCAGCAAGAGTCATTCGGCAAGGCCATTCGGCAACTTCCTGAAGCAGAAGTTCGAGCATTAAACTGTACCAATCTATGAAGTTTCACATAGCATGCTATACACCGTTGGAAAGCTTATCGAGTTAGCTTTCCAACGCATCCAGCCCCACATCATTTGAAGATTCCTAGAAGAAGTTATGATCGAAACATTGAAGTCTGGTCAGAAGTCAAACAGTCACGCGGAAACAACTCAGAAGGCCATCTCGGGAGATCCTTTCACATTGGCGACGTATTCAGTTTGTTTTCGTGTTTCCACCCACCTAGGAGGGTTGTTCCTAGTATAAATACCCCCCATATGTAAGCTATCAACAACTTTTGATGATTTGAGATTATTCCAGTGATATTGCAGCCGAGCTGCCTGAGTTGCTTACTCAACCCTTGTTCTTCCTCGTTCCTCTTGGACTTGTGAAGAGATCTCTCTGAGATCCACTAGTTCGTGCTTTGCGAGTTCCAGTACGGCTGCCTCGCCTTGTGTGGATTAGCTCCGGTTGTGGTTCTGCGGTCGTTTGGAGATCGAGTCGAAGTCCTCGCGGTTTCGGTGTCTCTCTCCCTGTCGCTTGGGTCGCATCCAACCTTGGCCAGGTATAAAGCTAGTTATCCGCTGATCTTTCAGCAAGTTATCTTGAGTTTTCCATCAAGTTATCGTCCTACTTCCGCTACCTCATCGACGTTCTTCAAATTTAAGACCTACTGCCGTGAAGATCGGGCCATCCTCATTCTAACATCGGGTTAGAACATATCATCTGGTATCAAAGCTTTCGTTGACACGGTAGGTCAATTCACCATCCACATATTTATCCTTATTTGATTTGCTACATATATCTGTTTTATCCTATAGTCCAAAGCCAAAAAAAAAAAAAAACCTATAGCCTTTTTGTCAGTACTGTTACCTTGTGTTCTTGTGCTCTTCAAGTTGCTAGTCACCACTATTATCTTTATAGAATAAGTTGTTTCAGTTATAATCTGTTGTTAGTGTTAAAAAAAAAGAGTCAAAAAAAAAGAAGGAAAGAAAAAGAGGAAAAGAAAGATTGAAAAAAAAGAGAAGTGAAAAGAATTTAGAGGAGGATTTGTGTTGCGGATTGTTGCTGAAATTTTCAGTTTGCATGTCCAAGTTGGTGGTAATTTTGATAGCAGCAACTTCATATCATTTGAGCACATCAACACACTTGGTTTTCAGTACCGTAGCCCTCCTTGTCAGCCACCTATAGCTCCACCTTGAAACCGGAACCGGGACAATCGATTCGTAATCCTTACGACCTCTCTACCACATCCGTTGAAGCTGCCCGCACCAGCACCATCACAGTCCTTGAGGACAGGAGGACTTGGGTAAGTAAGAGGTGAGATTGAGTGTTTCCACAAATATTTTTCCACTCCATTTTTCTCGCTGCCCCCTAACATGCCAGGATCAAATTTGAGAGTTCATCGTGATCATCATCTAGAAGAAGCTCCTGCTACACGGGCTGAGTTGCGTCAATTTGAAAACTCACTAGTGAAGGCCATGGAGAGGATGTTTGATGAACGTCTTCCTACACCGCGAGATTATGGAGCTTCCACCAAAAGAGAAATTCAGCGAGAGAGTGAGAAACACTTTCGAGTGACCCACAAATATAGTGAGAGAGAGTTTCCAAAGCCACATAAAACCCCACAGCCTCAAAGAACCCAAAAACCGGGAAAAGAGGGATTAGTTTTGATGGATAGGAAGGGGAATTTAAAAGAGAGTGAACCCAATGCCATGTTCTCCCATGTGAGTATTGGTGATGAAGATTATTGTGTGCCCCCAACAAGAAAAGTTCAGCAAGAGAGAAGGATCTATGGACAGCCACACTCACGCTAGAAAGAGTTCCACCAAATAAATATGAGTGTGAGAGTTCAGCAGGAAAATCTGAGAGATTCCACCATATTTGTTGAGAGCAACACAATTCAGTGTGAGAGAGACAGACAAAAATTGAGTGAAAAAGAAGAGGACTCATGTGAGGAATTATTTACTACTAACATCATAATGTCTTCTTCTAGTTGTGTTTCATGTGTGACGCAGGTCCATGATGAAAAAGATGTGGTTAATTATGACCAGCCCCCTATATTCGATGAGGAAGATCAAGTGATGGCAATGGATGGTCATGCTGAAATTCCTTCGTGTAGCATGCTGGCTGAAGTTCAGATTGAAGGCATTAATGATACAAGCACTTTCCATTCAAGTCATTCAAGCTCATTAACATTTGAGGAGGTTTCAGCTCTTGATTCTTTTGCAACAATCGTTGCTCCAATTCCATTGGAGAAAATTATAAAGTATGACACATATGAATATATCGCCTCCACTAGACGTTGAAGTAATTGTGCATCAAAACCCATGTGAGAAGGAGAGTTCCGAAGCCAAACTGAAAGAGAGTGAAAACAAAAGTGAGTTGTGTGATTCCAGCCACTATGACCTTGAGAGTTCCAACAATACGAATGTGAGAGACAAACCACAGAGCAAGAGAGAGTTTGAATGCAAGTCATGTGAGGAAAGTTTTATAACTAACACTCTCATCTCTACTTCTAGTGGTGTCTTTCCAAATGTGCAGGTTTATAATGAGCGTAAGGAAGAGGTGGTTATTGTTGACAACTCCATTCTTGTTGAGAGAGATAAGAAGGTTGTTGTTCCTCTGAACCAATTGCTTGCTGCCCAAAACATGAACCATGCCAAGGAAAGTGGTAAGATTTCACAAGTGCCATCCATGGTACTTGCTTTATCACTGAAAGTCTAAAAGGTAATGAAAATATTTCAGATCTAAATTTGCAAAATACAGTGGTGAGTAATTGTGATAAAGAACATGTTTCAAATAGAATTGACTATAATACTTGTGCTGATTTGGTAGTGTCACATGTTCATACCTTTGCTGAAATTGCACAAGTTGACAACCAATGTTCAGTTATACATGATGTTTTCTATGCGTTGATATGGTTCATATACATGATGTTTTGCACTCATATATCTAATACTTTGGATGCAAATAATTTTGGTAATATAGAACTAGATACTCATCATATTACTGTTTTTAGCAATAGAACATAATCAAAACCTTTGTGCTGATTTGACTGAATCTCATGTTGATACAAGTAAGGTTTGTGCTATCCATAAAACTTGTGATAAGCTTGCTGGTTTGAACATAAATAAACTTTGCAACAATTATTGTTTGCCATATTTTTCTGAATTTGAGACAAAAAGATTGATTGATAATTTCTGTACAGAACCGAAAATGTTCTTCCCTTCTTCCTATCATGATTCAAAAGAAAGAAATCCTGTGCATACATGCTTCAGTAGTGAATCTGAAATTTTGTCAACCACACATGGAACCCATGATTGTGCCAAGTACATCTCTGAATCGTGCAATAAGAATGTCAAGAATGTTCCTTTTTATCTTTTTGATATATGTGATCTTGCAAAGATGAAGTATGATAACATGAATCAAATGATTGGTTTGAAAGAAATTCTTGTGCTCCCATCTTCGAAGCTATTTGCAGGTTCACCAAAGTTGAGAGAACATTTCTTACATGGAAAAAGAAACAATGTGGATATTAATCATAAAAGAACAAAACAGCAAAACAACATAAAAGATAATTATAAATATCATGTACATCCACCCTCTATCTTGTCTAGATTGTTTTCAGGTAAACAAAAGTCGGGGACGACTTTTCTTGAAGGGAGGGAGGATGATGTGACCATGCCAAGATTTCCACATACAAGGCTACTACTTGGCTTGTATGATACTAGATTCAAACACATTGCTGTGATGATGGAAGATGAAGCTCAAGATGTTGTCACAACACTACATGTCTTTCGTTTCGGACAATTATTTGGACAACAAGTGTTAGAGTCGAGGACGACTCCTTTTCAAGGGAGGGAGGATGATATGACCACGCCAGCCATGGCAACCTCATCAGCAGCATCTCCGATCAATATGTCAACCAATGTCTTTGATGGATTGATTACAAAATTCCAATACAAGGTGCACGCGCTACTTTATGAGTTTCAACTCAATACCAAAGATAACTTTATGCTACCTAAGTCTTGTATATTGATACTACTCAGGTACATTGAAGAGAATCATCAAGACGAAGGCCACGGCTGGAATCGCAAAAAATCCTCGTCATTCGGCAAGTCCATTCGGCAAGGACATTTCAGCAAGAGTCATTCGGCAAGGCCATTCGGCAACTTCCTGAAGCAGAAGTTCGAGCATTAAACTGTACCAATCTACGAAGTTTCACATAGCATGCTATACACCGTTGGAAAGCTTATCGAGTTAGCTTTCCAACGCATCCAGCCCCACGTCATTTGAAGATTCCTAGAAGAAGTTATGATCGAAACATTGAAGTCTGGTCAGAAGTCAAACAGTCACGCGGAAACAACTCAGAAGGCCATCTCGGGAGATCCTTTCACATTGGCGACGTATTCAGTTTGTTTTCGTGTTTCCACCCACCTAGGAGGGTTGTTCCTAGTATAAATACCCCCCATATGTAAGCTATCAACAACTTTTGATGATTTGAGATTATTCCAGTGATATTGCAGCCGAGCTGCCTGAGTTGCTTACTCAACCCTTGTTCTTCCTCGTTCCTCTTGGACTTGTGAAGAGATCTCTCTGAGATCCACTAGTTCGTGCTTTGCGAGTTCCAGTACGGCTGCCTCGCCTTGTGTGGATTAGCTCCGGTTGTGGTTCTGCGGTCGTTTGGAGATCGAGTCGAAGTCCTCGCGGTTTTCGGTGTCTCTCTCCCCCTGCCGCTTGGGTCGCATCCAACCTTGGCCAGGTATAAAGCTAGTTATCCGCTGATCTTTCAGCAAGTTATCTTGAGTTTTCCATCAAGTTATCGTCCCTACTTCCGCTACCTCATCGACGTTCTTCAAGTTTAAGACCTACTTTGCCGTGAAGATCGGGCCATCCTCATTCT